>BMAO01011773.1:0-332271 GCA_019973975.1 Trichonephila clavata
TCAGTAATTTGGAAGAGGAGGTATTGCCTCTCCAGGGACATCTTAAGGCATGGGTCAACTGGGTCCGAGCCCAGGGCCTCGGCCACGATGGGAGCCTCGTCTCGTTCTCGACTCAGCTTTAATAAGATCAAAATTTGAGTAATTTCAAAGCCAATGTGTTATTTCCTATTTTATTTTCTGATAAACTGGGAATTTCGAACGATATCATGTGATATATACATGTGTGTGATGACCATTATCCAACCTATCGTCGCCCGGGCCTACCACCATACACCTTTCAAGGGTCGTAGGGGAGGCCCTACATTTGAGTAGGGGCCCAAGGCCTCAAGAAGTCTTAAGACCCTGGGCCTTTCTTTTAAAAATAAAACTAAGGTGTGTTTTTTTTGTGCAAATGAACACACAATCAGTCATTAGAAATCAAATATTTTTAAAAGATACCTTCATCCCTAGCAGGTATGAGAAGAAAGTTTACTAACAATGCCAAGAGGGGGGGGGGAATGTATGGTCATTTTTGTGGTTTTTAAATGTAACCCGTTTCATCCCTTCCTGTGTAGCACCTTTAAATACTTGTTTTCATGCAGAGAGAATCCGTTGAGTTCGACCGAACCCACCACATTAGTATTCAATTCAGCAATCCTCTCCAGTTCTTTATACAGAACACTACCAACGTCCATGCGTTTTTTCTTTAATTTTTACTAGAAAAATAAAACGCATTGTTCGATGGCAAATAACGTAAAGAATGTTAACAGCCTGCGTCCTTGGCTCAAATATAAAAGATACGTAAAATAATGTAGATTTAATAATCCCCCTCTTACTTAAATACGAACAATGTAAGCGCTTTAAAATTGTTTGAAGAGCCTGGCATTGAAAGAAGGATTTGCGTATATAAAAATTGACATGAATTTTAACCCATTCTCTCATTAGCTTAACTTTCTTTTTGACATAAGGTACTTATTAGTCGCACATTCCGGCATTCATTATTACTGTGTAACCATTCACATCGTCGTGTTATGTTCACGGCACTTATAACTGAAAAGATAATGATAATTGGAAGGAAAGTAAAAGCAAAAAGTATCAAACAACCCAGTTTATAAACTTTCTTCGATTGGTAAAATATTTTTTTGATTGTTTAACACGTTAAAATACCGAACTCTCATTCATATCTTATCATAAAGTTTCTATGACGTATGTTTAATTTTTTACAGTGAATAACGTAATAAATGTTATTTCCACTTTATCTTCTGATTAGATTTAGATTTTGTTATAAATACACCTTTAATATTATCTAGATAACAAATCATTGTTTAGGATAACAGACTACCGCAATTTCTAGTTTTCACTTAAAAGATTTATAAAAGTATATATAGTTACCTAATTATTTTATGTTTAAAATATATATAACGCATGCAGTTTAAACACTGGAAATCATATTCATTGGCTTTTATTTCAAGACAGGAATTACCCAACGTAGTAAATGTCGTAATTTCATTTTTATTTGTGTGTTTAGTTTTGGGTTAGATTGCAGAGTAATCAATTTGGTTGAATCAATAATGAAAAAAAGTTTTATAAGGGAATAAAAGTAACTATATAAAGAAATTCCACTTAAACAAAATGAAAAGTTGAATTTTCTAGGAAAAGAAATACTCCCACAAAGAAGATAAAGAATTCCTTTCTCAATCCTTTTTATTGGCAAGTTTGAAACAATAAAGAAAAGAAGAAAATCAATGGCTGTCACGAAAATAAAAATCCTTCCTAATGAAGATGAATAGACTGTATTTGGTTAACTGTTAGATCTTTCTTTCCCTGCAAAACTTTTTTTCTTGTTTTAAGTAACTTAAAAAATTGATTTCTTGGTAAGAACATTGATGCTGCCACAATTAAGTGTTTCTAGGTAGAAAAGAAGCTTACTCTCACAAAGGAATTTTTTTCCCCATTTCAAGTGTGAAACATCTGTTATTGTTAAATTTTATATATATAAATAAGTTACTTTCAATTGAAGAAGAGATAAACACACACGAAGAACATATATGCCTTTAGTTTTATTATTATTTTTTTATTCCATCACTATTACTATTATTATCCAACAAGAGTTAAAAATATTACTCAGGGTCCTCAGAAAAGATTTCTTGCCTCACAACTAGGCAAATAAGTGTGATTTAGTTCATTCAGTGGAATTACTATTTGCTGCACGTTTTTAACTGTTTTTGTAAGTGTGTTCGTGCACAACTAAATACATTTTACAACTAAATACATGTTTGTTATAATTCTTTTTAAGCTTAGAAAATTTGCAGAAAAGGATTTTTAAAATTTACTGTAGTTCGAGTTCGTAACAACACCTAAAGAACAATAAAAGTTATTTTTAGTCTTTTTATACTTAGAAAAAAGATCCGCGCTCTTGGGTAGAAAAATGTATCGAACATTCATCAATGATTTGTAATTAAATATTAACCCAAAAACTAAGTAGGAAAGATTGAGTCAAGTTGATATCAACAATTGAATATTTGTAATTAATTCAATTTTCCTTAATTCATATTTTTTGGAAATATTTCTAGAATGGCCTATTATTGGGCTGTACCAAAAATGATAAATTTTTATTTCGATGTGATCAAGACTATATTTTGTCATTTTATTGTGATGGAAAAAATTTCAGCTCATATGTAAATTAATATTGTAACTCTCAAAATCAGTATTTTTATTAACAAAGATCACACTTGAATTTACCTTCTTAAAGTTTGAGGAGTCATTATGCTCAAACTTTTGCTTGTATGACATTGTACTTGTAAGCTTTATCCTGTCGTGTGATAGTAAAGGATTAACAAAGATCTCATCATACATAAGACACTGCACTTTACTTTCGGCTTGTCCGCATCATGAACGTGATCTTGGTTTTTTGTTGCAGCTAAATCATGCTCTTTAAACACGAGGGAATCATAAAGATCGATTGAACTCTATGTATTCATCAACTATATTACCGACTGTTGGTGCTTTAAAATGAGCTGTGCTCAATAGATCACCAATCTTATCGTCAGTAATGGCTCGACCTTGTTGAGTGACCATGAAGTTGTAACCGTGGCCACGGAGTTGTCTGTATAATGTCTTTAAAGGCCCCCTCAAAAATTAAACTTACAGAAACACAAATAAAAATGCAAATTAACACGAAAAAAAATCAGTGGAAAGCATTTTGAACAAGATAGCGATGTCGCTAGCTTGCCCCGATTGGCAATCAATACAGTGACAGGATATATATCCAAGTAAAATTAATATATTTTTTAATTTAAGAGTACGCAAATATCATTGGCAATCAATCCTATTTACAAATGTTTTTGCACATATGTCAAATATATGCATTTCACATTATTATAATTATTTATATTACGTATTGCAAAGATTTTAACCTACGAGTTACTCTCGTAAATAATTCCTTTCCGCAATAGAAAAAAAAAGATCATGTTTATGGCGCTTGTAAAGATCTATTTTATAATTTATTCAGTAAGACATCAACATATCAACACATTCTTTTTTAAACTTTTAAATAACTACTTAATTACATAAGACATTCTAGAATACCATAGTAAGTTGGGTAGTATCCAGTAGCGCACACAAAAAATTTTCAAGGGGGGGGGTGAAAGGGGGTCCATGGTTGAAAGTCCCCCAACTCGTATCATACCTCAAGACAACACCAATTGATTCCTCTGATTTTGTCGATTTTGTTAACAAAAAAACAGTAAAAAATAAATTATAGAATTAATAATCAGCATTAATTTATAAAATAAATTGTTAATTACAAGTACTTTATTAAATTTTACGTTATATATAGGATTACTATCAATCGAAAAAACTCAGGGGATTTGGGGGGGGGGGAGCCAGACCCCCAGGACACCCCCTTGTGTGCGCCACTGGTAGTATCTATAAAACGAAATATTAAACCACGATTACTTTGAGTATTGATTACTATTGATAATATGTATTAACAATAGTAACAAATAATTCATACAAATTATTTAAATCATTCTATAACGATTCTACTTGAGCCAAAAAACGGGAGACTAGAAAAAAACCAACATCTAGTTCTAATAAATTTGTTCTTTATGCTCTTGTGACAAAAATTCTTTTAAAAAAAATCGATAAAAAAATTGGAAATTTAATTAGTGAAAATTGGTAGTTTTATAAATTTCTATTTTATTTTAAAATTTCCTCATGGATTTTTAATAAAATTAGATCGTGTTTCTTAAAAAATTTGATTCTAGCTTTAAGATAAAAGCAATTCTCGCATAAAACTGCTGATATTTGAGTTAAACTGATTCATATTTCTAATCATTCGAAGTTTCCTAGAATAAGTTCCATATAAATAAAAAAAGATAAAATAATTGATATTTGATTGAATGTTCTTGATTTCTTGAATGTTCATTTTTTCTAAATTTTTTCCATTACTGCAACATATCTTTCGTCTTTCTTTAACATATTTTCCTTCTTTTAGCATTTTTAAGTTCACCAGTTTTCAAAGAAAATCCAGAAAGAGAAAACGTTTGGAAAAACAAACAACCAGTAAAAAAGTTCAAAAATAAGCGTAAGAAAGTACAATGCATTCCTTGATTTCAGGGAAATGTACAAGAACTCATGTGGTCACATTTTAACTACATGAACTGATCTTTCTGAACTGTAGGTTAAAGAACCCTTGATTTAGTACATTGTAGAAAAAGAATTTTGTCAGCTTATCTAGGGGGAGGAACAGAACCACATTCTTGTACTCTATCTCACTGTATTTCGTGAACTACCAATAGAACACAAGTGACATACACACAGTTAAAGCTTATAATTTGACAATTATGTTACTTTTTTGTCATTTTTGGGTGCTTTGTGAATAACTTGAACTGTTCTCCTGAGCCACAGGTTAAAGAACTCCAATTTAGTATGCTGTAAGAGAAGAATTTAACTTTTTGTCAACTTATCTAGGGGGAAGGATAGGGGCTGTTCTGATATACTTAATAAAAAGAACAAACTTAAGCTTGTTCTGTACAGCAGTAATAAACATAAATCTGTCTAAAAGCTATTAACTTAATGTAGGACGCGTATTGCGTCAAAAATTTCCGGCTTCTATAAAAGAAAAAGCGTGGAAGAGATAACTTCTGGAACCAAAAAGAAAAAATCGCCATGTTACTCGCATAGCCCCATTATTTTTGGGGTGCAAGAAATTCAGATTCCTAGAGGAAAAACGAAAAAAAAAAAAAAAAACTGAGGGAAAAAGAATTAAATAATAGAAAAGAAAGGTGGGATTGGTTGAAATTCCCCAGCAAATTCCTGAGTGTTGGACTTCTTTAGAAAATACCTAAGTTTTCGACCTTCAAATAGAGCAGACAAGGCCGACTCACACTATATGGATTTTTTACGGCAATTATTGGGACTCAGGGGTCATTCACATATTTCGAAAAAGCTTGGAAGATGTAAATTTGATTTGAAGAAAGGTATCCATAATATATAGAGATCATCTGGAAAAATCTCATTTAAGGTATTATCCCTCAATCTCAAGCTCCACAAGAGCAACAAATACAATAAAAATTATCAGTTTATGCATCAACATTGAGGTACTCTTGATCCTTCTGTAATTGCATTTTGGTGTATCTGAAAAGCCTCTTCAGAGAAAGAATAAAATGGAAATAAGTTACATTTTCTCCGATTTACTTTAAAGGTAAAATGAAACGGGGAAAAAAATTAGAATGGTTGCATAAAATTCCTTCAAAACTCAAAATTTCACAGATCGGAAAAAATAATTCAGATCAATTAAAATCTTTATTATAACTTATTGTATCTTTATTATTACATGCACACCTTTATGTGTATAGTAAATTACCATATATTTCTTCCACTATTTTCACCTTTCTTGTAACTTACACATCTTACTGATTTGTTACACACCACACACACTTCTACAGATGTATAATATATAATAATCACCAGTGATGAAAACAAGGGGGATTGTGGGTTTTATCGATCCAGAATCCCGTTCACCCTTGATTTTATTTTTAATATGTAAAATTTAATTAAGTAATGTATATAATACATATAATTTAATTAAGTATTTGTTATTGATATTTTATTTTATAAATTAATGCTAATTATTCGTCTAATAATTTATTTTTTACTGTTCCCCCTTGAAAAATTCCTGTGTGCGCCACTGATAGTAACTATTATTTTTAAAAAATTATGAGTACAGTAAGTTAAAAAATGAATAAAAATGAAGACAAAGAGAGAACTTTTAATGTTTATTTATTATAAATTTTAAAATTTAAGCTACACAACGCAATTGAAATTCATTTAAATGGAATTATAATAGCGGAATGCGGAAGTATGGGCCTGTTTTTAAATTATATGATTAAAGTAAGTCAGTTCGATTCTTACTCAAAAAGAAATAACTATCACATGTAAACAGTATGCTTACTTTTATAATTATAAATTCTGCTATAAAAATTTGCATAATTACATTTTCAATTTTCAAGGCCACTGACTGCACTATATATTTCTAACCGTAGAATATGTCATAGGTATAATACGTAATTTTGTCATTTTTTAAAATTAAAGTAAATTATAGGAACTTAACACACAATGTGGCTGTTACCTTTCTCGAACTTCAACCATTATAATATACGAGTATAATAGAAAGAAAACAAAAATAGCTTTTCAAAAGTACTAACATTAACTCCCCCAAGGACATTCAATTTATTTCTTGTACGAAAAATTCATTTTCGAAGATCGAAACTAAAAGATTGAAAATATAAATTTGTTACGGTGGTGTTTTTAAAAATGGGAATCGCAAGATATATTTTTATTGGAACTTTTCATTAAAACGATTTACAAAATGTTTTTCATTCACCATGAAAAATCAATCTTCTCCTCATTCCTTTATTTCATTTTTTCTCACCTGCTGCGTTGCTTAGCAATGGAAGAAGATGAGATATATCATTTTTAATTTAAAAACTCTGATAAGATTTAAAATAGTTCTGAAAGCCATTTTTTTTTCTAATCAAACTTCTTGATTTCAATTTATTTTGTTGAAATGAGTGATGAAAAAAGTAAATAAAGTAGATCAAAGCGGATAAAAGTATTCGTATTCAAATTTTGATACGATTCAAAGAACTGAAAAATTTCAACCAAAATTATTTTTAACCAAAAGTAAAGGCTAAAAGTTTTTTTACGTTTGTTACATGAATCTGATATCGGAATTGAATACTCATTCAAGAAAAAGTATTTTTTCACTTCGGTACACATTTACTTAAATGTCATAAAAGCCAGTTGAGTTTGGTTTATTTTTTATATTATATAGTTCAAATAATGAAAACAAAATGTATGTTGATTCAATAAAAATTATATTTATATAAAAAAAATTATGTCTGCGGAATAATTGGTAGAAAATGTTCGCAAATATAATGTACAGGGATATTTCTTAAACGCACATATAGTTGTTAGTAAAAACTCGCTGTGTGTGAAGGTATGAAAAATGTTTCTTTCCAGTGTTATGTGCGAGGTTAAATTCTTTTTAAACTTAAGTTGTGTTTCTTAACGAATTTAAAGTGTCTGTAAAAAAATCGATAACTAAACTTGCCAAACTTTAACTTTATGATATATTTGTCAATAGGATTTTAAATCCATTTTCGACAGAACATATTGTTGTTGATCATTTTATTCTATTTAATTTCAGTTAAAAATGGAAAACTAAATGGCAGTTATCAATATTATTTTAACAAACAGTATTGTATAATACTATATACACAATCAAAGCGCTAGGGTTATGAATGAGTTTGTGATTAGTTTCAAATAAGTGACAAAAAGTAGTTTTCATATTTAAACCTATTTTCTGTTACATTTCCAGGAAATGTCAACCCTTTTTGGGTATATCTTATTAAGTCGATTCAGAATCACTATTTTTGTTTTCAGAATAATGTCCGAAAATTAATTTTTTATTTGATAACTTTATCATAGCAATTATAAATCCATGCAATAAAATAAAGTTAGCATATTAACAAAATTCTTATTGGGAAGCTCGAAATTTTAAAATATCTTTTTGAATAAAGCAGAGATTAAAGCAATTTTATTTCTCTAGAGCCCCTTGAAATTATTCACTTTTTCTATTGGACATACGAAAGTAATTCCACAAAAGTTAGTATTATTTATCCTTAATGATCAATTATTAAATCATAACGGTTCAGCGTATTCATATTATTCAACAAGTAAACTTTTTACAGTATTCGAAATGACAGATTTTCAAAAGAATAATTTTTAAAAAAGCAGAAAAAAGAATAAACTATCTAATTTTTAGTTTTACGTAAACTATGCTTAGAGAAATATGGTATCCATGCAGTAAAAATCAGTTTTAAACTTTGGAAATGTCTTTAGCATATTTTTATTTTATTAAAACACAAAAATCTAAATTCATGATTTACTGCCCTCACAAATGGCGATTATTTCTTCTTAAAAAAAATTATTTTTTAAATCTTTTAACTAATGTATAACTCAAAAAATGAACTTATTATATTCCCAATAAATTTTGTTCTTCCTATATATATGTGAGTGTGAAACTGAAACGGAATTATTAAATTTACTGTAAATATCATATGAAGGTATGTAATTCGTAAATCCCGTATTCTTTAATATTGCATCTCTTTCATATAGAACCAATCCAATATTATTTAAATGATGCATAACGTAAGCAAAAAAAGGCATAGCATATTTTTTTGAGTTAATCACACAGAAAAAAACGGTATATAGGGATGAAAAAAACTACTTAATTTTCATTAACAAGTTCATTTTCAATGTAAAGGGCTTATATAAAAATTTATCGCGAGTACTGCTAGCCATTTTTTTAACATTAAATGCAAAATTTAGCTAGTCTAATAAGTTTAATGGGTTTTCATTATAACAGGAAGACTAAAGCTATTGAGCGATTAAAGGATTAACAGCTAAAATATTTTAAATGTATTTTTAAATAACAAGTACAAAACACCCCCACTTAACTGTCCTCGGCTAAACCGGTCTTTGATTTGTTCGGAAGTTCCACAAAAAAAATTATTCGTCCGAGACTTATTACGATGTAATATCCTCATTTTTTTATATAAATGTTTCATTTTGAGAAAAAGCCCTCACGTTAGAAAGGTATGCAAAGTCGGAACGTGGGCTGTTGTTAGCTTGGATGTTGTCCTCATCATTTAGCTGAGGTTCAAAGTTACAAGGTCTGTCACAAATAGCTCTCGTGTTGTCTCGTTCGAAGTCAACTATATTAAAAATTATCAATCCACCTATTCTGAGGAACATTATTCAGCAAACGATGCCTTTTTTCTTTTAAATACGACCAATGCAGGAAATTATTTCAACTTAATTTCTGTAAATATGTGCATATTTTAAGAAATTTCTCATTGTCCAGTTAAGGGTTCAGCTGTCCCATGATCGACGACTTAATCGCTACATTATGTGCTTTTAATAATAACCGATTTTTAGAAATTTTGAAATACCCAACGTTCCCTGAATAAAAATAAAAACAGACCTCTTAGGGGGAGGGGGAACCATTCACCCCAAAAGAGAGTCAAACAGTTCGCTTTATGCTGACCTAGACGCAACCTGAACCGACACTGCAAAAACTGTAACATTCGCGCGGTCCCCCTAATGGTCAGTGGAATGCACTGAACAATGGCAAGTAAAGGCAGAGGTGAGTGGAGCGTGCATAAAGGCCGATTTTGGGGCGGATGTAAATTCAGGCATCAACCGGAATTCTTTTAGATGGCAGGAGGGATGCATTCGGCGGGAGCGTCTGTACAAGAATGTCTAGCGAAAGGGGGAGGGGGGATACACAGGAAATGAATCAAATTCGATAATTTTTTGGTTTTGAAATAATTAAAAGAAGCGGTGGAGATCAACGTTTTAAAGATTGTCTTGATTTAGTAATTAAAAAAATAACAGTTTTATTCATATAACACGTTTTTTTTTTTTTGGACGGAAAAACGATTTTTTATTTCTAACATAATTTTGACCACAAACTTGAATTTTCGAAGGAAAAAAAAAAGGAGAGTAGCATATTTTAAAATATCACTCCACTAGAACCATTTATTTTTCTTCTGCTTATAAAAAGTTTTATGCTTCGCCTTAAAGTCTATTTTGCTTTGGGATGAAAAATAACATATACAATATATGTTCCAAAATTTTCAAGGAGCGATATGATAAATGACATTGTGTTATAACAACTGGATTTCTTATCTACACAATGGGAATTTTATTATTGTTATCATTATTTGGAAAACTTTTCCAAGTTTATGTGCGAGTCTTTTTCATTTAACGTAAGGAGGAAAAAACATCGAATTAGCCCAGAGTAGCACAGAAACGATAAATTTTGTTTAGTGTTTTTTAGACACATGTGACATTTTAGGAACATACCAAGAATTGAAAATATTTTTTTACCAAGAACAAATAACAAGCACAAAAAAAAAAAATTTCTGTTGTTTATTAAAATTCTAGTAAAAAGATAATAAGTTTTAATAAGATGAAAATCCATGAAAAGTTAGGGAAATTTTGATATATGTTTTAGATAGTTTTGCATAGCTTATGCTTCTAAAATTGGAGTTGATCCAGCTTTGTTTAATATAATTTATTACTTACAATTGCAAATTAGTAGATTTCATTTCTTATGTAATTTCAGCAAGATTGCTCATGAATTGGATGCACTAATTCCTATCCATGGATTATATAGGATCATCTTACTTATATTTAAATAGTGTGTTCGAGTTGCTAATTTTATGTAGCAAGCCTGCTCGATTTCCCAAGGTTTTTTATTGTAAACACAAATTGCTCTAGATTAGATTCTAATTTAAATTATATCGTTTCTTAATAAACTGTAATTATTCCGATCTTCGACGGCGTTTTCCAATTTTATAAGTTTTCAGTATCGTTTGCACCAAAAAGAAAAGTAACTATCAAATAGAAATGGACAATTATTAGTTGTTGGATATTAATTTCAAAATTCTGCTGCTGTGGCGCACACAAGGGGGTGTCCTAGGGGTCCGGACCCTCCCCCCCAAGGCCTTGAGTTTTTTTCGATTGATGATAATCCTATATATATATAACGAAAAATTGAATTAAGAACTTGTAATTAACAATTTATTTTATTAATTAATGCTAATTATTAATTCAATAATTTATTTTTTGCTGTTTTTTGTTAACAAAATTGACAAAATCAGAAGAATCAATTGGTGTTGTCTTGAGGTATGATACGAATTGGGGGACTTTCGACCATGGACCACCTCCCCCCTTGAAAATTTTTTATAAGCGCTACTGATCTGCTGTAACATATGTAGCAATAAATAGCTTTCGATCACACGAATATTGTAACAAAAAGTCTTATTTAAATAAAACCCAAAGAATTCGTTCAACTGTAATCGTTAGATGGGAGATTAATAGTAATCTAGAAATGAAACCTATGATAGAAATGGAAAATCTTAAAACTTACCGATCATCATTACTTCTAAGGCCTCTGGGGTCCTTATCGGGTAATATATTTCTCGGTTTAGTGACTCCACTTTGATCTATGGCTTTTTCATCAGAAAGCCAATCCGATAAAGAATTTGCATAATCGGGATCGCATTGGGCGCTGGTCTCATAACCCGAATCCTTAGTTAACTTTCTAGGAGAGCGGGGTTGCTTAGGGTTCATGGGTTGATCATCTTCATTGATCAAGGCTTGCCCTTCGACATCCCAGTCGCCAGACATACAAAGAGATCGGGAGTGAAGACTTCTTTTAGATGCCGCTAATTCATCACTGGAGACCAATTTTACGGCGGCTAAGCTACGCCGTTCTCTAGCCAGGTTTCTTTGTGAACCCCAATCCCGGCGGATTTGGAGTTGCGATTTACTAGGTGAATTGCCCGTATCTAATGTGGCGGATTTGTCACCAGATGACAAACTGCTGAAGTCCAGCCCAGATTTGTGGCCCACCTACAGAGAGAAAAAGGGTCATTACATAAGAACTTGTAAACAATCTTTTTCATATAAATGCTATTACATAAAAAAAATACGATACGGTGAATAAAGAGTACGATAATTTATTGTTAAGGCTGTCTTGGCGTAGTATGAAAGAATGGGACACGGATTTGGAATATTTTTCAAACGTAAGGATCATCTAACGCTAATATTAAATTTTGGCTTCACTATCCATTAGAGAGCAGCATGCTTTACCATACTACTCATTTTTATCTGAACGTTTTCTGGTCTAAAATGTGTCTCACAATTTTCTCCAATTTCAGAATACTAAATGAGCTACTCTTTTCCATGAAAAATTATTTATTTATTGAGAACATTTTGAGGTTTTAAAAATGCTATATTATAAACAGAGATGTATGATTAACAACGTTGCAAATTTTCATGAAAATTAAGGTTTAGTTCAGGCTCGCTCGTACATCTGGCGAAGACAGCCTTAAAAGCCAGTGGCATAATAACATTTTTTTTTCCAGATACTATACTCCATTGATTCCCAAAGTGGTCTATATAGACCCCCAGGGGTCTATGACAGCATGCAGGGGGTCGACGTCAGCGAAAAAATAATTTGGGGGTCCATGAGTTATAAATGGGTGTCTGCGATAGTGACTCTCATTAAACTAGATCATGACTTTAATTTTAAAAGAAATTTTAATCAAGTGGAAACCAAATTTACCGGTTTAACAGATTTATTTTCTTATCTTAATGAAGTTAATTTGCAGTTACAAGGACCATCATTTCGGCATTTCTTGCCATAATTAAGCCAAGGAGTATAATATTGGACGTCCCGAATTTTTTCCTAGTTTCTCAATTTGTCATACACAATCTGGCAGGAAAAGGACGTTTTAACCTGCGTTCAACATTTAAATGCCCTTTATTCAGATTTTGAAACGAGATTTGAGAATGCTTTAACTATATATATATATATATATATATATATATATATATATATATATATATATATATATATATATATATATATATGGTAAAACTACAGTAGACAATTAATTAATAAAGCCACATTGAAAGGAAAACAAACAACATATTACAAGAGGAAATGATCGAAATAGACTCTAAGAAGATCTTTAAGTAAAATTTAGAAACTGATATCAGCAATTTTAAAAGCGCCAGATTCATCTCTCCCACTAAAAGCATTTGTTTGTTGCTCAGTTACTTTATGTAAGTTATTTTAAGTACTAATTAAATTTTAATTTAATTAACATGTGTCTTAGGTTTTAAACACTATACTTCACTACAGTGAGAAATTTAAATATTTTGAAGTAAGTATAGCTCTATGTCAGCTGTCAAAAAGACATTTAATTTGATAAATTTCAAAAATTCTTTATTAGATAAGTTTCGCAAAACCGAAAAACATGGCAAGGGGTCGATGAGACAAAAAAGTTGGGAACCTCTGCTATACTCTCTTGTAATGTTTTACAATAGATATTTCTTAAATGTGTTTTTGTTTGTAAAATGATATATATTAATGCAATATCACAATTTTAATGTAAAATTAATCATATAATTGACTTGATTACTAATTTATTATACTGCATGTTTTTAGAAATACCAACAAACCAATTTTGGAAGTTTTATTTTCTTTTTTAAGAATCAAGCTAAAAGTTTATCCCTGTAAGATAAAACTGGCATTAACTGAGTCATATTACTCCTGGTAGGACCAGTCTCTAAGGTCATCGGTTGAAACATTTCTTAATTAAAATTATTAAATATTGTTTTTGATTACATACTCTATCCATATATAATCAAATTAAAATTTAAATAAACTGAAAAATTCCTCGAAATGAAAATTATTTTATTTTTATGTAGATTAAATACAACTATACAAATAAATGCAAACTTGAGTTACTTAAAATAATTATAATATATAAAATCGAAATATTTTTTTAACAAGATCAAGGATTAAAAACATATGTCAGAGACAAATGGGAAAAAAAATTAATTTTTCGCAAAGCTGTGTTAAAGATATAGCTAAAGCATTTACTGAAGAGGTTTTTTTTTATTCACTGAGACAATAAGAGCTAATGAAGAGTGTCACCTTGAAATTTACTCGAGATAGTAAATGAGCATTAAAAAACCAAAACGAGGCGTTACGTATGAGAAGGGCGAACGAAATCTGCACTCGTTTGAAAAAGAAATGCGATTATTTGTTTCAAATGGCAAAATATATTTTTAACTAATAATTATGTCGCAAAAAATGAAAATGGTAGGAATTTGAAAATAATCATTAAAGAAATTGTTTAAATTATTCAAAAAATGCAACGTTGTGTTTGTATTTTATTTAAGTAATACCTCAAATGCGAATATAATTGACTTTTGATTTTTAAGTGTCTGCTATTGGAAAAGTAAAGCGAACATAACAGTTGGTTGTCAGATCTTTTCAATGTTAAAACTCGCAAAGAAGAAAATAAAAAGGCATTAAAAACTATTCAAAGTGCTCCTTTCAATACTAATCGTTATGTTTGAGAGAAATGACAATATATATATAAAAAAGCTTTAAAGATAATATTTAAAAGGTAAGAACAAAGCAAAAAGTGTGAAAGTAAGAAAAACCCTTTTAATTAATAATTGACAAATATTAAAAATTAAAAACATTTAAAGAATAAAATAATACGATAAAGGAAATTTTCTTTTATATAGTCTCATGCATTAAGACGAAAAATGAATTGTTTTTTGTGTTAATTTTTCCTTTTGCTTTTAACAACTTAATTCGACTAATTTCCTTCACAGAATAATAATTATTTTTGTCCGCTTTTTAACAGGTTCAAAAATGCTCCATTAATCCGTTTATCTCCTTCAGTTTTCTATAAGAGGATAAATCAAAATATTTTCTTTTTGTGACACACTCCTATACTTTTAAAATAAATTTATATAACAAAAAATCGTTAAAAAAGAGATATTTTAAAGCCCTGAAGGATGTTTGAAAACAACGAAGAAAAAATTTTAAACATTTTTTGTGATTCCTTTCATTTATCATGTTCCAAATTTTAATTCGAAACGTTTCAAGGACAATCACGTCTTGTTCAATACCTTAAATGAAAAAAATGATGGAAAGTATCTCATCACGAAGTAAATTTCAACCGTGCACATATTTCTGTGAATTTATATAAATCGAGTTAACGTAAATCGGAGTATTACTGTACTAGAGAACCATAATAATGTTGTGATCCTCTAATACATCACGTTTCTTGAGACGAATCTAATTGTGTTTTTGTTCGAGTCCTATTGCCACATGGCACGTCATGAAAAGGATTTGATGCACCCTTAACTACCAACGATTACACCCTTAACGATTCGCTTCTCAGTGCCACCATTTTTCACATAGGCGAACGTAGTTATGAAATGTATTGGGAAAAAAGAAAATACATAAATAAGTAAGAAGCCTCCCTGAAAAAAGTAAGTCCTTCGTAAACACTTTCAAGGTCATTTTATTGCAAACCAAAGTATTCGGAATAGTTTAACTGACAGCAGCTCAATGCAAAGGTTCGCACTTTGTCAAAGAGGTATAGAAACGCCAGTGGTAGTTAATGCACAGACTGAACATGACGTATATATACGTCCATTGCAGTTAACGGGTTGAATCAGTCTAGGAATCAAAGTTCACAGGTTGTATAAGCTTGGAAAGCAGAGTGCCAGCTTAGGTGAAATTCTCCTCACTTGACGAGGTTTAAAATTACGATAGCGGTCACCAACAGCTCTCGTGTTCCTCAACCAATGAGTCCATCTGACTGAATTAATTTTATACCACATTTGCATGAGCTATATGATGACAAAGAAAATATAGACACTCATGTAAGGATTAACATGCACCTGCCCCCAAAATTCTACACGATTTGATTTTAATTCACGTTGCAGTGCGAAGCAACAAAAGAGCTATACACAAAAAGGGAACCGAGCTCTCGAGAAACAACCACTTCTAGTCTTTATTGACTGGACAACGCAGACCACTTCGCTACCGTGACCACTCAGCTATCGCAGTAGCAACATTTTTTTAAATTTCCAATGGCGGATTACAAGACAACTGCAAACAAAATGAGAAACAGAGAATATTGACAAAAAACAAGGGACAACACAAAAAATAATATAAGGAAAAAAATAAGAAAAGAAACACAAGTTCATAGTATAGTCTATAAATCACACATTTTGTGTGTCTGGAATCCCAATATCTGCTCCACATGATTCATTCACGGCAGCGTGCCAAATGATGGGCGTCCATTTCTTCATTGAAGTCGCACACTTTACAAAGTGGACTCTGGGCAATGGCTATCATGTTTAGATGCTTCGACAGGTGATTCAAAAATCGGCCACAGCTCTATCTCGTGGCCATTTTGGAATATGAAGGAGTTTGCTAAACCACACTTTTTGATTATTCTTTTGGTTGAATTTAGACCAGAAGTGTTCTCTGTAGTATTTCTTTATGATTCTTTTGGCACTATAAAAAGAAACTGTATTGTTAGAGGTTTGAAAGACTTTTGTCCCCTTCTTCGCCAAGCAATCGGCATTTTCATTCCCATCAATGCCACAGTGCGACGGAATCCATTGCAAGGCAATGTCTATATGGCATTGAATCGCAGTAGCAAAATTGAACTCGAAAGTCGTATGATGGTTATGAGATCCGAATCCAGAACCCCGAGACCGTACATGGAATTCAAAAAAGATACAACATTTGATTATGTTAAATCTTTGCTGAATAAAAATCTATTGGTGACAATTCAAGATCAGTGCAAGCATTATAAGTGAAAAATCTCAAAACTTTCGGGACAACGACGGTGGCAGTGATTGGATATAAGAAAGAAAAAAGAAAGACTCGAAGAGAAACATATTGTAGAAACGAAAGAAATCTTAATAGTGAAAATAAATTTAAATGCTAAGAAAGACATAGTTCAATAACCTGAAAATTCTGCAAAATATTTTTCCACAATAACAAAGAAAATGCTTCTCTCTCTCCTCTCTCTCTCTCTATAAGCTCATAAATTATTAAATCTGTAGTTCTTCACGCCCATTCATTTTCACATTTAATATTCCAAAAATGAGACATTTAAAGAAATTATATGAATTATGTATCTGATGAATGAAACATTAATTGGGAAAAAAATCAACTGTACCGGGAGAGAGAGAAATTATAACTTAATTGAAAAGTTTTACCAAGTATATTTATACTTCCTCATTTTATAAACATCCAATATTGTCGTACCATGTTACATTTAATTGAATGAAGCGGAAATAAGAATTGAATGAAACGGAAATGAGACATATATTTTCCATCAAGACATCATTAATAAGAGTAATTGTGTCATTAAAAAAAGTAAATTTCAGAATGAGGCGAATAACACCTAAGATATAACTAGTAGAAAAACGAAACGGATCTATCAAATCCTTCGACTGGGAGATCAAATACTTTAATAAATAAGATAATCTCATTCTTAAATTGCATGTTAATAAATTTTAGAACTTGAGTTGCAAGTTAACATTTATCTCTTAACGATAACTGCATTCCGTTCATTCGACTTGCTAATGAAATGAGACACCGACTAAAAATTCCACGACGAACCATTTTTTATTTTTATTTTTACTCCGGCTTTGGATAGAACCTTTCAGGGCTATAATGAGACCATACAGATACCGCAGACTCATTAACTGTTAGTTGGATAGATATTCTCATTTAGAGTTATCAATCCACACACATATACATTATATCTATTTTCATAATAACTAGAATTCTCCATATTTAAGTTTTCTATTCGCCGTATAAGGTAGAGTTCTCTCTCTTAACGAATGAGGTTGCTTAGTAGAATATTAAATAATTTTCTGAGAGAGGTTGCCTAAGAGTGGAATGTAACATGAAAAAAAGTTGTTTCGAAGAAAGACGATAACATGGAGATGTTTTTGTAAGAAAAAGCTTTTAGCTGTCGGGCCAAGTGGCCTTTTTACAAATTCAATTCAGCATTTTAAAAAGGTCTTTTCCAGGAAAAGTCTGACGATACGAATTATTTTGAAAACCTTTTAAATTTCAACAATTTCTTTGGTTTACCTTTAGATTTATCTATGCATATTTTGCTTATTTTAATTAATGACATGTATGAATTCTTCTTTTGAGCTATTGGGGATGGGCTTCAATGTACCTTAAAAGAAAGGTCAATATACAAGAGGAAGGAAAACGCTTCCAAATGGAGATTGACCTATAATTGAGCAACGTTAAAAGAAACCGTGGAAGATAGTAAAATTGCAAGACCCTCGAAAATGAAATGCTTATTGAGAATACATTACTAGTAGCCTCAAAGCATTTGGGATAAAACCTGAAATTTATTTCTTTGAGTCAATGCTGCTTTTAATTTCGACCATGATTTGGTTTCTTTATCACATTAAAAAAAAATGACCGATAATGTGAAAGATGTTTTTATGAAAAAAATAATTTTTAATATTTTTATCTTGATATTATTTATTGAGAACATATTCTTTCCAACTCATCTTTACAAAGAACGAGTTAAAATTAGTTTCTAAATTAACTAAATAACTGGGGCCGATAATCATGCTTGGGAAAGAAGCTTAATCAGGATTGTTGTAATTTATAACAGATTTCTAATGTTGGAGGTATTAATTTTTCCAAATAAAAGCTTTAGAAAAACTTAATCAGCTACACCAAATAAAATTTATGATCATTTAATTATATTAATTAATTTACTTATATTTAATTAACAGAATAAAATATATGAATGGGATAAATAAGAATTAAATATTGATGTAAATAAGTAATTAAGTACATTTACTCATTATAAACTGACAGCATAAAATAAATTTCAAAATTCCTTTTAAATTTTAAGGAATTTAAGTGACTAAGGTTTTATGAAGTATGGTGGCCGTAGTAGCCAAATGGTCATGATCAACGTTTTTCTCTCGAATCATAAGTTCAAGTCCTAGTGCTATAAAGAACCCACTATATAGAGCAGGGGTGGCCAAACTTTTTCGAAAGAATGCCCCTATTTGATTTAAAAATAATTTTGTGTGCCACTTCCAAATGTTAAAAAAATGTTACTTATAGGTTTATTATGGGATTTTTACGCAAATAGCTCATTTTTTAATGCAAGTTATGTAGTCAAAATTAAAAAAAAAACATAATAAATAAAATGAAAGTACAAACTTAAGTTTTTATTGTTAATACACATTTTACAAGTTCAATCAATTAGGTAAGCTATATATATATATGTATATAAAATAAAAATGAGCAACTTAAATCATTCATTTCAAAATAATTAGCAGACACTCAGTACTTACTTAATGTGGCTTTTGAATTACTACCGTAAAATCAGGTGTATAACGAGCACCTATATTTTCAAGCTGCATTTTTCAGTTTTTAGGTATTCTCGCCGTATAACGCGCACTCAATTTTTTAAGAAAAAACCCGAAATATACGTGGGCAATTCTCTTATGTTTTGAAGTCCTTTATTCCAGGTATTATTCCAAGCTTTAGAGAAAATAGTGTACTACAACCATTAGGTTCATAAGGAATTTCATTTCTTTTAAATAAACAGCATTTCGATAAAAAAGGAAGTTTAATTTTTTCTATGCTCATTTCTTTTTTTATTTTATTTTTAAAGCTCTCATTTTTATACTCGGCGTATAACCCGTACATTTCGATCTTATTTTTCGTGTTCAAAATGTACGTTATACGCCGGATTTTAACGTAATTTTTTTTTTACCTATTCATCTTTATTAAGATTAGCTCCTGAAGATGCTTACAAAATTAGGTTATTATAGAAGCACATCAGCTAGATTTAAGTGATATTTATTTTATTATGTTCGTAGCAGAAAACATTTATTCACTAACATATTTTGATCCAAATTTTGAGATTTTTTTGTCTGAGACAACCCCATTTCACAAAAAAGTAGTACAAAAATGTTTTTTTAAAAATTTTTAATTTTAAAAAATGGTTATAATTTTTTAATTTTTAATCAAAAATGGTTTATCTATTCAAATTTTAAAAAAATTTTCAGTAAGTCTGCACTTGCCACTGCTGCAACTCCGCCGTGCCACATTGTGGCACGCATGCTGTGGGTTGGTCACCCCTGATGTAAAGGGACTTATACACGTTTAATCTGACGAAGTAAAAATTCGGAGAACGGGGGATAAATTCAGATATTCTGTTAACTTGACTGTAATTCAAAATTACAAGGTCCGTCACCAATAGCCCTCGTGTGTTTTAAAGATTGACGTCATAAAGGAATCAATCACATTTGTGAAGTCCGTACATTCGCCCATGACTTAAAAGCACGTGACTTAAAACGGGATAAGTAAAATATCTGACCCTGAAATCAATCCCTCCCTCTCGAGTTCATTATTGTATCTGTTTAAGCAGATAAATACTTTACCAGGTGGGGCGTTGGAATTCATCACTAGTTCTTTAAGAGAAATGATACACCTGATCCAAGATCAAAAGAAGCGATAATCAGAAGGTATTACGCATTCACTTTAGCGCTTGAGCGACAACACAAACTCGTTTGAAAATCAAACTCACTTTATACTACAAAGCCGACGAAGAGTTTAATAGTCTGTAGTTAATAACCGTAACGCTAACTTACTTTAGATCTTGAAGAGTACCGCAAAGATTGGCGAAGGGATGTCGCTTTCTGCCATATCGTTTGTCCTTCTTTAATTCTCGGGGAGGATCCAGAAGACCCGTTGGTACTGTTGTCATTGTTTCCTGACCTGTAACAAGAGAAGGAAAACATTTAGGATTCTGCAAGAGCATTACTCATTATCATATAAACATATACTTTCACATGAAAACAGACAGAGGGAAAATATACATTTTGATGGCAAAGAACTCTTGGACATGTTGATTGTTACCTTCCTTTGGCTCTTGACCTTTGCTGTCAAGAAGAGACAAAAAATTTGCATCGATTTCGTTGATTTCTGATAAGATGTAATTACAAGTCAGAAAAATGTTTCGTATTTATTTATCTCATCATTATTTCTCAATTTCATTACATGCTATCAAACAAGCTGTTTAATTTAAGCAGAAGATATTTTAGCAGCCGCGTCAGCTGTTTAGGTAAAATTCTAAAGCATTATGAGTCATGAGAGGTCGTTCATTCCACTTACGGAAACATCTATAATGTCACTACTTTTTCGTAATATCTTTTAACAGATTTCTACTAGAAAACACCTTTTGTCGTTATTTCTGTAATAATGTCAATTATTATTATTGAATTTATGAATCATTTTTAAAAACTTTTTGCCTTTCCACCGACCTCCAGAAAACCTTTTGCGGCCGCGGTGGCCGAGTGGTCTAGGCATCGGATCATGGCTAGCGTGTCATGAGTTCGATCCTAGTACCACTAAAAGATCCGCCGTGTAAGGGAGCGATGCACGTTAAATCTGTCGAGAGCTCAAACGTCCTCCCATTGGTGTGGTGTGGTAGTTAGGAGAGGGGTGCCAGCTCAGGTGTCGTCCGCGTCACTTGACCATGGTTCAGAATTACGCGGACCGTCGCCAAAAGCCCTCGTGTTGCTAATCAGTGCGACGTTAATATTCTCTCACTCACTCCAGCAAACCTTTTTTTAGTTTCGAATTAATATGGTTAAAATTCTTATTATATATTTGTTTTAAATATTATTAAATGACTTTTGCTATTCTTCTTTACAAGTAAAATATTTTTTCTTCTATTCAAAATAGCATTAACCAGTTTGGAGTTCATTCTAAGAAATTTTTAAGGGCTAAAAATAGTTTTATGAATAAAATACATTGATGAATTTCGAGAATCAAATGAATCACTAGTCTGTATTTCAAGGAGTTCTGAACTAAATCATGCCTCATTAAAAGATAACTCTTTAAAAAAGTAAGACTTTGAGAAAAGACTAAAGATTTTTAAAACACTCACATTTCTTCAATATTTTAAAAGCCAGACAAATTTCAAAGGCATTTAAATCCTTAAACTGCCTATTGTATACAACAACGCTATTCATTAAAGAAAAAAAAAGCCCTTCTTATTTAATTAATAAAAATCTCGAATATAAATGATGGCTATGAAATTAATTAGTTCCAGAAAGAACGCTTTCGTAACAAAGCTGTAAAATCCAATTCATTTGAAGAAAAGAATTTAATAAGTGTTTCAATGTAGGACAAAGGAGCTACTTCACGATACAAACTATTGATAACAATGATTATTAACATCACAAAAAGCATGTAAGGGGGAAGTTGTAGTCGGTTTACTTTGCAGTTAACTAAAATTCTGTTGGGCGTTAGCCTCACACACAGGTTAACAAAAGAAAAATCGTTCAGAGATAGGATAACTTTTGATCATTGTGAAACTTACAAAGTATGCTGTGTTTTGCAAAAGTTTGAAACTTTTAGGACGAAACACACCTAGTCGATAACCTCTTATTGGTTTCGTCTTCACAAACATTTGTATTTTTTCCCCCTTCTTTCAATTGACCTTTTGACTCTTTGCGACAGGTTTACCGGATTACGGGTTAGGAAAGAGTTATGAGGTGAGATATCTATCGATACGAGGTAAACTGAAATTTCATGTCATTTTCTTACTGTTATCATATTTTTTTTTCTGTTGAGAGGAAAATAAGGTTTTGCCCAATTGTGAAAGTGATTGCACTGCGTCGTTGTGACAAGTTACAGAGGGTATATCTAACGTTTTTTTTATGTTCGAGATAAATATAGGATGTGTTCTCTTCTTTTTATGGTCACTTATCAGTTGGAATGAGAATTATTTATAAGTGGTAAAAAGATGACATTTTCCTTGTTTAGATCAAAGCTCGATTTAACTAGGTATTATAAAGCTGTTCGTCTATTTTCTTCTCCGTTTAATTTCAAAATTCTACTCATCCTTCTTTTATATATATATTTATCCATAAATAAAACTAATTAATTGATTAAATAATTTTTATACTTCGTAAATCAAAAAAGTAAGTATCAGAGATTTCATGCCTTTTTGGAAAAAAACATAAATGCAACATTTTCTTACTCTTGTTTATAATAAGCCTTACATTAATATATCGAATAAATATTGCACATCGAATAATGTGAATGACTCAATTTCAAAACATTGTACACAAAAAACTCAGAGTGCGCGAATACCGCATTCAATCTAAAGTACAATCCTTTTGAAATAGACTTTTAGGATAAGGTACAAAAACAGTTACTACGTTTAATTGAATGATTTTACTTAAATTAACTTTATTCTTGATTAAAGTCAGTATTACGTTAAGAAGTTACAAAATTAAGAAGTTCATCATCAATAACTCCAGTATTTTGATGATGAATTTCTTAATTTTGAAAATTGGTTAAGGGACAACCACTTCAGTTTACTTAAGAATGGAATTTAACTCAATGAACATCTCAAAGATTATTTAGTCCGGTTGGAGTTACCATACAGTAGCCTCATTATACTGCACAATAGTGTTTTGATTAAATCGAGAGATTCAAAAATCTAGGTCTCTTAAACCAGGGGTGGTCAACTTCAGAGTACATAAAATCGACTTTTTATCTCTATTTTGTTCGCGATCAACTTTTATGATAAATTATGTATAGCAATCGACTTCATATGGTAGGCACAGATAGTAAGCGTCAAAGTTATTAAAGTTCTGAGTCTCAGAATGCATAAACGTCTAATAATTATGTAGTTAATTTCAAGTAAATTATAATTAATAGTCTAAAAAATATTTATATATTGCTTCATTGGCATAGTTTTTGTAGAATAGTTGGTACATTTTATCAAGCACTCTTTTTGGTTTGTAACTTACACGTCACAAACGATCGACACAAACCATCTTCGGAATCAACCAATCGATCGCGATCGACTTGTTGGTCACTTTTGTCTAAGGTTACTAAGTCATGGTTCTGCCACTGAATTACCATAACCAATTTAAATCTTAAGAATGAGCAGAATTGTGAAAATGTTTCCTAATGTAAAATAACAATATTTGTAAAGAAAATTACAAACAATTGATGTTTAATTAAGTTTAGAAATTTTTTTATTCGTAAATAAAATAAAAGTTTGTTTTGTGTGTAAGCAATTCCAATATTAAAATCCTGTCATTAATACAGTTGATTGCACAAAGACAAATTATATCACAATGTTATGAGGAAGAAATTTATTTTTATTCAGTTTATATAGCAAGTTCAGTTTCACAAAACGAATTAAAAATGCTAAAGACTTTTAGAATTGACTTCATTAACACTTGAACTTCATACGTCACAGGAGAGAAGATATTAACTTTGCTGCACTTACATCAAACTGTGTACTGAATCAGAATTTCAATTTATTTGATAGCTCAGCGGCGCTTGAAATACAATCATTTCTCACCAAGAACTTAATTTAGCGTCCACATTCAATTGAAAATTCTTGCTTTGTAATCACAGGTCTAAGCAGTTGTTCCCTACCTCTAATGGCAGGAGTTCAGAAAAGTTTCTACAGTAATTTGCTCAGTAGGAACTAACGGCTCAGAATTAAGTAACGAGCAGTTCCAGGTGCAAGAGAAGGGGAAGGAAAGGTCACAGGAGGCAATACTTCCATAGAATGTGAAGGATAAATTATCATACAGGAAATACTAACTGGGCAGTAGCAATGGCTTGCAGAAAAGTGGGAAGGTTAGACTAAATAATTAATTTATCAATTCTACGCACTCATGAAGAAATTTCTCAGATCACATGTAGGAACGTTCACAGGAGGTTTCGAATACCACCCATAGTTTTAAAAAAATGCCAAGCAAAAAAGTGAGAAAGAGCAAGGTTGGAAAAGTTTTTTTTTTAATGTAAGTAAACATGCAGCAATACAACTCTTAAATGTCTTCCTAAATATTGTTTAACACATAATACTTAAATGTTTACATTTGTTTAATGTCCTATATATAATACTTGCAAGTCTATAATGCATTAATGTTAGCCTGATAAGCAGCATATATTTGCTTCATTCATTGCGAAGAGACTAACGATTTATTATTTTCATACAATCCAGCGAAAATGAAATACTAGCAGTAATTTTCGTAGAGTTTTCCACGGCGGAAGAAAAGTAGACACACACACAAAATATTTTCTTTCCAATGATATCAGTTACCAATCAATCGAATAAAAACCTCAAAACTGGAATGACCGATAAAACAAGTTTTTGAGAAGTGTTTGTCACGGACGCAATTTAGTATTTTGCAAGGCATTTTTCTATACATGGGGGTGCATATTTACGATGTTTCCCGTCATCAGTGTACTGATCCTGATGGATGCTTTCCATTCCCCAGAATGTAAAATGTAGATTTTATAGATACTTAAAGCTGCACAGGAAAAACTTCTGAACTAGTGTTTTTTCAGTTTTGGCATCTGATATTTGATGTCTCAGAATCCCAGATAAGAAGCTTATCTGCAGGCATCCTGTCTCTTTCCGGTCAAAATAGTTAACAGGACTCAAGTGGTAAACAGCTATAAATATTAACAGAGATAGAGATAGTCGTCTGACTATTTACAGAAAGTAGACCTATATATACAGTCCAGACACACGAACGCGTGAAACGCCCTTATCGACTATCATTATGTAAGGTCAATAAAGTTGATTGAAATGATTTCACTGTAATGATTATAAAAATACGAATAAAATAATAAAGACAGATGGAAATTTCAGAAAATAAAATTATTTCAACTCTAATGAGATAAAAAACATTGAGGAAAAGAAAATTATATCGCTAATATTTGAAGAAACTTCCACATCAAAGGATTCATCTTTGTTTATATATGTGTGTGCGCGTGTGTCTGATGGAAAGCAGCATGCTTTATAGTACTTATTGTTATCAAAGTTGATCTATTTTTTTTAAGTATACGCTCAATATTTCGTCTCCTATAGCGTAATGCTAAGTGAGCATTTCCTTTACACATTAAAATGAAAAATTATTAATTTATGGAATACTTTGAAATTTTAAAAACTCTATTATAAACAGAGGCGTATAAATTACAACGTTGTAACCTTTTATGGAGATTGTAGAGTGTTTCTGTTCGAAAATGTGTTTCACGTTTAGTTTAGACTCATGTACTTTTGATGAAGACCACCTTAACGAATTCTTTTAAAGCTTCTAGTTAAATTAACGTGTAACAGTGAAGATAAAATATGTGTAAAAAAAGCGTAGAGCCTCCATTAAAGTATAATGGAATAAATAAAAACAATATATTCGAGAAAAAATAACTAACCAAAACCTAATTATAAGCACACAAAAAAAAATAGATGTTCTTCAAAAATATAGAGTAAATATGCATGACGCAATCAAAATTTTAAAAAAATTACTAAAAATAACATCGAGCACATTTCATTCCAATAAAGGTTACTCATCTAACAAATTCACGTTCCATGAAACGATAAGCCATTGAATATATATATGTATATATATTGTGAATACTGTATATATATCCATATTATTCATATATAAATGAACAAAGCAGTTCGGACGACGACGACGAATCTTTACCTGTTACCTTAATTCACTAATGCGCTTTTAAGAAGGCGTCTTTCTTTCTTTACCTTGACAGCCTAATTGCGCCCTCAATTCATACAAAATTCTTATTTATAAATTATATCTTACTGCACAGAAGGCGTAGAGAGAGAAAAATAGTGACGAATGTATTCACCAAGATATTTATTTATGCATGCACAGTCTCCTCCCCTCGCCCCATCCCTATTTTCAACTAATTCTGACTGAAGTTCATTCTTAGGCCACGTCAAAAGCCGATTTTCAAGGTTTCATATCAATTGCGCGCATTCTCAAGTTGTAAATGCAAAGCAAGAAATGCCCATAAAAATATTAATCGCCAATCTATTTGCTATTGTTTTGTTTTCCATGAAATATATCTTCGATTAAAAATGGAATTTTCATCAGTAAGGTTTTGGTATTTTAAACGAAACAGGATAACTAAAAGCTGAACTAGATCGAATTTGGTGCGGTTACTGGCTAGATTCGTAGTAAGCGATGGAAATAGCTTGAAATACAACAACAAGAAAAGAGGAAGAGTCGTATAATGATAGATATGTAGCTCAGTAGAGGTTTTGTGTGTGTGTTTATCAATTTGTGTTATCATGCATTCATAATAATGATTTTTTTTTGTGTGGGAGGGAGGGGGGATGGAGTATATTTAATTCCATGTAAACAGTTACTTTTAGAATTGTCCAGTGACTGTTTTAGGATCGTCGTCTTTCTTTCATGGTTATTGTTAAAAAAATCGATCAATAAAATCCTTTTTTTAAATAAAAAATTTGAAGATGTAAAAGAAATATAGTTAAAAGAAAAATACTTTTGACGCATTTGAAATAATTTTTTTTAGGTATGGCTATTTTGCTGAAATATTAAATTTGGGTCATATATTATTTGAGGAGAAATTCCCAATGGAAGTGTGTCTATTTATTTATTTTTGAGGGATTAAATCAACAGTTTTGGAGATAATGCGCACACACGGATTTCGAGAACCTACGAATCCAATAGAAAAATCATAAGTCTCGAAATTTGACAAGATTTCCAATTTCTAAAGATATATTTTTTGTTTGTCAGAGAATATGTATGTTACTATGTTTGCCCTATAGTATAGAAAACACATAGAATTTAATTCCTATAATTTATTCAGATTAAGTTTGTTTGCGTAAATATTTCACTTCATACATTCGTAGTTATAATTTTTTATCCGTAATAGAAGTACACTACTTATACATTCATTTTCAGCAACACATGATGCATAAATCAATTTCAAAAAGAGTAAAAATGTTCTGATTTAAAATCTTCACGAAATATGGATTCTAAGTAAAAGTTATTTGCTGTAACTTAACTAGAATTAAGTACGAAATGATTAGTATAAATATATATATTTTTAATCATTTCAGTAAATAAAATCAAATTGTCCGCAAATTAAAAAGAAATTAATCGTACATCCGAGACAAATAGTTCATAAAATGTATGCATCTTTAATTGAAATTTTATGATCTCCATAATTACAGCGTATAAAGATATATTCATATTATCTGTTATAATTATTACTAAATAATATCACTGAGAGAAAAGAATTAAATGCATTATACATAATTACAATTACATTAATTATCATTAAATAAAAATAAATTCCCCTTTAAAAGAATTGAAAAATTTTTTTAAATAAAACCTTTGTTCCCTAATAATTTAAAATATCCATAAAGGTCAAAAAAAATTTCCACACATTTTAAATTTATTGTTACGTTTTACATGCTGCTGATCCTAAAAAAATACACTAACAAATTTCGAAACAATATTAATTTTCTTTTGTTTAATTCATTTGTTAAAACATATAAACAATCATTCTCATAATGAAATCATATAAACCAATATAGAATGGTATAGATCAGTGATTCCGAAAGTGGTCTATATAGACCCCTGGGGTCTACGACAACCTGCAAGTGGTCCCCGTCAGTGGAAAAATAATTTGGGGGTCCATTAGGTGTAGATGGGGGTCTTCGATAGTGACTCTCATTAAATCAGACCATACCTTTAATTTTAAAAGAAAATTTAATCAAGTGGAAGCCAGATTTTCCTATTTGACAGATATATTTATTAAATTTAAAGAAGTTAATTTGAAGTTACAAGGACCATCATTTCGACGGTTTCTTGCCTGAATTAAGCTAAAGAATATAACATTGGACATCCCGAATTTTTTTAGTTTCTAAATTTGTCGCACACAATCTGCCAGGAAAAGGACGTTCTAACCTACGTTCAACATTTAAATTCCCTTGATTCTGATTTGGAAACTAGGTTTGAGAATGCTTTGACTATATGGTAATACTACAGGAGGCAATTAATTCATATGATCACATTGAAAGAATAAAATAAATGTCATATTACAAGAGGAACTTATCGGAATAGGCACTAAGAAGATCATAAAGTAAAATTTAGAAATGGATATCAGCAATTTTGGAGGCATCAGAATGGATGAAGCACCAGGCTCATCCCTCCCATTAAAAGCATTTGTTTGTTGCTCAGTTACTTTATGTAACAGTTATTTTATTATTAAATAAATTTTAATTTAATTAATTAACATGTGTGTGTCTTAGGTTTTAAACTCTATACTTCACTACAGTTAGAAATTTAAATCTTTTAAAGTAAGTATAGCTCTATACCAGCTGTCAAAAAGACATAATTGATAAATTTGCGAATATTCATTAATGGGTAAGTAAGGGTCAACCCAAAACCGAAAAACATGGCAAGAGGTCTATGAGACAAAAAGTTCGGGAACCTCTGGTATTGATGATTGTATAATCTATACATATTTCAGTAGTTTTAAATCCAATATACATTTATTGTTTTCCTCTCGAAAAAAGAAGTATTTATAGTTATCATTCAAGCTAAAAAACAATGTAAAAGAAAGCTTAGGTATTAAGATATTGTTTCGATTCTCACATAATTTATAACTCACGTCCTTGAAAACGCTTACTATCCCATAAATTCAAGGTAACATCTGAACAGATTGGCGCCATCCTTATATTTATTTTATCACACATAATCCAGCTCATGAGGAAACAAGATAAAAAATTCCGATACTTTTCCTAAAGGCAATCTTTCCTCTCACGTCGAAAGGGTACCAACAAACAAAATAAATTTTAATCCTGAGAACATAAATCTTAAACTTTAAAATATCACGATCTTTTTCACTCTAGATAACCTTTTATATTTTTTTCCTTTGTAAAATATGCCAGTTAAGGCAGTAATAAATGAAGGAGTATCCACGTGATTGAACACTCCTTAAGGTTTTCAAAAAAATTGTAACACTAAAAAAAAAAAAAAACTTTACGTTGCTGACTACATTGGAAATTCTACATGTGCGTAACATTATAAAAAAAAAAGATTAGTTGCTAATTGTATAAATACAAAACATATATTATCGTATTACAGTAGCGCACACAAGGGGGGGGGGAGGTCCTAGGGGTCCGGACCTCCCAAAGCCCTTGAGTTTTTTCGATTGATGTTAATCTTATATATATGTATATATATAACGTAAAATTTAATTAAGTATTTGTAATTTACAATTTATTTTATTAATTAATGCTAATTATTAATTCAATAACTTTTGTTTTACTGTTTGAAAAAATCAGGAGAATCAATTGGTGTTTTCTTGAGGTATGATAAGAGTTGGGGGACTTTCAACCCTGGACCCCTTGAAAAAATTTTGTGTGCGCTACTGTCGTATTACAATAATTTTAACATACGTTTTTAAAATAAAGCATATTAATTTTTAAAAGGACTATTGTTTTCTATGGGTTGCTAAATATAAATTGTAAGCAGTATTATAATAATATTTAGTGGACCGAAATCTTTAGGGTATTTCAGGTTCCCTTTAGGTTTTTTTCTAATCAAGTTGAAAAAGCGAATGCTTCCCAAAAATAATTGAAGGACTTTTAAATGTTTACAAATCTCCTATGTCCGAACTTAAGAGGCAAGTAGACATCCTACATCTATCAATTTTAAAGTGATTTGTTTGTACGAGCATCTTTTAAGTGTGTTAATAAAAAAAATAACAATGGATTTTTTTAATAAAAAAAAGTTCGAGCTTTAGTGATAATATAACTATATCGCTAATTTTTCTACTTCTTTTATTTTCTTATAAAATTTGTGCGAAACTTTTATAAACTCTGAATATTTTATTTTTGCAGAGCTTCCTTTTTCTCAAGCGAACAAATATCTATTATAATTACTAAAAAAAAAACGTTTTCAGAAATAATAATCTAACTACCATCTTTGTTATATAAGTATGGAGTATTACAACAATTATTATTTCTGAAAATCTTCATTTCAACACAAAGCTCTAGTTTAAAAATACTTTCTCAGAACCAGAGATGGGCACAGATGTGTCTACGTCCGGTCTTAACCTCAGCGAGCCCCCAAACAACTGAAAAATAAAGCTGATTGTTGAGAAGAGAGGATTCTTTGAGGATGAATGATCTTCCTCAAACTAACGGCAGCTGCAACTCCTTTTGAGTTTTAGGTCAGCATTGCAAAGACATCGCTCTTTGAAAAGCATTGGAAGCACGGTCAAGATTAGAACAGAACCGGAAATGCATGAAGAAATGCGTATAACACAATTCCTAAATATTCAAATATAAATAAAAGATAATTTAATATGAAGTAATATTTATGACAAAAGGGACAGTTTTAACTTCAGTTTTATTAAAGTACCTCATTGGGATAGTAACATGCAGTTGAGAATCTATATATATAAAAATGTTATGTTGGTTTGTGTACGCTTCCATAACTCAAAAAGTTCTGCATGGATTTATCTGAAATTTTGACACAACGTTGCATTTGACCCCGGTCAGGTTCTTATGTACTTTTTAGTTTTGAAATGCACTCTAAATTTTTTTAAATTTAATTTTTAGTGATTTTTTTGGTGTTATGACGTCATACGCTAGTATTATTATAAATTCAACGTGACAGATTCCTAGTTTCTCATAAATAAAAAAAAAAAAAATGATAATCTTACTAAATACGGTCTAGAGCAAAAATACCCAATTAATTTTATTTATAGTTATTTGTATAAAGAAGTACTAAATTGTATAAATTATTGTAATAAATATTCATATTTCTATGAGTTTTCTCATTAACTAAATACCTTCCTTCTCAAATCATAGATAGCAGTACAGTAGTTTATAGAAATAATAATTAAGAAGCATTTATTTTTGCACATTGCTACTTTATAACAAAAATTTGAAAAACAATCTACAGATTATATCTATATATATGCATTTATTTTTGCACATTGCTACTTGAAAACAAAAATTTCAAAAACAATCTAAAGATTATATATATCTCTCTATATATAATTTCAGTTTTATTTTATAATACAAATGTATAATTTTTATAGTAAAAATAAATTTTATAATTATTAATTTTGCTACTAATTTACTACTTTATGTTATGCTGCTTTAAATGTTCTTATAAATCTCTGAATCTGGCTATAAGTGTTTGTTCTTTAATTCGAGCTGTAGTTTATGTATTTTCAAATGTTTTTAGATACGTGTTGGTATTTGAAGATTAAGAACGCATTAAAAAAAATCTGTACAAAAAAAAATGTCTTGATTTTGATCAATACTATGAAATTTTGAACAGAAGGGAGAAAGCTGGCTAACCACTAAAATTGGTTTTATTCCCTATTCCTCTGCCAGATATGTTCATAGCTACTGAAGCAGTCATCTTGAAATTACGGTATTTTTCTTCGGTTTTAAACATATATTAAAGGATGTGTAAGATTTTGTGTGTAGCTATTTTAAAACTTACAAATATCTTTGACTTAGATACATTTCCAACTTTAAGCTACTATGCAATTAGTATAATTATAAAAGTGCTCTATCTTTTAACTATTTAAATTTTATAACAGCTGTTGAAATACCCATGATACGAGACGCCATTTAAAAAGGGTGTGATTTGAAACATTTACTATAAAACAGTTATCCGCCCGTTAAATTTAGATCAACTGCTGAGGCCTCCCAATGCTGCCTCAGAATACAGCTCTTAGACCATAGTGCACATAGGAATTTTTCAAAGAGGGGGAAGGGGTCGAAGTCCAGGGTCCCCCTCTTTGAGGTCCCCCTCTTGTCCAGGGTTTTCCAGGGTCGAAAGTTCACCATTCTCGAATCGTGCTCCAATACGTCACCCAACATATTCTTTCGATTTTGTCAATTTTCGGGAACAAAAAAACAGTAAAAAATTAATTATTGAATAAATAATTAGCATTAATTAATAAAATAAACTTTTATTACAAATAATTAATTAAATTTTACATACTATAGACATAGAATTATAATCAATCGAAAACAAAATCAAGGGCTACGGGGAAGGTAGGGGGGTCCGGACCCAAGGACCCTTCTTGTGTGCGCCACGGCTCTGTGACCATTTTTTTCTTTCAACAATTCATAATAGAAAAATGAATTATTTTCAAATGGAATGGTTTATATACTTTTCCTTCCACCCCCACCCCCCTCAAATACTATTTCATAATTTTGCTCTCTGTAACAACCGTACTGCAATTCATAAATGTAAAAAAAAAATGTTAATTAAATTAATGACGATGCACATAAATGAGTTCTTCGCACAATTTACCGATTCCTATTTATGCAGAGTATTCTTTTCTAAATTTATATACTTGAATTACCATTATTTTTTTATTATGAAATCATAAAAACAATTCAACATAGATCAAATATACCATTTGTAGACAATATGCATTTGATTCTATTTTTAATTTGTTGATTTGCGGACACTATGTTGAGTTATATGAAATGTATTTTACTCAAAACTTTTTTAGAAAAATTAAAGAATTTATCGAAATATTTGAGCCAAAAAAAGTTCCATTACAGGAAAAATACAATGGAAAATTTTTAAAAATTTCTACAGAATTAAATTCCTAAATATCAAAAAAACTACCAAAAACTGCAGTCAGTTTTAGAAAACAATATTTGTATGCCTTGACGAATGTGAGTCGTGTCATCATTACTGAAAGAGGGGAATGAACACACCATTTATCGTAACCTCTCATTTCATGCCCTCGACATTTCCAGATCAACAACTTCAACGAAATCGAAAATGACAAAAAATTAACTAAAATCTCCCTAAGAGGGCCGGTACCTGATGGATGGAATCGTATGGCGCCGTCTAGAAGAATCCCACTTCTCAACGCCCTTGGCAAGGTCGTTCTCATCCTCCCCTCCCCCTTCGTAAAGCCTCAAGAAAGGTCGTTGCATTCCACGAGTTTCCCCCCTTTTCCAAATCTCTCTGAGGTACCCCACCCCCAGCAGAAACGGCTCTGCACATCCACCTGTTTAAAACGCCGCCCTGTCCTCCAACAGCCTTGACTTAGGTGCCTCTTTTGGCATTGTTATCGCTGTTTCCATCGCCTTTTTTCAAACCCCAAAACGGGGAGGGGGAAAAAAACAAAAAAACAATTGAATTCTACAAGTCAACAAACCCCGATTTATTACTCAGCGGTCAAATGGAAAAGAAGACTTATCATTGGTCAGAAATTGACTATTTTTTTCCAGAATGTGCTCTTTTGGAATTATTTTTTGTGAGGTCTGTTGTTTCGGATGGTAGCCACTGTCTAAGAATTTTTTGAAAGAATTCAACCAAAAAACAATGGTATCGAGCTTTTGATTAGTGTCTTTTTATATTTTCAAGCATTCCAATTCGAAAGAAGACTTTTTACTGAAAAAAATGCTTTGTCAGACTGCACAGATGCAGAATGCATCTCAAAAAACTATGCTGTGATTTCGTTTTGAAATTTGTTATGTAACAACTAGTTAAAATGATCAAACAAGACTTTTTCACATAATTTTAAAACTTAGTATAGTAATTTAAGCATTAACAAAATAAAAATAAAGTTGTTTGAAATAATTAAAAAGTAACAATACTGAAATATCTGGCTCTTCTAAAGTATAACTGGTAGTAGCGTAATTTTAATTATTCTATACATCATGATGATTAATTCTACAAAACCAGGTGATAACACTAAATACACGGTTAGCTGTTTTCTAAGTGCTTCAAATACTTTGCATAACAGAAATAATATTGCATCAATATCACTGGCGTAGCTAGTTCTGAATGGGTCCTGTATCAAAATTCCTTCGGGGCCCTATTTTAGATATGAAAGCCCTATTAGTGGGACTGTAGTTTCACTTGTTGGGACCCCTGTAGCTTGGGGGCCCCGTATAATTGATACGGCGGTAGCTACGCCCCCGATCAGTATCTATCTTTTAATAAAAATAACATCACCCATCATCATAAAAATATAATTACAAATATTTCGTTTTGATCAGTTTGATATACATATATACTCCGGATGAAAGTTCATAAAGATTTGGATAATAAGAATATTTAGAATCTGATATATATATATATTATACATATAACTTAAAATTAGGATATAATGAATAAAACATAGCAACTGTGAACTGCTGGATATCTATCTATACATATAAAAAAACGACGAATACAAGAAAATGACGAGAGAACTAAATAGTGTATCTCATCTTTCTTTAAACAAAGCATAAAAGAGAACAGTGATCATTGAAGGAGTAATCATTAAACGGCAATAAAAGGTTATAAAGAGAAGAAAAGATAAAATATTTGAGATCACCAATTTATATTTTTTCAAAACATCGGCAAAATGTGCTTACAATAAATATTTACTCACATTACATATAAGAAATAGAAAATTAATTATTATACACTTGTTCATCAAAGAAATTTCCTCGATGTATCCACAGATTAAAATATTTTAATATACAGATCGTTTTTACAAGTTTCATTCATACATTTTTAGGACTTATTTTAGCCTCAGCAAAATTATATTTATTAGTCTTAAATCAATATATACTGATACTTAAAAAAGACATTTACTGCAAACAAATGCTAAGACAGCATAACACTTTAAGATTACAGTATATGTTCATAATTTCAAACACCAGGTGAACACTCTTTGGCAGCAATGTTTTTAAAATATCGAGCTACGTATCTCTCCAAAAGCAAATGGTATTAAAAAAATGAGGTTAAGGTATCAGGGCAGATACTTGCGAGTTTTTTTTACGACCGTCCGGGAAAACCACAGGCAGATGTTCAGTTTCGAAAGAAGAGCTTTTCTTTCTTTTTTTTATCTAACGCAGAAACACAGATAAAAGATTTTGCTGTTTCGGTTTGGCAAGTTTGAAGTGTGGTTGCTGAGAGAGTTGGCCTTATCTGTTTACCTGTGTTTCATAGGCCGAATTTCAACGCTCATAGTTATCTGGACATTTAACATATAAGATGTCAACAAGGGTGATCTTAGAATGGATCCGAAATCTATTTAAAGAATATAGAAAGTAAACAAAACAAAATAAAAATAAACACTTTGCAGATGCTTATAATAATGCCGTGTTTGAAATAGAAATTTTTCCACGTATAGGGTTGATGATACTTAAAAGAGAACTTTTCGCGGCATTGTAATTTGCTTTACATAACTGGTTACGTTGACAAATCTAGTATAAGCAAACAGTATCCTCTTAAAGAAGCTCAATCGCATTACAGACACAACTTTTTTGAAAAAATTGCGGATGGACTGAAAAATTTAAAAATGTTATTTTTTATTTCCAAAACTTTTTAATTCAAAATATAAACCAATTTTTTAATTCAAATTCTGTTTGTCTAAAATTTATAAATGTTTTCGATCTTCAGGAAAATCGTTAAAAAAGAACAGAAAAGGGTTAACTTTTTTTGGAGGGGGGGGGGAGTAAACAAATTGTGGTTTTAAAAACTAAAAGAAAATTTTTAAATTTTATGATATTTATGTACATTAAACGAGAATCCATAAGTCCCAACATGACATTAGCTGCAATTTTAGAAGCCACATTCGTAGTAGAATCGGAATTCTGCAAAATCACGCTTTTTAATCCATAGAATTCCAACATTTCTCAGGTTCCGAATTCGCACGTTTCGGGAAAACGAGATCCGAGTCATTCTCTCAAAATGTCACACTCCACACAAACACATGCGTCGCATTTCCAGTAAAACTCTACGTAATAACCTTGCAGTTTGAACAGGCGCGTTCTTTTATGTTTCACAACAACCAGTGAATGAAAATGCATGATCAAATAATATAAACTTTCAATATGTAACGCATTCCTTTTGAGAAATACCAATTTAGAACATCCGCGGCGTCCAAAATATTATGTTGGCTATAAACATGGCAACCCTAAAGGAACAGATGGTGTGCTGCTGTAGAAGGCGTCTTTTAACATCCGCAACAAATGTTTCACAGGTATGGCCATAAAACTGAAAGAATGACTATATAAAAAAAAGGAAATACCAAAACCCCAATCATTTGGTGGGTTTTTCCAAATCATTTGCAATTTATTTTTTATTCACTATTTCTTACCCTTTTTTTTTAAACTGGGACATAGATGTGAAGATATTTATTCTGTACTTTTCCGTGTTCAATGTTTACATAACCACCTATTTTTACTTTGTTTCCTTTTTAATTTTTAAAAAAAGGCTTCTGTGTGTATATCAATATATTTGATAGATGTATGACAAAAATGAAACAAAGTACTTATTTAAGCCACTTTAAAAAATGAAACTGTTTTGCATCACTATTATGACTCAGTTGAAAATGTGAAATAATAATAATAATAAATTCGAACATGAAATGACAAAAAAAATGAGAAGTTAATATTTGGAATTATTATTATTGTTTTTATTTTAAATACTATACACACTCGCACAAGATAAAAAGTAGAAACTTTCAATATATTTTCCTAAAATATCAATTAAATTTCTACTAGACACGGGGAAGAGTATTTCATATTTAGATAAATAATTATATGGATTTAACTTATTTATAATTATTTTATAAAAGAGTTATTTCAAATTATTTTATAAAAAAATATTTACACTATTCTATACGAATAGAATCGATTAAATTAAGCAGGTTTTGGATATTTTTATTCGGACAATTCCAGTATAAAGACTAAAAAAAAAAAAAATGAAGGTTAAAACTTATTGGGGGGAAAAAAACGCGAATAATGCTGTGATGCACCAAAAGATGGCAGCATGATAAATTTGTGGGGAAAAAAAGTGAAGAAAATATATTCGACTTCTCACTAAATAGATGCCACAGAAAAGAACAAAGAATAAAAACAAATTGTGTGTTAAGAATTTAAAGAAAGCATTTGGCGGTAAAACCATTGTAAGAAGAAATGAAGTTAAAAAATACACTATTCTATTTATATAAATACCATTTCTTGAAAAAATAAACAAATTTAAATTCGATATTTATTATTTTTTTGAAAAAACAAAAAGTTGAAATAAGCATTAACTTTCAAACAAATTTTTTTTCAATATTTCGAAGAATTAGATTATATAACATTTTAAAACAAAAACCTACATCACAATAAATTATTTTAGTTCTTAATTTGTAAATAGAGACATATCTTTAATAAATATTTAAGATAAATATTTGCGGAAATTTTATATTAATTTATTTCGTTATTCGGGTATTTTAAATTTTTATATATATACATACATTCATATACGTAATTACGTACATTACGTGTGTAATAATTTAGTATTTACTTAAAATTCTAAACTTATAGATTTTTCTCCAAATCATAATTCCGAATACCTTAATTCAAAATTCGTCTCATATCATAGGATTAAAACCTATATTTTAACAGCTTTATAAGTAATTCTTTGTTAAAAGGATTAGACCTTGAATTTTTGTCTGATTTATTGGTGATTACAGTAAAAGAATACTTTAATAGCATACACGCGCCTTTTTGAACGGTTGAAACTTTTCCTAAAATATTTATTTAAATTCTATACATAACTTATATTTCCCTTCACTTGAACATGTGAGAACATTTTTAGATTACATTTTCCCCTATTTTCCTTGTATATTTAACTGTGGAAAATGAATAATTCACCCTCTTTTTCCTTAACACTTGAGCATAGATGTACAATTTTTCTCATCTGATGTTAAAATAAAAGATGATATGATCAATGTTTCGATTTTTAACTACCACAACTACAATTCACAAAATGAATACCATCTCATCGTTACATGACGTGTGTGTTTTTTTTATATATATTTATAGCTACAGTATTAAATTACATTTCACATTAATTACCGTTCGTAGAAAGATTACATTAACTTTACTTAACTTATTCACTCAGTTTAGAAAATTCCACTTTAATCTTGCATTATTAAAATTTTATGAATCAGAGATACTCAACAAAAAGTAATTTTACCACCATGTAAGTGGTGTAAGTAAGTAAGTAATTTTACCACTAACTATACTTAACTTTTGAAGGGAAAGAAATTGCAGCGTGGGTTCACTTGAGAGGAAATTTTATGAAACTTTTATCATTTCTAATTGTTGGATGAAACGAAAGATCATTTTTCATGTTTGTGTGTTTTACGGTTAGTACTGCTTGTCCGAAGTAGGACAAGCTTTTAAACAAAGGAAACTTTATGAATAGATGACTACCCACAACACCACGCTTCAACTTAACGGTTCCATTTTTCACAAGCAACAAACATTTGATGAATATCGTTGACAAACTTTATTTCGTAGACTTTTAAAATTAAACACCATTGAAAAGTTTCGCAAGCTAACAAACTTTAAGGAGTACTATCTTGAAATAAACGACAGTTGAATGTTTTGTCTTTTCTTCAACGTCCATTGAAACCGTCATCAAATTTTCTTTATTAAGAGATCATTTGAATGCAAACATATCACAATAAAAAAAGCAATACGATTATTCCAATGCAGAGAACTAGTTACGCAAAATATAATACATTCATAGCGTCTTTTATTTATTATTTATGTGGAAAATTCATAAAATTGAGATTCATTTTCAATATATTTTATGTGCTTAGTTCCAGGTAAGGGTTCGTAAAATAGAGAGATTCGCAAAATACAGGTTCGTAAAATGAAGGCCCGATTGTATTTGCAAAAAGAGAGCGAGGGAGAGCAAATCAAACAAAATTTCATTTAAACATATTCATTAAACTTAGGACCCGAAAAATCTCCATATTAATTAAACTATTTAGTGTACCAAAACATTAATATAAATGCATGTTTTGAAGTTTAGTTTTCACTGAAATTATGAAATTATTGGGATGACTATGTCAGGGTCTGCTTGAAATATACTTTTAATTAATTTATAATAATTTTTTATTAACTTATTACCTTTAAAGAGTTTTACTTATTTTTAATTAATTTTTAAGCTCTCTAAACTTATATTTAAAGAATAGTTTGGTTTTTTAGATGAGATATTGAACTTATATCACAAAGCTATAGCTGTTGACCTTTCTTTAAATATAATATTTAATTTTTTATGTATTTGAGTTATTAGAAATAATTTTTGTGTGTGTATGAAGAGTCCATACGTGATATAAAGTTATTTTATTTGTGAATCTGTGTTTTTTATTATATTAAATTATATATATATATATTTCACACACATGCCAATCAATATCTTAATCTTAAAATTCTTTCTTTTAAAATGACGAGAAACCTTTTGCATTCAAATAAAACTAATGTTAATATACACGCTCAACACAGTAACACCTTCAGTACGTATTCTACAAATAAATTAAAATAGCATTCACATTGTTCACAACAATATTTATTTGAAATATTAATATTTAAATAATTAAAATATCTGGATAGAACGAATACTTCATTTTTCATACCACCACAAATTAAATATTTCAGTACTAATAAATAACGAGAAGATTATTATAACGACTTTTTAACTTGATTTCCTGAAATCACGCGATGTTTTCCTTAAATTGCGTGACAAATCGATATTTGCAGCACCAAAATATTTCTTTTACCATTTGTATTAATCAAATAAAATTATTTGGTTAATCACACAAGCACTGCCTCCTATTTCGTGTCAATGTTAAATAAAGCTTTCATTGTGTTGCTAAAATCTAAATTACCTCTCAACAAACACCTTCAATGTTAAAAGGCAGGGCGCTAAAAGCGACAAGTAATAAATCTTCTCTTTAAAAGAGAAAGTCCCGTGGATTAACCGTTTCATCCCATCAACCTATTAGGTCGGTTGCGCAAAGCTAACTGAAGGCCAGGTAACAGGTAGTAATCAGAAACACTTTTATATGCCGACTACGAAACGCGAAAAAGAAAGGTAACCATAGAATTGGCAATGTTCCCTTATTACGTACGATATACATTCGCATCATTAGAAAGAAAAAGAAGTGGGGCAAAAGACGACGGAATCATGTGAAGCATTCCATATTTCACCACTAGCTGACAGGAAATAGCAACTGACAGACAGGCGGTACTCTTTGGAAAGGGAAAATCTGGGATTTTTAAAGCACTTTTTCTTTTATTTTTGTGCTTTCCTTTTCAGTTCTAGCTCATTTTTCCTAAGCGAGAAAGACACAAAAAGAAAGAAAAAAAAAGGTGTGAGAGGGAGAGCATGTTGTTCTCTTCTTAAGAAGTCTGTTTGAACCCGGATATAACTGAATCAGAATTTTCTCTTTAAGATCCTGACATGTTATCGAAAGAGAACCGACCTCTAACTCGAACTGACTTTATCCAGGATTTTATTACGGATGCCTCTTGATTGTGGATGGCATTGATAACGACATACATCAACGGATTCTTCACGAATGATAATAGTAATAAAAAAATGTGGAAAGACACACAGAGAGGAAAGAATTAGTTCTCGGAACAAACTCAGGGGTTTCAATCATACTCAGAAAAGCATGTGATGAATAATGACAGATACATACCGAAAATGTGACGCGTAACACGTAATTTCGCAAACTGAACAAGTATTTTGATTTTATCAATGGTTTCCAGATCTGATGGGTCTATTCAGTAGTATTTAATGACAACAAGTTTTTTATTTCATTGTGATTTGAAAGTCGACTACAGTTGAATTTGATGGAGCGAATGGTACAACACGGGTGAAAGTCAAACATAAAAATGAAACAAAAGAACAAAAAAAAAATTGATAGAGCTTTTTGCATGTTTTTTTAAACATTTGTATTATATCATGGGTTTAAACAAAATCAAATTTTTTATATATATATAATATTGGTTAAACCCCACATTTATAAAAATTTAAAAGCTGTCCTCAGTCAGGATTATTAAAAATACTGTAGTATCTATTTTCTTATGTTTCCAAAAATTTGAACGATTCTTTTATCTTTCAAGTTCAAATCATTTCAGTTTCTCTAGTAGAGTTTATTAAGAACTATATATTGCTATTATGATTTCTTAGTTATGCTAGACAAGATTGGATAGTTAACACTTATTTTTTAAAAAGTAAAAGTTACTCAATGAGATTGGCTCAATACAATTTTTTCCTGATAACATGTTGGAAAATGGCTGGATCTGACTTATGAAAAACATTTTCTACGATAATTTTAGCTTAAAAGTATAGATTGTTTACTTTTGTCACTCTTGGTTTTATTGTTTCACATTTACTTTCCCTAAAATGCAATTTCCGTTACATATGTTTTTCTAAAAAAAGAAGAAAAACTCGTAGTATAATAACTTCATTAAAATTATAACATTTGTGTTAATTATCTTAAATTTCTATGCGATATCTTTAAAAACAGATTCTCAATGATAAATAAAAAGCTAATATATTTCTCCAAAGCAGTCCTATTTATATTAGTGAATGACGCAGTTAACCTGTTGCTTTGGATTTGAAAGATATTCAAGAAATTTGGTATTTTAGGTTATAACTATGAAACTGGTTATGATTTTTTTAAATTTTAATAAATCAATAAATCACATAATTTTCCTTCTATCAAACTAGAACAGTTAGAATATTACACAAAAGAGAAAATGTACCCAAACAAGGCTAAAAAACATTACTATGTCATTCTATCTGTATAATAACGAGGTTAATGTCAAGAAAACAAGTATCAATTCCATATTAAGTTAATATTAGCATACACATTAATTACGAGTTTATCAGGATACTTGTATAATCAAACTTGTTGATTCAATTTATCCTCTACAGGTTAGAAAATGAAAGCAAATTTGAATAACAATTAATTCTTTCATTAAATGTCATATTGCAAGAAAAGGCACTATTGTATCAAATATTTTCGATGTTCGTTAACTACTTTTAAAATCTTAACACTTTGAAAGTCATTATGATAGGTTCATGTTGATTACTTAATATACAGGAGTGTAGTTGAATTATACCGCAACACAGCGATCTTATTTATTCTATTTTTATAAACAAAATATAATTCTCTTCAATTTAAAATGACATCAATTTATTTTTTTTAAAAATTTGAAGTAGGGTAAGCAAAATTAATTTCAAGGTTTAATACAGTACAGAAATGCCAAAGTATTAACAAAATGAACAACGCATAAAAAATTTATGTATATTAATTTTAGACTGCATATGCGAAATAAAAAATACTGCTTTTGTATTAATATAGTTGAAGGAGAAATCCTTCAAAAGTATTATTAGTATAAGAGAAAAAGAAAATAAAAATTAAATAAGTATATTCTTAAAAATCCTCAAGTAAAATATTAAAATTTATTAATTTATTCAGATTGCCAGATTTCTGTATTTTATGGCAATTTTCCATGTCACCATTGTATATCTATTACACGCATGACTGTGCATAATCAAATTCATATCTCTAACGTATAATATTAAACTGAGATAATATATCCTTGCAATAATAGTGGTAATGCAATGAATTGGGGAAAATTAGATTAAGAATTATACAATTCTAGATTTCGTGTACTTTTGAAGCGAAATATACACAACACAAAAGCAATATTTAGTAAGTCAAAATAACTTTGCTTGTAAATTAAAATTAGAATACAACTATTAAGAATATTATTTTTATAGATAAATAAACAGACGAAAAAGAGTTATTTAAAGAAAAGCATTTTAATCCACGAGAAAGAAATGCCATTTTCTGACTATGTTTTTTCAGTTAAAATTATTAATCTTTTTAATTAAAAAAATATATGTATAACAAAAAATGTAACATTAACGAAATAATTATTTCAATTTTTCTTACCTATCAGTCAAATAACGAACTACAGCTTTTTTAACCGATGAAAAGGAACTTTTATCCATGTTTACAACAAATAACTATAACATTAATATCACAATCGGTAACACTTTTTTTTCACTCTCACACCGTAAATAAAAACACATAAAATATCAACTCCACAACACATTAAAAATATATTAATATCTTTTTCTAGAAACTTCAACAATAACAATCTATATGAAGGGTCACGATCTTGAAAACTTTCTCCTTATATGCTATAGTTTAAAAACCCTAAGAGACTCGTAAATAACACGGCAAGCTTTCTCATGACAACTGAGAGATCAACCCAACTTCACCTGAATATCGCGCGCTGAGAACTGTTTCCACCAATCAGATTACAGGGCGAGTTCACACTGGCCTTTTAAGTTAGGGTAACAGGTTTTATAATTTTGTGGTGCCGATATTTTTTTAGGTACCATGTTTCGAACGGAAAACTGAATCATCGAGTTTTTTAGACCATTTCGGGAGATCGGCTATTATGTTTAATAAAGTAAGAACAAATGTTGCAAGCCTAGTATTATTAAATGCAATGAATCTAAGGTATTTCTTTTAAAAGAAACAGAAAAAATAAGGGACATTTTTTCATTGACACAGAGCGATCGAGTTCCATCTTTAAGGCATTACTAAGCTAAAGCGTAATGTAGAACAAAGAGAAAGACTTAGATTGAAAGTATAATTTGAATTGAAAGCTTCTCAAAAACAGAGGAAAATATAGTTTTCCTTTAAAAATTATTGCTTGTAACAATTGAAAATATAAAATTGCACAAAATTAGCGCACTTCAAATAAAAACTTCAAATGTTATTATAAAAGCATCATATCCATTTAAATTTCTAAATTTACTTTTTGATTTATATATTTATAATGTATTTCTCGTAATGAATAAAATCTTACTTCCTTAAATGTAATATAACAATAATTTTAAATGTTCGATGCAAAGAAACTTGCAAAAAAATAAGGTTTGTTCCTTCAAATTTTTTAAACAGATATTTTGAAAAATTAGAAAGAATATTATCTTGAATTTCCAGTGAAATGAAACATAAACACGAATCTTTTTTGTATATAAACACAAAATAATAATTTTTAACAAGTCATTTTTAGTTAACATATATTTTTTTTATAAAAAGTATAGCCCATACTTAAGGCTAGAATTTAATTGGGAAATACATAAACTCTTGTGGGGATCATCTTAAAAACTTATGATCAGGAAATAAAAATCCCCATAAATTAATACAATTATCTTAAACATCCCTAAGATAATATGTGAGAATAAAAGCAATACAAATATTTCAACAAAATAAATCTACATTTAAAGAAAAAACTACAACACCAAAGTTTATTAAAACACCAAGGTATAAATACAAGTTAATTTGAACTTCTCAAGTAAAATATTACCGTATAGTTTATTTGTTTTTATCTCAGTTCCGGACAATACCAAGTCAAGTAAGCATATACTCTTCAACTTATTCCTTATAAATTGACAGTTTTTTTTTTAAAGCAATAACCTAATATATCTTAACAGTAAAAGATAAGCTTCGTAAGGATAACTCTCGTTTAGTTGAGCTTCCAGCTGTCTTCAATTCAGACACTATAGGATAAATTGCTTGAGCCTTTATCTCCACTCCCTTATTACATGTGAAACCGATTACGACATTATCACCCATCTGGTAAATACCTCCAAATTCTCCAGATGAAGATGAATCGTGCACCCGAGTTAATGCTTACAAGGTCTGTAATTCCTCGAAACCTAATTCAAGGATTTATAGATTGAATAGCACTCTACGAGGTGCGTACTTATTACCAAATGCATCGTCTATGCAGCCTGTAGAGAAGCTGAATAACTTTATTGATAATATACATTCATTTTAAGAAACTATTTCAAAAGTGTGATGTCAATATTAACATTTTGAATAAGAAATTTTAAAATATTATAAAAGTCTCTTCAAACACGGGTTTTGAAAAAAAAAATGGTACTTGGAAATATTTATAAGCATTCTATGTCAAAAGAAATGAAAGAAATTCTTTTTAAAAAGTGTATGTTCACTTTAATAGATATTGTCCATGAAATGAGATCTGAAACTATATGGCAATTTATATGGAAAAAAAAAGTTTATTGTAGCATGTGCTTTTTGAGTAAAATTCTGCTTAGCATTTTTTTTTTCTTTTTCATTTAGACTTTGATTTTGTTAAAATCTTATTTTTTACTCTTTTCTTTTTAAATATCCTTTATATTTTAAAAAAACTTTTGAATAAATTTTTTAATGATATGATGATTATTATACCCCGATCTCATCACGATTGAGTTCATAGATTTTCTATTTAAATTTTAGCTTTCTGTTGTAAAGGACTGAACGATTAGCCCACTAAAAGGACTGAAGGATTAATCTCTTTTGGTGAGAGGGCGCAACAGAAACGCTGAATTCAGTTAGTGCCGAATGGCAACACCGAGAAGAAGAGAGAGAAACAAACAGCGAGATATTGTGTGTGAGATGTGAAAAAGAACTTCGGAACATATAGTTTTAAAAATTTAAATGGTTTTTTTAGTGTTTGTAAATGTGTGTGTGTGTATGGGACGTCCTGCATTGTGATTAATATGTGTGAGAAATTAATAACAAATTTTGGTTTAATACTGCCTTTTAAATGAGAAAATCTACACGCGCTACCACTACTCACACCATGTTTCACTGTGCGCGATCCTCTTGTTCCGTAAAAAAAGTATATGATACAATAATTAAAAAGAATGTAATTAATATAACTATTTTGTGTAAAAAGTTTCATTAAGTTTTTCAAGGTATATCTTACTTCTAATCATGTTTAAGAATTTATAGGTCTAAAAATCTTCCGAAGTTTCTCTTACAGTGGAGAACACAGACTTCTTTTGTAGGGGGGGGAGTATATCTTATGAAAAATAAAACACGCGCGCGCGCGTAGACGGAAGCTTAGAGACGTAATCTCTCTCAAAATGCTAAAATCGAAAATCTGTTGGTCTATGGGAGGAGTTTGAACCCCTCAAACCCACCTGCACTCCACTGTCTTTTACCAGTGGTTTTGTTGTGTTATGTTGATGCTTGATGATAGTTCTAGGAAGAATTTACTTGATAAAAATTATCACAAATGTCTTGTATTTATTCCAAATAATGAACCATTGGTAAATATAATTTCTGTTTACCAATTAACAAAATCACTTTCTTAAGTCACATGACAAAATATGTCCCTGAAATACGTTTCTTGGTGATTTAAGTATAGAACTAACAGCAAGTATAGTAAAAATCTACACTTTTTCAATATACCATAACTTTCGAGAATGTCTTTTTAAATTTTATTAAGAAATAAATCTTCAATGTTAATAATTCTTAAGCTACGTAAGTTACATTTTTCAGAATAACTTTTGTGTGTGGTACTAAATTTGAATTACTTCACTAAGAAACTGGCTGGATTTATAATACAAAATTTACTTTTCACAAGTCTTAGGATTTTGAGCTGTATTCATTCAGAAAATAATTTTACTGTTAATAGGTTTAGTATGTATACGATACACATATGTAATTCAAAATATCCTTCTGATAACTTTTAGGAAATTAAAAATGAAGTTGATTGAAAATTTGACAGTAAACTATAATTTTACACAGTTTGTATAAGAAATATACGCCTAAAAGGCAATCAATGCCTTTTGGATGTAATATTATCCTTTCCATCTGTACTTCAATCCTTTAATTGAATTACTATATAATCTATTGAAATGATATTTTGAAAATAAATGAAATAAGTCACGAGAGATTTGAAAAAAAGTTCTAATCTAAAAGTAATGAACTATCATTACATTAACACCAAAAGGATAAATTGGATTTTAGTTTATTTTAAAAAAATACTGAAAAGGGCATGAAAAGCCAAGAAAAAAGACACAAAGAGAGATGGGTCAAAAGTTTACACAGCATCTAAACTACAGTTGTAAGTACTTATATAATCTCAAAAAGAAAAACTGCAAGTATATCAAAAAAAATCTTATCGAAGATCTATTAAAAAGGGACGGTGCGGTTTTCCCATGTTATTCCGATCTCAGATGAAAATACACTGCTTTTTATTTTCAGACAACAATGTCATAAGAGTGTTGAAAAGTGGTCATGTGTTTATTTGGGTCACTTTTGTCACGGAAGTCGAAGCATTTTCAAACACTGCTGACCTCTTGCTTGACCCTGAAGTTTTTACGATAAATTTAATGCCCTTTTTTCTTCCCCTTTCCTACCATCTCAACCACAAAAGTATCACATGAACGTTTCTTTATTTAAGTGTTTGTCTAGGGATCAATATATATGTAATAATGATCATTAATCAGAAAAAAGCATTAAGAAAAAATCCCGAACTCTAGCTAAATTCACTACGGAGGAAAAAAAATTCAGGAGATTGTCGTTGTAGAGCTCGAACATTGAACTCTTTAAATTAATTCTTAGAACATAATAGTGGATAATCACTACTTCTGGAATGATGATCATAAATTCATTAAATCTTTAAAGATTGCTTTATTTTGCAGTGTATGCAAAATATTCCCACATATAACCGGAATTTATGAAGTAACCAGTTTTTTTAAAAAAAATTAATACTTCGTTCGTTTTAAAGCTTGACGCGATTGTTTTAACCCTTACATGTAACAGTTTCCTGTTTCTTTCTTTCTTTGTCTTTTCTTTTATTTCAGCTATGGAACATTTGGTTCTTAATTAGATTCAAAAAGTAACCTTTTATTTTAAAAAACAATTTAACTTTCATTTTCAAAACAAAAAGAGAAAAATTATATAGTAATACGCTTTTGAAAGGATCATTGTTTTTAATGATCGCTCTTTTTAGTAATAGGGAATGTTTATGACACATTTTATATAAAAATGAACTTTTAGTCTCAAAAAAAAAAAAGAAAGAAAGAAAGAGAAAAGAAAAGAAAATGTATATAATTATGCGTTCTTGAGAAGATCATTGTTTTTAATGACTCACTCATTTTATTTATACAGAATGTTTCTGACAGATTTCATATCAAATAAGCTTTCATGATAAAAAGTATAAATATATAAGAACAGACACTTTATATTCTCAACACATAGGGGAGAAAATATAAATTATTTCTTTAGTTATAGTTATTAAAATTTCTTCTCGTTCATTTTTCCCTCTTTGGAGAGTTTTACTCTTACATTTAATTTTTGAATCAGAAATCTCTAAAAATTTGATAATCTTTGACCTTTTCCTTCTTTTTGCCCTCTACACGTAAAAAAAGGCGAAAGAAAAAAAAATTAGATTAAAATAATTTCCAGAAATTAAAGCAGGTGAAAAACATTTTAATAATTGTCTAAAAGGAAAATTTTTAAAGGAAGTCTTGGATCGAATAACAAAAAATCGAAATAATAATATAATGAATGATGTATATGTAAATTTACATTCAAGTTACATGTAATATCCATGTACTTGTACCTGTAAATGTACTTATACACCATTCAACTATTATTATTATTTCGATTTTTTGTTGTTTAAAGGCTTTTTCAGAAAATTTAAAAATATTTTCGTATTTCTTCTCCATCATTACTGATTTTAAAGAAATTAATGATCAATTTAAAGCAATACTTTAACTAAAAGACACATGCCATAAATACTGAATTATCAGATGAAATTAGTATAAACAAAAATATCGTAATGGGTAAAAATTTTTTTTTTTTTCGTGTGTTTAGTAAATAATTTCACATGTGTTTACATTTTTTTTAAAAAAAACCAACTGTTAATTAATTTCTTTAGCCAATAAAAAAATCCACTCACGAACAATTTATACTTTCCTTTCCAATTAAGTTTCTCAATCTGACGAAAACTTCGAAATGAAATGAGATTCTTGAGTTCAAATTTTTGAGCATTTCTTTCCCCATTGTTATCGCATTTTTCGAATTTTAAGATTCTAAGAATATTTATATTCTGCTGATTAAAAATTTTCCTTAGATGATACGTAAAGCAACAAAATTAATAAGCAAGTAAAAGTGAAATTTAAGAATATAAAATAATCAACTTTCGTTCTGAAAAATTTCCCTTCTTATAAATAACATTTTTATGAATTAAAATAACAATCCTAGTGTTTAGCAGCCTTATTTGCATGAAGTGGGGGGAAAAAAGACTCGCTGTATTCGTTAGGGGTGATAAAGGTACACAGGGTCAAAAACCTCAGCAATGAACTAAAAGGAAAAAATTAAAGTGAAAAGAATGAGAATGTAGACGGGGCAAAGGAGGAGAGGGTACATCTTGGTGAATGTCGAATTAAAACTACGTTTGAATCGAACAAGCTCTTAGGCCTAAAGCAAAGCAGGTGCATTTTAGACGCACTGACACAACTTGTCGATCATCTGCAATATGAAATGATTCTTCTCTTTGATCATGAACTGATAAATATAATGGAATAAAAAAAAGGGCATATAAAAAGTGAATGCCATGATCCTTATCTTCAAACACATTGTTACAAATTAGGGATTATTAAACAGATAGTTATAATTTTTTTTTATATTAGTTTCTTTTCATTTAAAACACATGAAGTGTTATTTGGTTTCCAGTTGAAAAATTGCTGTGTGTTCCGTAAGGGAGAAAAGTATCTTAAATTAGTCATAATGATAACTTTTAAAGTTAATTAAATCGGCAATGTGTTTAATTGAGAAAGTGATGATTCAAAGTATAGATGTTATTCATAATGATAAACTATGATTAAACATGCGGACGTGCTAGTATGGTATTGAATAGTAATTTAGAACTTAAAGAGCCTGGTATGTTAGACAAGGTTTAGTATATTATTTCTAATGCCACGTTATTGAAGAACTATGCCTTCAAAACGTGTGTTTCCTTCTTGAATTGGAAAAAAAAAAACTAATCGATCCAACTTCTTACTTTGGTATTGAAAAAAAAATATATATATCAACATTTTTGAAAGGTTTCTGATATATTTTGTGTTAAAAAGTAAGAAATTGAACGAAAATTGTTTTACAGATATTTTATTTAATATTTCCTAATAGTTTATTTTCAAATACGTATTCTTTTTGAGAGAAAATATTTTGATTTAAAATCTCGTGACGAATGAATGAATGAATCAGAAGAGTTTCTTATGCTACATGAATTTTAACAATGATAATAATAATTTATCTAATAACTGGTGTGGTAGAAGCATACAATTTTTTTTTTGAGAAAGTTGGAAACAGTTGAGGACAGATATTTCCAGTAAAATTTTTCATAGGTTAAGAATTTTTTTAAAGCCACACACAAAAATTAATGCGAGCTCAAAATAGATACTTTTTCAAGGGCATATTTTTTAAATATATATTAACGCATTTAACGTAGTTAAAATCAAGCACTAATTTCTCTTTTGGGACATACGAACTTAATTTTTTACAATTCATTATTCAAAATTAAAAAAACACAAACAAACTCTTTGAAAAATCCAAACATGAAATTATGTGACCCGACAGTCTTCAATTTTCCTCTCCCAAATAAATGGCAAGTTTTTTTTTAATAAAATAAATCCTCGATGCAATGATGCATAAATACGAGAGATTACAACTTTGAAATTTTGTTGGCTTAAGTAAAACTAATAAATTACGGAATTTCGTTTGGCAACTATTCCAGTAACCTTGAGGCCACCCGGCGGTCGTACATTTGCAAGTTGCCATTGATGTCTTAGGCGTGCATCTTACAGCTGTCGTTGGGCTTGCAACTTCCTTGAAGAAACATGATTCACTTGACAACAAAGCATTAATATCAATTAAATAAATCGCTTATGCTAAGACGAGACATGTCCAATTCCGCATGCTCGCGAAATTAATTTTTGTGTGTTTAATGAAAGAGACTTGCAATGACAGAAATAAAATGGCGCAGAGTTAAATAATCTGTTACCATTACAAAAAGTGTGAAGGTATCCTGATTACGTGCTAAAAGAAGAGGAAAACAACATCAGAATATTTTCAACATGAATACAGAGGTCTTGTAATTTATTAAAAATATGGTAATAATAACAATAAAATAACTCCAAATTCCGCTAGATGATTAAAAAGGCTATTTATAAATAATAGCATGTGTTTTTATAAAATCATTTTCACAACTAAATATTTCTGTATAATTTAAAAACATAAAGAAAAATATCCCATTTCAAGCAAACATTCCTTTCGAACATGATTGTAAGAGAGAGAAAAATATTTCCTTTAAAATAAATAAAAATTCGTTCGGAACGAATCGTTGTTATTAAAGTGATTTAATTTTAGGGAATGAAAGACTGTACATTTTTAAGAACTTTTAGTGAAATGGACATTTAGTGCTCCTTTTATATGATTTCAGTATACGATTTTTGATGTGTAACATCTTTACTCTCGGTTGCTGGATATTTGTTGGAGTGATTTCGTGAAAAGGGACGGAAATGCGTAACAGGAAGTCGGGGGAAGTGCGCGCTGTTTGATTTGACCAATTCAGCGCCTTGGGAGTGTCTCTTCGCTAGCCTCGTCTGGGGGTCCAACTGTAGTAGCAATTAAGACGCCCGCCTACCGCACATACCAGCAAGTCTTATTAGACTTCATCCAGAATAAACTTGTGATTCTTACCCTTAAATGTCAAAGTCTCAGGGCTCGTTGTGTGTGAAATCTGAGGACATATTTATATATGTGTAAACTATATATATTAACAATTATATTTCTTGTTAAGCGTCTGACAAAGCTCATCATTCTTAAAAAAAAATAGGAGTAAGTAACATGGAATTATTTGAATAAATATTTAAGTGCTTATCATTTTCATACTTTGAGGTTAATTCCTGTCGCTGTCAATATAATATTTTTAATTGTGATTAAAAAAAAAGATTTCTCGATAAAAAAACTAACTAATTAAATAATCGAGTATTTTTTAAATTTCTCTAATATTTCTAATTTTTAAGCATGCGCAGCTGCCAGAATTAAATTATAGCCGAGAAATTACAACAATAACCAGACTAAGGACAAAACATTTTAAGGGCATGAAGATTCTGCCTGATGGATCCAGATCATATGTGGAATGCAGGCACTGCCCAGGCAAGCAACTGGATCCCAAACATCTTTTTAACTGTCCTTCCATTGTTGGTGCCCTTTTTAAAATAGACAATGACTACAGCATGGACATCCTATACTCGGATCGTGCCATGGATGTTGCCACGGCAGTGATTCACGCCTTTGGCAATATTTGACTCATTTCTTTATCTTTATTTTGTTATATACAATACCTTTGCACTTTGTCATACACGACAACAACAACAAGCATGCGCTTGACGGTGTCTCTTCGCTACCCTCGTCTGGGGGTCCAACTGTAGTAGCAATTAAGACGCCCGCCTACCGCACATACGGTATTTACTTGTATTTATGTTTCTGTTATTTACTCGCATCTTGTGTATTTTACTTATAGTATTTATTTTTACTTCCTTTCATGAAACTAATTAATTGTATGGCTATTTCACCTGTTCTAATATTTATTTGACTCTAAAATACAGTTTTCCACAAAATTCCTGAAATTCGTTCATACCTTTCCTTATACTGTTACTTACTATTAATTTTTAAATATTTCTCTGAAAGTTTTTATTTCTATTACATTTCGCTATGTTTAAAATGTATTCGCACTATAACATCTTAACAATTTAATACAAGTAATTAAATTTGATCGGCAAAAATGTATTTATCCTTGTAATTATGTGTCCGCTCAAACCACGATGAGTTTGAAAGTATCCGCTCAGCCCACGAAATGTTATGTGTCCGCTCCTGCCACGCCACCAATCAAACAGTTAAAAAAAATTAAAGATTTCATGCATTTTGTACTTTTACCGTATACCGATGGTGGTTTTGCTCTTTAAAAGAAAAAAACTATCACTCGCTTCCCATGATTTTGAGTGGTGATTTTAACGTTAACTTCCGTTTGCCAGAAGCCAGATACTGTTATTGACGCCGTTTTTCAACAATTTTTAAATACTTTGAAATCACAAGTATATGTGTTATACTTTAGTTTTCATAAATCTATCGTCTCCGCTCTTCCCCAAATTGAACAATAATAAATATTTTTGATAAAAAAACTGCATAAATCCTTGTGTTAATTAAATAAAATTTTCATAAAAGATATAATTATTCGATAGAAAATTATTTCCAGTCATAACCGATTCATTTCTTTCAGGATTAAAGTCACTATTGCATATTTACCATGATAACAAGTCAGATGTTACACATCATATGCGACTACTGTAAGACTCGTTCGTTTGATATAATTAAATGTTTTATTTTTTAAATATATATAGGTACCTATAGATGCTGTAATAATTTTTTTTTCAAAAATATTAATTTGAAGACATATTTGCAATCTCATGAAATTGTGAGGTTTTGTACAACATACAAGAAAAATGAAGTTTGATGTCACTTTGAATTTGTGTGAACATCGCTAAGAACTGAAAAGGATTTTTTTTAATTAACTGTGACAAATAAATAATTTTCTATGATAATTTATATGTCTAATTACTTCTGAGTATGCTTTATATGTCACGTTCCGATGAAGAAAAATGATATAATTATGAAAACTTTTTTTTATTCAAAGTACTATTACTTCATATTTTTCGAAAATAATTTTTAAATCTAAGATTTTATTGAAACTGATTTTTAATTATGTTTTATAAATAATTATATAACAAGGGTTATGTTGTATTTGCATCGAGTAAATTATTGAACGATATCCTCCTTATTAAATACTTCAAGATGACATTAAGTGTGTGCGTGCTGAGGTTGCATACAAACATTAGAAATTAAATATTTTAAAAGAAATTGAACAATTTTTAAATGAAGATGCATAAAACATGTTCTTCACAAAACATTATCAAATCGTTTTAAATGATTATTTGGCTCAACCGTATCAAGGATAGCTATTTCTTTCAGCTGTGCAAGAGGAATTCCTAAATCGAAATAGTATCGACATTGAAAGACAGATGGCGCCACTATAAAAGTTGAAGTTCTAAAAAAAGCCATAAAAAATAAATTTTTCTGGTTGTTAAGCTTTTTAAGTTTGTTTTTGTGTCCAGGAAAAATTTTTATTTCGAAAAGTTTAAATGCTTTAAGTAAAAATTTGAAATGTGAACCAAAAATGGATTTTTGTTAATCAGATCACATAATGTGACAAATTAAAGCTGTAATAAATAATAATATAGAAGGAATCGCAGAGCAAGGAAACATGAAAAATACTGCTTTTACTGTCCAATTTCTCATAAGATCTCAAAAATACGTTTAAAATTAGAAATATTAATGATACATAAAGATATGAGCTATCTCAAGTGGGATCAGCTTTAAAAAATTATAATTATAAAAATAGAATGTGAGTAAATGTTATAAAAATATGACTATGGAATATTTTTATAATGCTGATATTGGAAAATAAATTATTCAAAAAACATGCATTTTAACTGTGATACCAGAGCCTAATAATTTTAAAATATTGCATACAATTTTACAAAAAAACAAGTATAGAAGACTGAAAAATTGTGTCGTGACACTAAATTAAATTTTGTTCGAAACAGGATCTTAAATTACCCAAATCTGGTAAATATATATTAAGTTTAATATTTAAATAATTTTTTTCAAAAAAAATCCTACCGTTTCTGCTTAAAAGTGACACTACCAGCTCCATTATTGTTCTAACTTCCTACTCGATTTTGCTTTTTACATCTAATTTAGGAATTATACATAAATTCTTTTTATTATTAAAACAAATTACCAAGTGTCTGGAACACGAATCTTTGTTTAATAAGGCGTATATCCAATGACTCACGTGGTTGGCGTTGGTGTGTTGTAGTGTTCTATAAAGATAACCAACCCTGCGAACAATATAAGCGGAGTAGTTGAGTTTTTGAGAAGGTAGCTTTACCTTTAGCCTCAACAACCTTTAGCATTTTCATAGGGCTCTCCTACGACGCTAGCCCACCACAAATGAAAGAAAAGGAGAAAGATGTTGAAAAATATAAGTAAAAAAAAAAAGGTGCGGATTCTTTCGATTAAAAGACCCGGATGCGAGGATTCAATGGTACTTGAGCGTCATACGAATAGATTTCATTTAAAAGTCATTGCTCAGAATGTCTTCATTTTCACGTTGCTGCGTAGAAGGGGGGGGGGATTATTCAGTGAAGGAGATTTTTGCCCTTTCCCTGAATTCGGATTTTTTTAAATATCAAGCTACACACTTTTTTTTTTCAAAAGTGTTTCGTGGGAGGCCTTTATATGTATACGTGTGTATAAAATCTTTTCAAAAACTTATTCAATGCATTTTGCTTCCTTTTTTCCCTCCTAACTAAAGTTTATTCATACCAAAAAACTATGGAATGTTGAAGCAAAAGAATATTTTTTTAAAATTTCAGACTAATAATTATTTTTTTTAAAGCTCAGCAAAAAACTATACTTTAAATTTCAGATCCATTTTTGTTCTTATTTATCAAATCCCGAAAAAAAAAAGAAAGATTCATACTAATTATACAACATACTATTAATACAACATTGCGATAACACATAGAATATTACTATTTTGGTTCGCACCAATAATAAAATTAGTTAATATTCTCTTATCACAAATAAATTTTTGCTTCTTTTTTTAAGACAAAATGCAATAAATTTCGCATAAAAAATTTCATAAATAGAAACATCAATCAAGATTTAACTTCACCATAACATTGCGTAACGTTGAACCCAAAAAAACTGAGATCTTTCTCATGCAAAATATTTTGACAGTGGAAGCGAGAATAATAACTAATAAATGAACTCAAGTTGATATTTTGTGAATTATTTTTGGCACTTTTAAACATAAATAAAGATACAAATACATTTTTTGCATAACAGTCAGCTAAAAGCTGCTTAAAATTTCTGACAGCGTTGCATTGAATATTTTGTGTGATCTTTCTTTTATTTTAATGCAGATAAGGCACTTAAATTTCAAAAAATCGTCTTATACATCATGACAGAATGTTTTTCAAAATTTATTTCTAAATATCTCGTACGTGACCTTAGATTCGTAATAGAAATCAGTCTTAATCATGATAAAATTAATGAACACAAAATCTTAAATGTGTAGAAACCGTTTATGCTGGAATTTATAATGCACAACAAGGAACCCGGATATAGAACTAGCTTTTACTTAGAAAAGTATCATGTGTTTGAAGTTTCATTCCTCGGCTGATGTCATATTCTGAGTGGCAAGCGTACATCCATATGTTCTTGTCACGAGATAAGTGACAAGAGTATGGTTGGCCTCAACATTTTTTTATCACGCATCTTTTTCTTCCTTTCAGCATGAAATTTTTCTTGGAGCACAGACAATGAAAGCAAAAAAGGACATTATTTTCGCTACACAGCAGGGATTCAAAAATTCCCTTTCGTAATTTTAATTTGGGTAGTTGGAATTCTTTCAAGCTTTTCAGGATACAAAGTAGGCGGTGGTCTTCTCAACCGGTTGTCTGAAAAAATAGCTGTTGCTCTTACAGCAGATATCAGTCAAGAGCAAAGGTCTAGGTATACAACGGTTAACACGAGTATTCAGGTCCACAACAACAATGCACTCTTTAAGCTGGCATAGAACTAAAGACAAGGTCGTGCCGCATTCGTGGAAACGGTTTACAACTCTCACTACTAGCACTTAGTCAAATTACAGAAAAAGAAAATATGTCTGTCTGTATTTTCATTGTGAGACTGTTAGTTGGCGACGGAGGTTAATTTTATTTTATTTGAGTTCTTACAGTTCTCAGTCAAATATAAAAAGTATTGTTCCTGTCATTTACTGACAACCAATCAAGATTCATTCTATCAGAACATTTAAAACTTTTCCATTTTCAATTTCTCTCTAGAATTCAAGACTTTTTTTGCTGCACCCACCTCTTAATTATTTCTCTTCATTTTGACTTAAATTAAAAATTTTATTTTCAAAGTATTTTTAATGTAAAATTCTTAATTTTTCAATATCGTTTTTACATTGGGTAAATCGGAGAGCATGCATTACTGTCATTACAAGGATAAATGCTTGTTCCGTCGTAAACTCCAACGCACTTTTTCTATGAAACTCCAAAAATAGAAGAAAATGGAAGTACAAAATTGCACCTGTTATTATTTCGGATGCAGTCAGGTGGCTGCGATAGCCAAGTGGTCAAGGTATCGGATCGTGGCTGTCATGTCATGAGTTCGAGCCCAGTACCACTGAAGACCCGTCGTGTAGGGGAGCGATGCATGTTAAATATGTCGAGAGCTCAAACGTCCTCCCGTTTGTGTGGTAGTTAGGAAGGGGAGGGGGGTGCCAGCTCAGGTGTCGTCAGCGTCACTTGACCATGGTTCAAAATTACGAGGTCCGTCGCCAAAAGCCCTCGATTATGCTGAACATGCGACGTTAATATTCACTCACTCAGATGCAGTCAGTTCCATATTTTCACGAAAGACCATTCACATAAAAAGGGGGAGGGGGTACGTCAAACAATTATTTACTTGTCATGTAATTTTAAAAAAAAATCATTTATTTTTTATTGGAAAAGGGCAGTCATGTTTCATCTCCAATACATTATAATTTCAATATAATTTTAACTTCTAAACTTAAGTTTCAATTTCCTAATTTCAAATACTAATGTGATAACGGTTAGTGGAAAGCAGAACTGTTGTCAACAGAAAACAAAATATTACGAGTCGAAAAAGTTATGCTCTGTATTGTCATCCGAAACCTAAAACATCTGTACTAGAGCCTGTGAAGCATAAAAATAAAAATAATGTAAAAACTTAAAAGACAAAAGAAGTTTTAATAAAATAAAGCTCCTGTTATTTCTAGCTGAATGGAAAATTCTTTAATCCAACAACTATCTTCCATAACCATCATATATTTTTTAATACTGATTGTATCACAATTTTTCTTTGAACAGGTTATGACGCAAAGCAAATGAAAAAACTTTAAAGAAATAGAAAAACATTCAATTTTCTGCTTGAAATGTAGCCTTTCTTTTATGTTAAAGTAAATTAACTACGTTTTAAAAGGTTCTTAATAATTGTCAGATTATTTATAACTATGCGCTGATCATATTAACATATTAAAAGATTAAAAATTCTTATCTTAACACATTAACAAATAAAAAAAAATTCTGAAATTATAACCATCACGGTCAGCCCATTGCGTAAAAACACAACCAAAGCTTTTTGAATAATAGTGAAACTCTTCTTCATTCTAATATCCTGGTGAACTCAAAGCAAATCTAGCCCAAAAAAACTAGCCAAAAGCTAAAAAAAAGCTTTTTTTTTTCATTTTTAAGAATCTTTTCAAAATTGAAAAGAAAGATTCTGTCAGCTCTTACTACAACAATTCACAAAACTTAAAATGAATTCATTAAAATGAAAATGTGCTTTAAATTTGCTTGAGCGAAAACTGCAGGAGAGCATTAGAGTATTTAAAGCTCGAAAAGAAAAAAATATTCCGGAAATTTATAATTATTTAATTGTTTGAATCCATGCATTAGTTCCAATTAAACAAAATAATCATAATATACCAACATACAATAAATAGAAAAAAATCAGTAGCTTATATCAGACAATGTCCCTTTCTGTGAATTGATAAGTGACATTTGTATACAAGATAGGTTAATGTGTATCTTATAGAGAAATACGTCTTATAAAAACCTTTTCAATAATTAATATTTTAAATAAATCTTTTCCATGAACCCATCTTGTTAACCTTTCCAAAGCTATGGATTTAAAAGGATTCGGTACAATAACTATTAAATATAAAAAACAAACAAGCTACTTGAATTTATAAATTGCCCCAAAATAGCCTCATATTTCTATCTTCATTTAAAATGCATAAAAGTTGCTCATTTCCTTTTGTGTTCTGTTCGCCTGTTTAAACATCGTAATTATTCGAGACAAGATCTATTTTGGAAAATTCATTAAATGTCACCGTTTTTCAGATTAACAGGTAAAGATTCAGAAAAAAAAAATTGTAGCAGGAAATGTTCTACGGCTTTTATTAAATGTATTATCTGAAACGATCGTTTTTAACAAGGGGTTATGGGAGTTTTAAATAAAGAAAATTATAAGCTCAGATACATTTACTATTATAAGCATGTTTTATCGAATTTTATCGAATAGTAAAACACAATTATCTATTAGGTTGTATAAGTTGCCGAAAATTGGCATCATGGTCCTTCTTCCACATTTTGTTTGCACTTTAAAGAAGTATAAAAGTCGTATAATTTCTTGGGTGCTGTTATCCTTTGCTTCTTATCAATTCCATTACAAGCATTCGGCACACTGTTGCTTCATAGCAAATCAGCTACTAAGTCTCTTATAAAGAGGAAGAGCAATTAAACTTAAGAACGTTCAACCAAATTGATAACAGTAAAAAAAGACAACAAAAACAATTTAAACCAGGAAACTTCTTTGATTTCTATTAAATGTATTATATGGGACTGATCACTTAAATAGGGGTTTGAGTGTAATAAAAAAGAGACAAAAATAAACCTCTTAAGAGCTTGAAAGGGAACCACACAAAGTAGATTATGTTTATCACCCACACGACTAATTTTAGAATAAAATAATTACATTTTACACAGTTTAGAAGGAGGAATTCTATAACTTTTACTGTCTCCCAGAGTATCTATTTCTTTAATTTTCGTTTTGTTATTTTTGAACTGACTCCCATATGTGTAGAAAAAGAGGAGAAAAAAAACTATTCCAACCACTTAGTCAGGTAGTTATTTCGCTTTATTTACAGGTTTAATTTCAGGTTAAAAGAAAATGTATCGGTCAAAGGTGGACTGCAATAAGCAGCAATAGAATCAAAAGATAAGTGCGGTATGAGATAAAGCTCTATATTGTTGTTAGGGTTGTGCTATGACCCTGAAGAAAGATTTTAGAAAACGCCCTGGCGAAAACAAATTAATAATTACGTAAGAAATTTCGCTGACATATATGATAGCAGTAAGCAGCTAGCTTTACTGAAGCATTTTTTTTTAAGATTCAAACTTGAACAGATGACGGGTCCTTTCGCAACAAGGTCGTGATTTATGAAATAGTTATATATTTCAGAAGTAGGGTGCATGAACAAGAAAGAGCCTAAGTGTAAGTAAAAATTGCTACAAAGATCTCCATAACTGGCATTTAAAAATAATTAGTTAAAAAATTTTTTAGATTGTAGCAATTAATCGACATAAATAAGATAAAAAATAAATTGCGTCGGTTTTTGGAAAAAAAAATTTTAATGAATTAAAATCATCAAATACTTAACACTTCTCAGTTCTTAATTGCTTTCATCTTAATGAAGTTAGAGAAATTTCTGTAAGCCCTTAAGAAAGAGACTGAGCAAACGGAATGTAGCAAATGCTCGAAAATAGCGAATATATAAATACATAAAATTCAAAAGAATGAAAAAAATATGAGCAAACGATCATTTGAGCATTTTTTTAAAGACTCATATTGTCCCTTTGTGAATTAAAAAAATTTAAAACTTCATGACTTTTTTTAAACTTTAGTCGAGATTAAATTATTTAATGCGGGATGGTTGAAACTATTTTTCAAAGTTTTATAAGTGAAAAATTACTTCTACTGATGTCTCCCCCCCCCCCAAAGTTTCTCCAATCTTAATTGAAAATTCATGCATTTTATGAGACAAGATGTTCTAATTTTCCTATTTCTTACACCTTATCCCTTTACAAACTTTTAATGAATCCTCAGAAAAATATAGATTGATGGTTATAACTATTTGGCAAATGTGTAGCATTTCAAATATTTAAAATATTCCATACAAGCAAATTAATCAACTTTTAAATAATTATGTCCTAAAATTAAAGTTTACCCATTCTCCTTTCCCTGAAAATTGTTTTTCCCATCCAAGGAAATGAGCATGAATTATTATAACTACTTCAAAACTTAAGATATAGAGATCATAATAATTCCATTCACGGAATATGAATACAACCGTTTTCGAAGAATTTCAATTCAAAATCTTTTTAAACCATTTTCATCATCAACCAGTTATTTCAATTCACTTACTTATATATACGCCTTTTTTTAACGCTGTTTAAATGTGCATTCATTTTCAAATATCAGTTACTTTTTAGAAATACACAAAAACAAATATTGTTTCGAAGAATAATACTCCCTACTTTTTTATTGAACGTCACAATTAAGATCAACTAACTATTTTGAATTCAAGCACTGCTTGCAAATAGCAGTCCAAAAATTCCAATATCATACGATACAAAGAGTTATCACCGAGGAAAACACCTAAATTAAGAACAAGATAGCCCATAGAAATAAAATTACATCAAATTAATAGCCTCGTCATTTTAGGACTCATTTCTCATAAACCTAAGAGTCATCATACAATAAATTAGCAACGAAAAGAAAAAGAACCCAACGTTAAGTGTCTTTATCAATGTCAACCCGTAAAAAGACCATAAATAAAATGGGCAGGAACTCCATAAGTAAGTTTAAGCATGTCTTCAAAGAGTTTAGAAATGTCTTCTCAGCTATTACCAGCCGAGATATCTTTAACAACTTCTCTATTTCTACTTCCTAACTAGTGATAAATTGTCATTTGCTGGAAGTGATAGATAGCTTGTGAAGAATGACAGAAAACAGAAAAGAAAACCCTGCTGAAGATAATAACAATAAAATCTCCCAATGCAATATCAGCAGAGGGCAATTTTGAAATTTCGACCCACCCATTAATACATATCCTAGGCAGGACACTGACCGCTCCTTGACGAACGGAGAACAAGTCTTGGAAGAAGAAAGGGTTCTTCTAGTGGCGACTCGTTTCTCTCGGTTTTCCACCCAAGGTCTCAAAGGTTAAGAGCTCTATTCTTTGGTAGGCTGCGAAAACAGAACAATCTAAACTAGTTGAATAGCGGAAGGAAAAAAATAGCGTTGTTTATTGGTGGACAATAAGTCGCCGAAGGAAGGGTGTTTCTCAAATAGAATTGGGGGGCTTGGTCGAATGGAATTTTGAGAATTCGAATATCTTCAAGACAGCATCTGATTAATGCTGCATTAGAGCAGCGCAATGAACTAAACAGAGCATCTGACATCCTCAATATATGGCACATAAGCTTTTATGATGCTGTTCTACACATTCGCGAACTTGATGAGGTACAGTCATGAAAAGATCTATCGTGTAATTAATGTTTATTCGTAGCTCAGCCCTTGCACCTTTTTATTATCATGTTGCAGAAGATATTAATGTTTATTTTTTACACAGTCTCCTCTTTTTATGATCACATTTAAGCTACATCATCAAGATATCTAAATGGGAAATTTATATTTATTTGCAGCACGCTCAATGTTTACTATCTTTTATGATCACACTGGGGATGCATATCCCAAATAACTATTAAGTTGCAAGGATTTATTAGGATTTCAATGTTCCTTTTTCACTTAAGATGTGTCATTTAAATATTTATCAAGGCATTGATGTCGATTTTTTAAAACCCATTCATTCATTTTCATGATCTCACATTGAAGAATTCGATTCCATATGATACGGAAATCTACACAAATTAATATAATTGGTAACAAATAATCCATTTTTCATAATTCTCGTCATATAATTGCATTAATCATTTTATATTTTACTGTTATACAATAAAATGATTACGATCTAAATAATTTCGTTTCGGTTATTCTTATGCTATACTAAGTGAACTTATAATATGTTTTACATATTTAACTTATATGTTCAATATTTTGAACGATAAACTTATTCGATTATTGTAAATGACAATATATTTGTGTTTGATAATCATGATCTAAAAAGTAAAAAAATGTAATTTTAAGTTTTCACAAAATTACAAATATTTGTGTAATACTTTGTTGATACCATCTTATTTATTTATTCATTTTTTTAAAAAAAAGTATTAAGGAATAAATTTCTATCATTCATTGATCATCAGTCCTGTACCCCCATTAACCTTCAAATAAATAAAACTTTACTAACTTTAATTAATAAATTAACTTTTAATTGATATCTTTAGCTCTGGTGCCAATAAAATGAAATTATCCATTCAGATAAAATATTCTACTTACAAAAAAAAAAAAAAAAACATTTTTAGAAAAGTTTGTTAAAAAAATTACTGAAAACGTCAACTTTTCAAATTCACTTCAATAATTTTTCTGATAATTTTTGTCTCTAATCTAAAAGTTATGCGAAAGACATTTTTTGAAATTGCTGTAATTGTAAAAATTAAAGTTTATTTTTCTTAGAAAAATAAAAATACTAAATCCATCCACATGTCTCTATTAAAAAGGTACCAAATTACACATTCGTTTATACATAAATAGAGAAATCTTGCAATTTAATAAAATAATTTTTTTGATAACATATAGGGGAAAAAAGACCTCAAGAAAAAAACTATTTTGAGAAATGTGACAACAAAATTAGCAATACAGTTTTAATTTCCATTAATAATGAATTAAATTTGAATCAATTTTTTTTTCAAAAATACGTTTCATTCTTAATATTCAAATCAACGAATTTTTACTGAACAGTATAAAAATGCTTTCATCATAATGTGTTCAATGATCAATTATTTAAAACAAATTTTAACATTCAAAGTATGAAGTAATTATTCAATTGAAATGCCTCAAATAAAAAACCTATCATAGTAAAAAGAAATACATTTGCATCATAATATAAAATAATAGTTTTATTCAAAATTAATGGTTATGTGAAACATAACCATTAATTTTGTCCATAGTGAACTTCTATAAAAAGTATACTACATATATAAAAAAAAGTTAAATATAACTCTTTTAATTTCCGATTATTTCCAGATGAATAGAAATGTTATGAATGTTTCGAATTTGAAACAATTATCAGATCCTAAGCTCTTAGTTTTAGGTATTTTAATAAATACTAAAGATCTTACAACTCAAAAAAAGAAATTTTATCAAGATTTATTTGTTTTGCTATCAACCACTTACTGTTATTTTATCAAGAAATTTACATTTAATAATTCCTAGTTTACACCTGGCAAAATGTAAAACCAATATTTTTTTGGAACGTAAGTATCAAGTTTTTTTAAAAATATTTTTATTGAGGGGTTGAAAAATAAAGGGAGGAAAAAAAGCCTCATTCGATCAAAAATAATATCGAAGGCAGTTGCAAAGATGAAGTGTAAAGTAAAGGATTTGTGTGTGTGTTGGTTTGTTTTTATTTGGTATCATCAAAGAGGGCGTATATTTATTATGAAGTTTCATTTTCTTTACTATCGCGATTCCAATTTGGATCATCAAGGTCGTGATGAAACCACGATGAGGTAAAAGACCTTGGATGCCATCGTTACCATAGAGACGAAGTCTACTGATTGTTGTGTATAAAGCACAGCGCCATCTCTTAGTAAAGCCGATAACTTAACTAATTGAAACGCTAATTTAATATCAACAAAATTTAGTGTCAAAAGATTTGTTTTTGTAACTTTAACAACTAAAATAAAAGTAAAATAACACATTCGAATGTATCTACTTTAATAGATTTCTCCAGCATATATTTACATCTAGAAGAGAAACAGGTGTTTGAACAGAAAGTACGTTCTACTAAGGTTTTCAAAACAGAGAATCTTTCTGTATGGATTTGATTCAAGATATGTATGTATCGAAGACAAATTTACTATGAAGGTGTAATTGTGAAAGGATACAATTAGACTTCAAATTAAAATATCACTTCTGCCGAAAAAATAATGAAAAAAAGAGGGGAAATAATTTGTTCAGTTATTTAATTTTGTATATTTTTGAAGAACTTTTTATTTATTTTATTTTTTGTTTTTTAAATCAAAAATCGACATTTAATTGTTTTTTTTCCGGTAATTTTTACTTGTTTACATTCTTTTTTTCATTTGAAGTATTTAATCTGGCTGTTGAGAATTAAGAATTCTAACTTGTAATTCTTCACTCATAAAATTACTTGTGAAAGATACAATCCATAAACATCTACTCATGTTGTTTTAATAATGATAATGAGAAAGTCTTTTCATATTTTCTTCCTTCCAAGATGTACAAGAAGTACAAAAATAAAAGACATTGCAATTACTACATTTTTGTTACAAGAGTTCTTTCTTTAAAATATATTTCTTTAAAAAAAAGTAAGCAGAGTCTAGATACCAATTTTAATGAAGACTTTATAAATGAGAAGTTACCTCAATTTATTTAATTTAAGTTATTTCTGCGAAATATATAAAGTGGATATGACAGCATAAATAACACACAAAAATATTCATGTCATCGTATTGTTTCCATTACAATGTATGCAGTTTAAAAGAACAGAAAGAAAAACGAATTTATAGGGTGTAATCTATTGTTTAGATAAGCATGATAGATTTTGTATAAGGAATCCGAAACTATTTTGTGGTTCATTTCGCATATCATCAGCAACTGGGCATTATTTCATTGCATGGAGGTATTTCAATGAAAATGACAAAAAAGTTTTGTTATTATTCAAAAAATGTATCTTCAAGAAATTCGAATATATTTCCTCACGAACTGCTTTGCTAAACTAAATATATTTTAAAAGATGAAGTTATTCGACAGTATCGAATTCTTCAGATGACTTACTGAGATTTAAAAAAAAAGTAGGTAATTTTTTTTAAGTTTTAAAATATTTAAACTCACAGAACCTTGAAGGATTTACAAAGATTACAGAAAAGAATTCAACCAAAAAATATTTTACAAATCGCACACTCTGTTCGTCTCTCTCAATCGGAAAAATATATGTATTTAGCACTCAAATAAAATTTAAAACTTATTTTTTTTTTCAAAATTGTTCCGTTTTCCCGCGAATAAATAAGTGTGAAGGCCATATTACAATTTTTGAATATTTTCCCACTTCTTAAATTTAAGGTTTTTTACTTTGCATATAAATGAAATACATATTCAAGTACAAAAAATAGTTTTAAATTTTAATTCTAAAACAAAGAACTGCACCTAGCATTGAAAATCAAGTTAATAGAATCTACTTTTCTTTTACAGTAATCGAAACTATCTTATATATATATATATATTCATTAATTCAAATTAACATTAACAGTAATTTAAACATTCATACAAACGATCATTCAATATTTCTAAAAATAAAAAAAATCCAAACAAGAATAGAAGTCAAAAGAAAATTTGGTGGGATACAGGAGAGGAAGAGGAGGAAGTAAATATTTTTTTGTCCAATTTGACATTCATTTATGAATTTTAACTAATTTATCTTGTTTAGATACAGGAAAATTTTTTTCTTTGTTTCAAATAGGGCTGCGGATTAGTAGTTACCGTTACAGGCCTCGTACATTCCCCGGGAGTTGGTATCACTTTTTAGTGTGGCACAATATAGGTGGATATCAAGTGCCATAAAGTAATTTTGATACCCAGTTTCCTCCCTACAGAGGGGATCACTTGAGTCCTGTCGATGAGAAATTGTACCAGGAATTTAATTTTGACTAGAGTACCCAAACGAAACAGGTACTCTAGGAATCTTTAACATGCCACTTAATCATACGTCATGGACACTGTCGATTTTTTGCATCATGAAAATCCACCGACTTGGGCGAGGATCGAATCTGCAAACTTGGGGGTACAAGGCTCCGGAGAGAAAGAAATATAAGATTACAAATAGTGTTTGGTAAAGAAATATAGAATTACAAATAATGTTTTAGGTAAAGAAATATAGGATTACAAATAGTGTTTTAGGTAAAGAAATATAGGATTACAAATAGTGTTTTAGGTAAAGAAATATAGGATTACAAATAGTGTTTGAGGTAGTGTATTTTTTAAGAAAAAAAATCATTAATTAGTTATAATCTCATTCGAAAATTTTTCAAAACTGTATAATTTATAAAGTTTAACACAGTTTTCATTTATATTTGTGTATTATACTTTTTGCTTTACTTCTGTCCTACTAAATTTAAAGCAATCGTCAGGTACAAGAAAAACACTGCCTTTTTTATGTTCAGAATATTGTTTGTTCTAAGCAATTAGATATGTGTACAATTAGATCATTACAATTAGATTTTTCATAGACACATCGAAGATTTTTTTCTCAACAAACAATGTTGTTGAATAACAATTTACTTGTTTTTCTAAATTAATCAAGAAATTTTAACTCAATTTATATCTGAAAAACTCATTAATGTGAAATGTAATGTAGTTTAAAAAATATTCTCATCAGCAAGCTTTGTTTTTCTCCCACAACTACTAGGTTTTCAGGTTTTGTTTTCCTGATATGAAGAAAATTCGTGTGATCTAAACAAAAATAATAGACTGCCATTTTACGGTTATGGATCACTAATCAAATTATGTACGCATTTACTCGGAAAATAATTTGATATAAAAATAAAAATAAATAAAATCTTCATTTTCTTTTTAAAGTGTTTGAATATTACCAAGCATTTGTTACTTGTTATTTTAATTCTAATATTTGTAATGATGAAGTTGATTTTAATTTTAGTGAATAGTACAAAAAATAAAAAAAAATCATTATACATTAGTTAAAGTAATATGTATGTCTGGTGCAGAGCTTAGGTGAATTTGGCTCTTTCTCCATTCAGCCATTTAAAGTAATATATAATTAATTTTTAAATACTATAATTTGTATTATTTTTTTCTTTAGAAGGATAGGTGATTAATGAGCAAATTTCATCACATTTCCTTACTCTTACGGCACATTATCATTCTTGCTTTCCAACAATTAAAAAAAACCCTGAGAAAGTTTTACTTTTTTTCTTTTTTTGTTTTAAAATAAAACGTGTTTAACTAAAAAAAGGGGCATACCTAATGAAGTACAACTATGGTTCGTTAAGAACATAATTAGTATTCAATCTCAGTAAAGACCGAAAATTTTCATAAGCTTACGCGAACTTTTTATTTTATTTCCTACAAAATTACGTCTTATATATTCATAGCATTAACAGCCTGAAATAATATTAATTGTTTTGCCAGCGTGGATCATATAATCTATATCATTAATACTTCTACACCAAAAAAACTATACTTCTCAGAAGACTTTAGTACTTCATAAGTAATTACTATGGGAGGGGTCGCGAGAAAGAAGCAAGGCTTACAAAGGAATTTTGACACTGAAGTTGACATTACCACATCATACTAGGTGATTTGGAAAACGAAGTTGAGAACTGGTTTTGAAAACTTGTTTGGGTTTCTTACTACCTTATAGCGCTTTCAAATCAGTTTCATATTTTAATATTTTTTCCCTTGTTCACTTATCACTTAAGACTTATTTATTTTTGCTCGTCCATAAGGATGAAAAGGTTGATGATTTGTTTTAATAGTAGTCAACTTTTCTGTTTAAGGAAAAACTCGTAAAAAATGAATGTGCGTCATAGTATTTAAATGGAATTCAGGAGTTAAATATCAGAAAGTTTAATGTAGAAATAGTTGTAGCGCTTCTTAAGATAATAAGAGAAAAAACTTAATTTTACACTAAACATTATGTTTCTTTCATTTTATAGTTCGCGAGCTACAAAAGATTATAACAACAACAACAAAACAAAAAAAACCACCTCATTTTTTAAAAAAAAAAATCGAAGTATAGAATCGATACATATGTCTAATGCTAATTCAAAGCTGCAGAAATCTTTAAAAACGGTTTTAATGATTAAGGTTTAGTGATTAGAAGAAAGCTTAAACTATGTATGAAGTTTGAATAATTTCATATTGCGTAGTTTTTATTACTTCTTCTCTGAAGTAATATAAATACTGTAATAGGTGAGAGTAAAAAAACAAATATTTTAAGCTTTTCCCAAGCTCAACAAAATAAGCATGCATGGCACTATATGTATGTGTACATATAGTAAATAGAAAAACTCAAAAACATTTTTTTGTTTTGTTTTGAAACAATTAGAAAACTCTTTTTAAAATATTGATAACTCATATTAAATTCTATTATTTTTCAAAAAATCATCTAAAATTGACGAATGCATCAAATATAATCATTATGTAATGATGTTTAAGCATAAGTACAGAATAATATATACTCCTTTAAAATGTAATTACATCCTTTTTTTTGTTGAAATTTTAGTTCCTTTTCAAAATGGTCGTAGAAGTGATCATAATTATCTCTACATTAAAAAGTATTGTTATGTGAATCTGACTGCGAGAGAATGCATATTATTTATGGAAATTTGCATTGATAAAATCCTTTATCATTTGTTAATGGTACTTAGAAATAGGAGGATACGGGCAACGCAAACGTTATAAAGCGAACCGAAATTAATTATGAACGTATATAAAAAAAGAAACCACCCTCCATTATTTAAATACAGAAAAGTGTTTTGTTTTCTAATCTACTCAAGTTCATTTATCGCAGAGACACCCGTTTTTTTAAAAAAAAGTTCAGCTCCAAGTAAATCGACCTTGTTATTTTTGAGTAGGTGAAAACCACGGTATGTTAATGCTCATCCCCCCCGCACCCCACCCCAACTAGCGGAAATACAAGTAGCACTGAAGAAGAAAAAAATCCCTAGAGTCTCTAACTCACATAGAAAAAATTTGCATTATTTAAAAAATTATAATAAATAAAAATTGTTTTATTTGATAGTTTTAAGACCTTGAGAATCGTACCCACTACGGTGCAGAAAATATATTCAAATTAGACATTGTATTTCACTACTTCAAGTACTCTTTCTGTAACCTTTCAACCGATGAAGAGGTCTTTAAAAGTTCATGGGTAGGGGTAGAGATGGGTGTATGCTGCTCTCCTCCCCCTGATATTCACCCATGAAAAACGCACCTGTTCTTCATCGACAAATGCAGGTGGTTACGTTTTTTTAAGGGGAGACAAACTAAGGGGAGGGAGAGAGAAAGCAGAACTTGTGAAGCCAGAATCGTTTGACCTTTTCTGTTTTCAACTATTCTTTTGAAAGCAGTGACTTTTTGTTTTTCAATTGTATATCTTCGTTTAAAATTATTCGTCAGTCGTTACTTATCTTAAAGATCACGCATTCTTTTATGTATTTATGAGTAGATGATTAATAATTGAAAGAGCCCCAAGAGAAAATGTATGAATTATTCTCCCTCTCCCCCATCCAAATGCTTTAATCACTAGTATTTTTATGTGTTGCTATTGTTATTATTATTATTTTAAATGTTGTAAAATACTTTACGATTATGCGTGGAATATAATTTCTGTTTTAAGTAGTTTATTTTAACTTAGCCAATTTTATTCCGTATCATTCAAGAAAAGGCTATGCTTCTTCCATTGTAATATTTAGTGTTTACGATGCAATTAACTGAGTTTCGGTGCAAATTATAAAAAGATGAATGATTACAGTTTTATTGCATTTAGCAAGCTCCTATAAAGATAGGAATAGAGCTTTTATGGCCTTTTTTGAATTCAAAAGATGAAATGAAATATATTTCTATGATAAAAAGGAAATAATTGTTTCTATAATGTACTGAGATAGTTTGACAAATAACTTTTCTGTTTTATAAGAGTTACATTTGAAGTTACTTTGTTTAATAAAAAATCATTAGTTTTCACTAATATTTTAATTTTATGTCAATTCAAAAGAAATTTCAAACTTAAAGTATAGTAATCTGGTACTCTCGGCAAAATTAAATCACGACAATATTTAGCAATGAAATGGCTCTCCCCTTTTGGGGACTTGCTGTGTCTACAAATTCTAAATTGCCAACACAATAACATTTTAAATATTTCAGAGATGCTACGGCAATTTAAAGTTTAGAATGTGTAAATATTTTTTTAATTTTTCATATGTTTTGTTTCTTAAATATTATTTTCCACTAAGGAAATATGTGAAATGGGTAATGATGTGAAAAGTTTAATTTTAGAATTTAGATAAATTTTCGATAGAGGATAAAAAAAATGACCAGATATGCTATTGAAACGACCATAATTAAATTAGAAATGAAATTATAATTTATTTAATTCATATAAGTATTTTTATGGATTAAACATGTTAAAATATTTAAGAAACTGAAATAAATAATTCTTTTTGAAAAAAAAACAATATTTTTTTTTATGTACTAAAAAGAAGAAAATAATTTTGAATTAAAATACTAAATATTAGAAAAAATTGTAAAAATGTGAGAAGCTGAAGAAATATGTCATAAGGAACATAATATAAAAGAAAACTCCTGAACATTTAATTAAGAATTAAAATTAATTATGAATGTGGTTAAAATTCCAATTTACAGGGATTATTTGATTTTATGTTACAAGCCTTAAACACGATTTTTGTTTAGTCATGCAAATTCTTCATAAAATAATTCTTGATATAAAAAATATTCTTGATAAAATTATTATACAAACAAAAATGCGTTCTCATCGAAACAATTACTTTTATTCAAAATTATTTCCTACTTCTTAATCTTTAATATATTTTCCTCCACGATTTCTTGCTTTATTCTGCATCTATACCATAACTCTAATGGATTTTTAAAAATATTTTAACTGTGTCAGTCATACAGAGAGCATTATATTCCACAAAATATTAGTGAAAACCAATAAAAAACAATTTATATTCCGTTCCAAATAGTCTATATTACGTTTTAAGTGACACAACACATAAAATACGGGTTATTAGTCAATTATGCGCCTTCAGTTATTCAAATAAAGTGGAGACCAGGGGTCGGCAACCCTTTATCTGTGACGTACCAAACCAATCTACCAATATGGTTCAGCGTGCCACACAGAAGGACATTTTAGAAACAATTCGATTTCTGCGAAAATGCATGCAGAGTTAGAGAATAGAGGTCAATGATATAGATTTAGAATTTTATTATACATTAATTTTACATCATTTAAAGATATTTCTTAACATAAAAATAAACAACATAAAATATAACTATTTATTCAACAAAAATATAAAAAATTAAAATTGTACATATATTATGTATTTTTAAATATACTAAAATAAGAAATGGACTACATTAAACATAAGTATTTCCCTTCATTATAGATAAATAAAAATGCTAATGCGAAACTGGTGCTAGCACAGCTCTACTTTCATATCGCAAAAACAGGGGTATAATTTGTGACTTTCAATTTGACCCGATTCTGCGCATTCAGTTGTTAAACAATTTCTTTCAAGACTCGAAATATTTTTCATATGAGGAGAGAATTTTTACTTATATATGTGGAACCAAAAGCAAAAAAGCAGAGTACAAGCAATTTTCTCACTTCGAAGAATTAAATCTCTCTAGCAATAATATTCAATAATTTACAAAATAGCTGTAAATTTAGAATTATCTTTCAGATTTTTTCGTAATACCTTAATTGCCCATAATTCTGAAGATGTTTGTCAAGAAAGCCATTTCAAATTTATCACTAAAAAATTGACAAATTTGTAGAGCAGTGCAGAGTGCCACTGAGAATTGTACCGCGTGCCATAGGTTGCCGACTCCTAGTGTAGACTAAGCGAATTCCGTAATGACCAAACACTCGCATGTCGTATGATTTAGTAAAGAGTTAAAAATAACCGTCTGATTATTAATCATATTTTTAGCAATACAAATTGCGTTTTCATAAACATTTCCATTACTTCGTCTCTGAGATTCCCAAAATTCACAAATAAATATGATTTTTTCATATTAAATCAAAATATGTCATTAAAATAGTCTATTAATTTACAACTAAGCTCTGGACATATTAAAATATTGTATTATCACATTGGAAACACACAATTGTATAAAATTTAAGAACTCTGGCACATTAGTATTGTGAAACATAGATTACATATTTACATACATGAAAGTAATTGAATAAAAATCACATAATAATAACTTCGCTATACCTGTTTCTTAATGACAACATTTTTCTCCAGTTAAAAATGAAATTTTTATGAAAAAAAGTAAAACTAATTAATATGCCAGACATTTAAATTCGAAAGTAACATAATATCAACTATCTAGAAGATTCTATGCGCTAACATAAGTTCATTCAAACTAATTCAGATAAACACGCTGCTGCTGTTAAGTGATTCATATCACATTCATGCTCGTTGGTTCTCATTATAATTCTAAAAAGAACTTCTTGGTAATATATATTTTTAGTTATAAATTCAATTTTTTTTTCTTTCTTCGAAATACACCTCTTTTGAGTTAACTTGTTTCATGAAAATGACGAAGAAACAGGTTTTTAGAGTTGAAAAATATTAAAATGCAAGGGTAAAAAAGATTTTATCCAAGAGTTCAAAGTTCCTTAAGAAACAGCAAAAACGTTGGAAATATTTCATTTAGAAGCACTGGAACTTGAGTTGAAGAACTTTATTACGTAGAAGGGTGTAATATATTATATAAGACCATGATTAGATCATTATAACTTTATGTGTAAGAAAATAAGATGACATGTGAGGAATTTTAATAAAATATGTCTTACAATTATGCATTCTTTAGAAGTGTTGTTACTATCATGCATGTATTTTTTTAATAGTTCGAATTAGTTAAAAAGAAAGAGGGAAGCAAATCAAATGATAAAGTTAAGTACCATTCTATTCTATTCAAAAGATATTATCTTAGATATAAGAAGTGTTAAACAAGTATTAATAATATATACGAATAAATACTCTTATGAGATAAATTGTATCTAACAATCAGGTTGTGGGTTAACACAACATACACACACATATACCATTCCATCACTTTTTAAAGTAAGGATTTATTCAAAAGATCTAGTTTTTTCCATTGATGAATTAGAAGGATAAATGCATATATGATCTCACAGAATTCGAAATTGTCATTTTCATAAAATAGCATTAAAAATGTACTAATTTAAATTTTCAATTATTTCTACACTCAATACAGTACCTAACAAAAAACTTGTGGATAAAAACTATTATTAAATGTTCTAATCGGGCCGTGGGTAGCCTAGCGGTTAGAGTATCGGACTCCAGACCGGATGGCCTGGGCTCGATGCCCGATGCCACCATATACCACCGAGTACACGCTCGTTAAATCAGTGGGTCCGAAAGTCTTGTGGGCGATCGCAGCAGAAACCACGAGTGCAGGGGGCTGGAGAATATTTCCCTACCCTTCAGCTCTATGCCTAAATTGTGAAGGTGGAGATAGGTGGTGGCGCCATCTATCGACAAGAAGTCCAACCTGTCTCTGGCAATTTTCATTCCTTCCCTTCGGGAAGGACACAGCAACAATAACAAATGTTCTAATTATTTGTTAGTGTTACTTAATATTTTACTATCCTAATAAAACTTCCTATTACTCAACTATCCGGTTCAGAAATGTATTACTTTAAAAAAATTCTGTAGCTCTTAAATTTCTGTATATTCATTGATGCTGGTTAATTTTCATATACTTTAAAGTCTTTTCAAGAGTCGAAATTGACGGTGAAAAAATTCATTTTTGTTCTTATATTGTTTTAATATAGTAGCAACTTTTAATTTTCGATAAGAAATAATTTATATATTTTTTGAGACTGCAGACAATTATATTTCTCAGCAAATTTACCTATCTGAAATCCACTAATTAAAGTATTCGCGCGAAACAAGCTATCCATGTGATAAAGTTTAATTAGTTCATACTGTTTTCTTTTTTAATATGTCATTGAAGTCCAATTATTTCGACAAACTTCACGATCCTCATGACAGTTTTTAGTTACTGTTTTCCTCTCTTTGCTTGATTATTCCAACAAATAAACTATCGGACAAATCTTTTTTTATTTACCTCTATCACATTTTTATTTTATTTTTTAAAATATCGGTATTGTATTTTACTAATAACATTTATGCAAATGTAAATCAATAACCAAAACATTAAAATACATTACAGTTTCAATCTCCATTGTACAAAATACCATTAAGAGAAGTGTTTTAATATATGAGATGGATTCTTTAGATGAGTTTCCACCCAAAGTTTATTCCTTCAATGAATTATCTACGATGAACAAAAGGCCCATTTAAACAACACGCCCTTTCCCGCAAAGATGAGAAAGTTTCACAAAGAATCGCACATACAAAGAAAAAAAACTTATCGATTCTTTTCAAATGCTGAGAAAATTAAAATTTCTCAGTACCATTTGTTAAAGATGACCCAGTTCCTGAATAACATCGGTTAAATCGTTATTTTACGAGTCCAGTTACAATCGCATCACAATCGTGAGGCTTCAACTGACATCCTTGGAACATCTGACCATTTGCAACTGCTCTCATTAATTGCCTTCAACTTCATTTTAGAGGGGGAAAACGTTGACTTTTTCTTCCGGGATTTGAAAAGGGCGTATTTAAGGCGTATGATAAAATGAAAATAATGAGTATTTTAGAGTCTGATATTGCGATTCTTGAGATGTTATTGCAAAATTAAAAGGTTCGGGGATTAGAACACACAGTTGCTTTTTTTAAGCCTTTAGTTGCACGTTGTATCGTGACTAATTAACTGTGTGCCTAGGTGTATTTCATTACAATAAGTCGAAAAGCCTTATACCGACAATGTAAAATCACTGCATATTGATGAACATTTCCAAACACTCTGTTAGATATGTATAACAGACGTTTTTTAGATGCTTGATAAGTTCATCAAATTAAATCGGGGAGAATTTTTTAAGAAATTATGTTCGGTTTATTTTTAGAACAATACAAAATGAGAGGAATTTTGATATTATACAATGACTTTTCATCTAAAAACAGAATAAACTTATAATAAAAGCGCTATTTATAAAGTATTCATTCCAGTGCTTGTAAGAAATCGTATAAAATAAGTAGAATCAATTGCATACAAGAGTGGTCTCTAAAGTGTGGTACGCAGAATGATTCTTGGTGGTACTTGAAAGAAGTAGGCTATTGATTATATATATATATATATATATATATATATATATATATATATATATTGTTGTTGTTTTGCATCACCAGCATACACTAAACGTCATTAGAATTACTTCCAAGGAATATTCTTATTCTAAAAGATAATTTTAAGAAATCGGAATTTAAGTATATAATTTTATCTTTACTGAAGAAGAGTAATTTTTAAACCTATATAATTTGGCAACCATATTTTGCATATCTTTATTCACGAACTGAAAACAGTAGTCTATAAAATATTTAAAAATTAAGAGTTAAATTACATGTTTTTTTGGAATAAGATCCTTTTTACATCATAACTACCTTTATCACGTCAAAAGCATTTCCAATTCATATCTATGGTGTTCTTTCTTACTTATCTTAAACTTAACTTAGAACCCAGTAAAATTTTAAGCGTCCGAAGCAAGACAAAACTACAGTTAATATCGTGGAAACCAAAATTGTGGCTGTGCTATGTGGCATTTTTGTCAGGCCCTTTTAAAGACTAAGTAATTCAAATTTTTTACTTATTTCTATATTTCAGAGGCTAATAGGCCAAAGCATTTTACCCTCACCAACCATTCATTGTCTTGTCTTCAAATATTCCTAGGGCACCAAAATATTTTTATAGGTGACTAAAATTAAAAACAACAAGAACAGTACGCCATAGCATATTCAAATCGAAACTGAGGTGCATTTCTGTCAGTAACGCTTCTTTACAAGATATTATGTCATTAAAGTTACGAACCCATAAATCACAGTCTATCAAAAGTACATTATGTAGCGAAAAGAAACCGGCAAACGGAGATGAACATGTTTTTTATTTCTGTATCGATACGTTCCCTTGATAAACACTTATAAGATACATTAAAAGTTGAAGAACAGCATCGCCAAGCTATCATCCCCATCGGCAGCAATGAAAAAAGAAGGCTTGACCTTGATGTTGATATCCTATCAAAGCCAGTCTAGGGGCGATTACTGCCTTCTACAGGTGTCCATCAATTTTAGCACAACCTTCATGGAACAACGCGAGAATTCCTCTGAACAGCAGGTTTCCGCTGATGCCAAGGGCTACAAGAGAATAAATAAAAAATATCGAGAGAAAACTGCTTGAATTAGTATAGGGGTCAATCAAAACCTCGGGGAGAATCAAATCAAAGTGTCTCGTCAAGCCAGGAATGCTGTGGAGAAATGCTTTTGATTCCTCAACCAAGTCATCTATTGGTGGAGCATCTTGGTTGGGTCTTAACTCTGGAGGGAATGAAGCAGGTTTATGATATATCGAAAAGGGAGGGTATACCAGAGACGGGAAAGGAAGATAATTCGCATACCAACCAGGCCGTGAAGTTTTGTTTTTGCTTCATTTCGTTAACGTAACTCAAGAAAATTGCGCTTTTGTGACGTGAAGAATCAAAAAGTTTTATAATCTATAGCTTTTACTAGTACTACTACTACTGCTCGTTTTTTTAGGATCCCAAATCAGAGCTTAAGATTAATGATTTACTCTACGTATTTTTAATTTTGTTAGGTCGTTATTCTGTGTCTGAATTTTTTTACTAATCGGAACATTTTTTTATATTCTTATGGTGGAAAACACGCACTCGCTTTTGCAGTCATAATTTTAGTAATTAACTTATTTGCTTCATGCACTTTTTGCAGTATGCGTACAAATTGTTCACGTGATATATATATATTTTTAAAATACTAAAACTTGACATATATATATATATTCCTATATGTGAAATTTTACATGCGTGTTGAGTAACAAAGCCCTTTACTAATTAAAACTATTTAAAAAAACTGTTAAGACCTATTTTATTTCTTTCTTTCCAAGGTATACAATAACAGTTTGGAAGACTCATAAATGGAGAAACTAACAATTCAGCAAATAATACGCATTGTTCGAATTTATTTTGATTCCATGAAAAGCATGCTTTTATTGTGCATCATAAAAGAATGCTTAATAATTCTTTAAGCAGAATTCTTTAGCATAATTAATAATTTTTAAGAAATATTACTTGAGGAATTATCACCTACTATGTGTCATTCAACGTTTTAAAGTCCAAGGATCTATTTTCAAGGTACGGTATTCTCCACATATATTAAGTAGATTAATATCTCACAAGTAAAATAAACATTATATATTCGGACATAGCCAAAAAATTATCTTAGTGAGAAAATAATTTTAATTAAAAATAATTATGACAGCTATAACTGCACTCAATTAATTCTCAATTTGTCCCATTTCATTTATTGATACAATTTTATAAATTTAATACCTTGATAAATTAACTATGATTTATATAATTGAGGTTATACAAACAACCAATCAAAATTTAATTTTAATATAACTATATTACCGTACTGTGAAATAATAACACATCTACTTCAAATACTTATAGCATGCAATTAATAGTTCATAAAGTATGTAAATTATTTCTTGTATATCATAGAAATTAGTATATAATATACATAACAAAAACTATAAAATTTTACGAGTTTTTTAGGGAATAAAAAAAATTGTGAGAAAAGTTATAAAACATGATTATATATATTTTCTTATACTAGTCTATCAAGTTCTCCAAAGGGCACTGTAGTTCATGTTTGTTTCATTTGTTGCGATCAGAGGGAAGTTCAAAAGCATCCAGGGCCGTCTTCTTAGTTTAAATGCAAATAAATAACTAAATAACAAAAAATCTGAATATTTAGATCTGAGTTTCAGTCCACGTTCTCTTGGTTACGCCGTTGACCACGGCGGTTTAAGTTGATGACCCCTGATCTTTCCTTAGAGGTCATACTGAGAGAAAAAATTGCCTGAACTGAGTTCAATCCAAAATGATAAACCTTTTTTTTCTCTCATCCCCCCCACCCAATATTTGTTTTAAAAAATGTAATGTTAAGATCAGAAACTTTACGAGAACGTCAGAAGAAAACTCTTCATTTGCAATGAATTTTTCCACATTAAGTTATGAAAATCATCAGAATATTTTAGAGCATTTAAACAAGTTGACAGATAAAAATATTTTTTAAAAAGTATTCCTACTTCCCCCGCAATTCTATCAACCAATTGTGCCTTGTCAAAAAAATAAGAGAACTTGTTTAAAGAAGGGTTTTTTTAACGTAAAAAATAAAAAAGTCAATAAACTGAATAGTGAATCAAGTACTATTTCATATTGCATGAGTTTATTTTAAAGGTGAAAGTTTTTTTCTTTGGAAAATAATTAAACTCTTCATCTTTATCAAGCTGGAAATGTATGACAACTAAAAGCTATAAAGAGATCATTCTCCCCACAGAATTTTTTATTGTTTTGAGGGGAGGAAAGAAAAGAGAAAGGTTAATTTTAAATACTTTGGCATCATAAAGATATTTGCTTAGACATCATTGCATAAACAGAAAATTTGAAGCAAAATATATCTACAATTTTTCAATTACTTTAAAATATAATTTAAGAGAGTTTCGCTGAAAAAAGTATTAAAATTCGATTGAATTTACCGCATTTTATGAAGATTCTTTATTCCTTAAAACTAATTACTGTACATTCATAAAAGGAGCCAAAAACCAAAATAAAAAGATAATTCTCTAAGCGCAGCTGTAACAAACATTCAATACTTTTTATTCAAAAAACATAAGCCACACTTTACATACATGAGACTAAAATTTAGTAAGCTACCCAAATAAAAATTTAAATTTGACATTTTTAGTTCAGCTCGTAAATGGAAAAAAAGTATCAAAGAAAGGATTTATGCAATTGCAAACTCAATTTCTTTTACGTCATTTAGAAACACATGCAAAAAATCTTTGAGGGGAAATTTACTAATTTTGTGTAAATGGAAAAAAACAACTAATAATTACATTTTTCATTCCGAAATTAAAATAAAATTATAAATTTTTACATTTCGGTCTGCACTTCTCTATCTGTCTTATTTGTATAATGTTCCTTGTTTTCGATGTACAGGAAACTGCTTAATTTTCCTAATATCTTTCTCTAACTCCTTTGATGTAGAATTATTTGTTTTGACCTTGTATCTTGAATTAAAAACTTGTAATAAATTCTTAGAAAACAAATTGATACATGCTTACAATTTTTTACTATAAATCGAGAAACAAAAACTTCAGTTACGGTTTTTTTTAAATGATGGTTTTATCCATTTAATTTCAAGTCTTCCTCTAAAAAAAGGTACGTTTAAAAACAGTTACGAAAATCAAATAAACTTAACTCTTCTTTGGCGAAAATGAGATTTGTTGTGAATAAAATTGAATATTTAATTTCAAATATTCTATAATGAGGAACTTTTGTACATTTTTTAAATATGTTAATGAACAGCTCAGCGCAAATTCGGATTTTTAAAAGTCTACATATTGATTTCGTTCAATTAGTTCATAATATTTTAAAACTAAGCAACCAATATATGTTTCTTCTCAACAGAAAAGATACTTATATAACTGTTAAAAAGTTTTTAATATAATGTTTTCATTTATCTAAATTTTAAATTGTTGAACTCAAAATTTAGTCCTTTAAAAAAGTCCTTCGAATATCTATTGGGCTGCTTATAATGACGATCAGATAATAAGTGATCAGAGTGTAAAAGTAATCCTTATACAACTGTTTTAGACTTTGAAATGAATTTGCTTAAAATTTAGTCTTTTTAAGAGTTTCACATGCATAGAAACTCAGAAATGTTGCATTCATTTTCAGCAAAACTCCCCCCCCCCCAGAAATGTCGTGAAATAAATTAGAATTTAATAATTTTTTTTGGTTAGGCAACCAAGTTTCTGTTGAAAATAAAATTTTATTTTAAAACAATTAATTATTTCAAAGTTTTCTGACTTTCCTGGTCGTATTCAGCTCCCTTCACTCAACAAAATTAGTATAAGTACGTAGTAATCAGTTATTGTTTTTAGAAACGTTGCTTTCATTCTACTTCTTGGAAGATTTCTGATACTTGCTAACATCTATCTCACTTCAGAAGAAATGAAACGAACCCAATTATCCCATCGTCCTTAGATTCTACTTATAAAAAACGAACCTATCGTGAAGATTATGTACATAAAAATATAACCAGCATCTGGGGAGTAGATAAAAAATATATTCAAGGGAGGGAACACGACTGCATAATAATTATACATCATGCCAAAATCCTCCCATTCATTACAGTCTCCAAACCTGTAATTATAAAGCGAGAGACTAGAGCCAGTCTCAATGGCCACGGTTATTACATATCCTATCTACAGATTGCTCCATTTTAAATAGTAGTAAAGGAACCATTTTAACCAGAAGATGCGACCAAATGATGATAATAAGTGATCTCAAAGAACACCAAACGGTTTTTTTAACTTTTCATGCTACCATCTCTGTTGATTTCTAGAGTTCCATTGGGAGTAGTGCAGGAAATTGACTAATAACCTTCAGACTTTTTTGTATTTCATTTTTGCTACATTTTTCAATGGGTTCTGTGGCAAATAGGTCATTTTTCGGTGATTAATTGTTCACTGTTGAAAGCGAAGAAAATTAAAATAATTTTAATCACGATGTGTTACCAGGATCTCAATACATTTTGCACTATGGCTGCTGTTGCTGGATGAAAAGAATAATGAAAAATTAAATTGCGTGATAATTTTATTCCATAACAAAAACGAGTAATTATGATGTTTGGGAAATCAAATTAACTTCCTTCTATTATTTAAGAATTGATTGTTCAAAATCGTACTCTCTCTTTTCTCCCTTCAGGGACGTCTTAAAGCATGGGCCAATTGTGCCAGGGCCTCAGTCTCAATGGGGGCCTTCCCTCGTTCTCGATTCAGCCTTAATAAAAATCATAATTCGAATAAATTCACTGGTCAAAGATTATTTCATGAAAACTGTGAATTTTAGACGATATAACAACTGGCTACATGTGATGACCATCGCCCATGTATAGGCCTAGGTCTTCTACCATACACCACCATTACTCATTTTGCCAATTGGCAGCACTTGGTCGAACCGATTTGTGTTATTTTTAGCCAAGTACATTTATGTGTTTTGGATTATTATTTGTATGAGTATTTGACAATGTATGCTATGTATATACTGTCTATTTTTAAAAGTCCTAAATGGGGCCTACATTTGTGTTGGGTACAAGAGCCTCATAAAGTCTTAAGATGTCTCTGTATCACCAATTGTTTATAATTCAAGTTATGTCTGACGCGAAATGAATTTACAGCAAATATTTCTAACCAATTCCAAACACAAATGTTTACTTTGGTGAATGCATAACTGTATACCCTAAGTTAGAGAAATATTATTTTTGTTAGATAAGAAATGACGATTATAAGAGGCCTTAAGAAATAAAAACCCAAGGCCTCGGTTTTGAGGGGGCCTAGCCTCGACATACTCGTATTATCCGAATAAGTGGGATTTTCGAACTATATACTAACTGGCAACAGTGACAAGACTATTATATTATGACCGTTGACTGTATATAGGCCTAGGTCTAGTCCATTTGTGCCTGGGTAAGTGAGATTATGAATCACGCACATTTATTTGTTATGGGTTATCATTTGTACTAGTATTTGAAAACTTATGCTATACTGTCTATACTTATAAAATAGTAGCAGGTGGTCATTCTTTTACAGTCATATTTTAAGAGGATGAACTATAATATGATTATTCAAGATTTCTAACTATTTTACATGCTACAAACAGTACCGTAATTAGCAATTCGATTAATAATCGAGGGTTGGAATCTAGAATACCTCATTATCTTAAGTTGCATAATTTTTTTTTATTTGTAAAAAAAAAATTTGACAGATTTGTTGTTGTTTTAAACCTTTTTCAAAGTTCAGTTTCTAAATAGTTCTTTCTTTCGTAATGCAAATAAAAAGATTCCTTGAAATACACCTTTTCCGCTATTTCAGAAGTTCAGCAATTATTTTTATTTTTAAAACGTAAATCCAAGGCTTGAATAAAAAAAAATTAATTTATCATGACATAGTTGTTTTAAACCTTTTTTAAAGTTCAGTTTCAAAATAATTCTTTCTTTCGTAAAGCAAATGAAAAGATTCCTCGAAATACACCTTTTCCGTTATTTCAAAAGTTCAGCAATTATTTTCATTTTTAATATGTAAATCCAAAGGCTTGGAGGAAAAAATTATTTTATTATGACATTCGATAAATCGATTAAGTAAAAAAAAAACAGTGATATATTGCAAATTTACCGATGTACTAAAAACTTTTGTCAGTTTAGAATTACAAGACGGGGCAAAACAACAAACAACGGGCAGAACAAAATAACAAAAAGGCTAGAGTAATCTGAAATCACCTAAGCAAATGCCAATATTTATTTTTAAACTTTTAAAAATGTCTCCAAGAGGGGCCAAGCCCTTAGTAGGCCAATGCGGTCAGTGAACTGCTTTTGATTCCAGGAATGTATATATTATCACAGATGTCTACAGGAACTAAAGTGATAAAATGCTTTTTCATTCTCGATGATGTATTTCATTGTCATGATGCATTTCGTAAGACGTCTTTGCTATTCATCATTAAGTAAAAAACAATATATTTCTATTCAACAACCAAAATAAAGTGTGAAGAGTGCGTGAATAGTTATCACGTGTGCGAGAAGACGCTTCACGCATTACCTCGAACTCTTAACTATCAATAATTTCAAGTAGAGCAAAGGTTAACTCGTGAACTATAGTTGAAGCCAAGTGTAACATATAAAGAATAGTATTAAATAACCAGGTCTATCTATAATAAATCATAATTTCTTATAGATTTGTATTGTATTAAAATTCCGTTATATTTCTTCTGTAATGGTTGTATTTCGATTTACTTATGCATTTATTGAAAAATGATGAAATCTTTGATTTACATGCGGATAATACTTTGTTTTATTTTTGATTTATCATTACTCAAACCTATTGTTTTTGAGTGAGAGTAAAACAGCGTAACGGTAATAGTACGTGCGGTTCAATATGCGCCAACAGTTGAAGTTGGCATTATCCGGAACTCACGAAAATCCTATTTGGAATGTTTTTCTTCTTAAATGTATCGGGAGGTAATGGATTTCGAAAATCACTTATGTTTGGTCTTTTTACAAGATGATTGAATGTTTGTAAACCAGAACTGAGGATATTAAATGATATGTATTTGTACATTACAATTGGAAAAAGATAAACGTAAGTTTTGCTGTAACTTAAATATTATTTTGCGGAATGTTTTCGGCTTAAAATCATATTCAAAGAAGATGATAGTGTGTTTTTTGGGTTACAGTTTAAAAACTGTTATTTGAACCACATAAGATTATAAGAAGGATGCCACAGAGTGTAATATTGAAGAAAAAAGTAAACACTGTGGAATGCACAGCTGTTTTCAGGCAAAATTGTATTATACTAAAAATTCCATAGCTAGAAAAACAGTCGATTCACACTTTTAAATAACCTAGCAGATTTTAAGAAGATTCCGCCTGTAAAAGAAAAAAAGGTTAAAAAAATAGTGCGACTTGTAATTTTGAAGTTAAAAGTAAGCAATTTTCAAACATAGAGAGTAAAAAGGGGAAAAAATCACTGTTTTAATATAACATTTGCATTACTGTGATGTTTTTCTAACTGAAAATAGTTATGAAAAATCTGCGTAAAAGAAAGAAGATTTTGAAATTTGCACACAGTCAGAATTGTTTACATATCAGCAAAAAATTATAAGTAATTCATTTAAAATATTATTTTCTACAAAATTCAAAATAAAGCAACATAAATTATTGAATATTATCATCAATTACAGGAGGAAAAAAGTAGCTTTAGGAATAACTCTGCTACAATATATTAGCATTCACGAAAACATGAAAACAAGAGGCAAACAAGTGTATAAAAATTCACGAATTCATGGGAAAAAATAGACAATCCAAATCAAAGGAAGAATTAGGTAACGAATGCCGCCCTAAAAATTCTGAATGAATCCAAATCATGAAAATTATATTGCTTAAGAGAGACTTTTGTAACTATTTCTCCCTCAAAACTTAATTAAATCACACATTTTGTTTACTTTTCATACTTTCCAGTTTGTGATATTTTTATGATATATGTTAAAAACAATAAGTACTTGTACTTGAAAGAAGTTATTAGTATATACCTGAGATTTTTAAATAGAGAAAACCAATTAAGGAGGCATTTTAAATTGCAAACGCTGCTTTTCAATGTAATTGCTGCTTCAGACACAACGCGATTTAAATAAACTGCACCTTCAACAGTGCATACTTTTGGACAAAAACAAGACAAGGAAAAAATTTGGAATAAAAAAAATGTAAAAGAAGAAAATAATGGAACTAAAGAAAAATGGGGAAAAATTAAAGGAGTCAAAAAGGGGGAAAAGCCACCAGGGTAAATGCTAAGAAAAGAATAACAAATATAAAAAGGGAAAAAAATAGTAAAAAAAATTACATAAGGAAGAATAAAAAAATGCATATGTTTTTATTAGTTTTTTGTGTACTTTAAAAAAGTTTCATTATTTTACTTAAGAGAACTAAAATAAATTAAATTTATTAACATTTTCCGCATTCAATTGTAGAGTGTGCGAATCCGATATTTAATTCGCCTCTCTACTTCGGTTTTATTTTAAGTAGTACTTAACTAAACAAAAGGGATTAGATGTGTTTAGCATCGGTTAATAGGATTATCGTCACACTAGAGTTAACACCATTCAAAATCTGAAAGATGATATCACGGCTTTGTAGTATTTATGTTAAACTCTAAACTAAACATTCAGCATCACTTTGATCCAAGAAGTTCTTCAGTGAATTCTGAGATAGCACTGAATAACTGGTTCTTTTTGTTCTCAGGAGGTTTAGAAGCAATTTTAATTAAAAAGTGCCAACTAAATCTAAATGTTATGATTAATATTGTTTTAAGTTTTTAAAATAAATACTTCAGACTTAAATATTTAAGGTCATTGATTAGATTCCAATCTTTGATTTTGAAAAGGCGTGTAAAAGGATAATTTTTTGATATTTAGTGCCAATTAGAATACACATATAAAATTGTCTTAAAAATAATACTACAAGAAAAAATGATTTAAATGCAATTTTTTTTGCATAAAAGGAAAAAAGAATAACATATATTCATAACATTCTTCATTCATAAAAAAATGCACGCATAATAATAATATATTGCCTATATATAGTTAGGACTTCTATACCGGTGTTAAACTAAAATTTCTGAAAAATTTAAATAATCAGAGACAAGATCAATTGAAATATTAACGGCTGTTTTTGTTAGAGAGTTTCTCTACTCTGATACAATATAATATAAAAATAAATCCCCTCCTAAATTATATATTTCAAAAATTTTATTTCAACCCCAGTATAGAAGTCCTAACTATATAAGGGCGAGAGAAATATTATTCTCATTATAGAAGCATTTTTTATAAAAGGAGAATGTTTTGAAAATATGCTATTCTTTCTTTCTTTTTTACCAAAATTTTTTATTGAAACAATATTTTATTGCAAAAATATTCTTAAAACAGTTTTATATATTTATATTCTAATTCAACTGACACTAAATATCAAAAATATTATCCATTTACAGCAACGTTTCTCAAACTGTGGGGAGAGCCCCTTAAGGGGGCGTATTAACCTTAGGTAGAGGGCACGAGTATATCCAAAAGTCGAAACCAAAAAACATTCTGACGTAATAAAAAATAAAATACACAATTTGCACTGATGTAATACACTTATAAATATATCAGTACTGTACAATGTATTTGGTAGTTACTTTAACAATACTAAGTTAAGAACAAGTTTAGTAATTACCAGCCACTTCTTGGGCTTGCCATATATAATATTATATACAAAATTTAATACTTATTTTGTTACTTTGTACAGTTTATAATTAAAGTCGTATTGTAGATTTAAGTCAAAGTATATTAATATTGAATTCAATACATTATTATAGTATGGGGGGCGATGAAAATTGGGTCGCACGTATTGAAAATTTGAGACGCACTGATTTACAGGCTTTTTTCAAAATGATGGTTCCGAATGTAGTCAGTCACCTTAAGTAGAAAATGTTTCATTTTAAAAAAAATTTCTATTTTTTTTTCAAGTTTAACTTAAAATTAATCACACTATGTATAAATCCAATAACTAATATTTTTGAATGAAATATAAGAAAAAAAAAGCATACCATTGACGCATATTAAGAAGAAATTCTGAATATTTTCTACATTCCTTATCGTCTTAAACTGAATATTTCGCGCTACTCTGGTCCTATAGAATTACTGTTATAGACTACAACATTATATTGAAAATCCAAAAGAAAACAAACTTATTTTTATCCTCAAAACTCTAATTCAAGGGTCCAAACAAAAACTATAGCCCAGACCAAGTTGGTAATGATTCGTTTTCTTAACAATTCATTACCAAGACTTTCATCCTTTAATGACATTCGTGGTTCTAATGACTAGAAAGTAGTTCGAGTAAGACCTTTAGAGGTCATGTAGTTTAGCATATTCATCAGTAATGAGGGATTTTATTTTGAATCATCTACGAGCTAAAATGTTGTTTAGATGTAAATGGATCTTTGTAGATCAACTGCAACAATCAGAAGCTGCATTCCAGCCCGTCCACGCATAATCCTACGCCCTAACATTACTTCCAGAGAAGTATTTTTTTTCCATTGAAAAGAACACAAACCATAGAAACTGTTTCTAACCTTTAAGGTCATCTTAATTTCCACAAAGCAATGATATATAGTTATAAGCTTATTCCGTTTCCTGCCAACAGATTTCTAGGAATGGCATAGCAGAGAAGAACAAGAATTTAAAAAAAAAATGAAATGTATATCACACACACACATTGATGTTCCGACTTTGATGAAATGTCATCTTTTAACATATGCATTACAGACAGCGCTAATTTGCATGTAAATTCAGATAAATGGTTTCCAGGTTAAGGAAATGTAGATATTTAATAAGTTTTTTTTTAAATACTTTCCACCACTTTTTTACTTTTAGATTTTTTTTTCAGTCTTAAGGGCAGGTTCCGGTCGTTTTGGGAAGGTAAGATTATTTTGGCGGCTGTGTAAGACGATTCTTTACAAATGTATTTTTTGAATTTTGATCATCATAATCAGTTCACTTTTTCCCCTACGGAAATAGCCAGCATTTAAGAATATTCGGTGGAATGCATTTATCTGTAATAAGGCAAAGGAACCCTAAAAATTTAATAAACTGTTTTATTAATTTATAAAAACTTTGTCAATGCAATGTTGTTTTTCAGATCGGTTCTTCAAAGCATAGTATAGATCGGGTTTTAGTAATTTTGTAAATTACTGCGATCCTATCCCTAAATACTACAAATTTAAACATTCTCCGGAACTTTTTTTCATCGTACCTTTTGGTTGCAACTAAAATCTTAAATACATCATCGCCAAATTTGGATGTCAGTTTTGATTCTAGGAAATGCACATATGGATTTTTTAACAATCTGAATACAAATTATTTTTCACAATAGCTAGCTTGTTTTTGGAATGAACATGAAAGGGACTTCGACTTTTTTTATGAGATGATGTTTTGGGATTTGGGATACTTCAAATTTTGTTGACTAAAAAAGAAACGTTTAAAGAATTGAAATTTACCTCAAACTTTTACAAACTTTATTAAATTTAATGCAGGAATAGTCATAACTACACAGTCGAAGGTACATAATTCTACACAAGATGAAATATGACATTTTCTGAAGAACGGATTTCTATTAAACAGTTTTATAAACTACATGCGTTGATAATTTTTTGTGTATTATATATATTTCCTTGCGTGTTCTAATATAATTAAGACCTTATACAACCTTCTCTAAATCTTGGGACTTTCTCTATGTAAACAAGCAATAATTAGCACTTTTTAAGCAGTAAATTGTACAAACGGATAAAAACCTTTAGAATATGATTTTTTTAATAAAAAATAATCTGTGTAGAAATTAATACTTAAAATAAAAATAATAAAAATCCCATCCGTAGGGATTTTTTAGAAAAGTAAGTTAGAACAGTTTTAAACAACAAGCTGGTAGATTGAGGAAAAAAATATAAGTAGTAGATTCGTGGGTATGCTAATCGATTATCTATCCCACGCCAAAATGCTTGCAGTAAGTTCTGTTGGTGCACGCAAACACCTCATGCTTTCCACTTCCGAAGCATTAGCATTATATCTAACAAAGCCATAATGGAAAATATTTGATTTTTGGGATAATTACGAATATATTGCAGCACGTGATACACAAATATGAGTCATATACTGATATGATAGTAACCTTTTATGAACTAATCCGTTTTTAGCTATATTCATTGATAAATAATTAAAAAGACAGTAAATGACCAGCACATTTACATTAGCTGCAATCATAGAATAATGTGAATTATTGACTTTAGTATAATTTTCTGTAAGTGGATTTAGGATATGATGAAACACTTAAGTGGACGAATTACGTGTAATTTCTTCAAAATATTAGTAATGGAAATGAAAAATAATTTTAAAGTATTAGAGGCTGTTAACTTTCAGTAATATACAGTTGACTTGACGTTAATGGATATTGAATAAATAGATGTACGGCTAAATGTATATATATATATAAAGTCTTTCATAAATATTAATAATGAAGAAATTAGATAAATGAATGCTACTTAAGGGGATAGACCACTTTACTGAATACATTTTATACAGAATGTGGGAAAAATCTTCAAGAACAGTGTAAGTAAAGATCCGTAAATGGACATCAGATTCTTCTTCACTTGCTTACTATTTCTTTATTTTGCCAACCTCTATTTGTAAGAGATAGGTAAAATATATTTAGTTAGCGGCCAGTTATTCTATTATGTTGAATACACAAAACATAGGTCAAACAGGACACAATTTAAGTTCAGAAGCATAAATTTTCAGCACATTCTGCATTATTACAATAACATTCAAAATTTTTTAAAAATATGTTATATTGTACTTTATTTTTGAGCACATTAAATTATTAAAATAAAAAAAGGTATTTGTTTTGCGTAGGCTTAAGTAAGACACTAAAATTAACAATATTAACTCTAACATTATTAACACAAATTATTAAATTAGTAACACTTTGTTTCAGGCATTTTAATGCGGAAATTCTTGGACCTTTGTGATAGGACTTAAAAAATATAGTATTTAACTATACTTTATTTAGAATCAGCACTTTCCCATTTTACCTAATTAAAAAAAAAAAAAAACGGACGATTTAAAACTAAGTGGTAAACGAATTTATCATTAGTCATTTTTCTTTAACACGTGCAATATGTATCAAATATTTTTTACTTTTGTTATTCGTAATATTAAAAATGTATTACAAAGCTTATTAATAGTGTTTAACATCATAAATAAACGTTTTTTCCCTATATTATATTTGTTTCAAATTTTAATTTGATATTTTCTAATTGATTGTTTCTATGAAAATAAAACGTAGATTCCATATCAATTTACTTTAGATGAAGTTTACATTCTTCCGTAAATGTGGTTTAATAAAATCACACTAATTTAGAGCAATATCTTTTCGGGGATAGCTTTTTTATGAAAACCTCTTTCAGAAAAGTTTGAATTGATAGCAAAGAGCTTCTGTTTTTGAATATTTATTTTTTTCATCCCACATTGAAAAAAAAACAGCCCAAAATATGATACTGCTGTGACTTCTTACTGATCAAAAACGCATTCAAAATAGACCAGTAAAAAAAAGAAGGAAAGCAAACAAATTATGTACTTAGCAGCCTAAATATCTCGTATACCCATTCATAAGGATATTACCCGTAGTGACATACAACAGCAGGTTGACTTGTCATCTAAAAAAAATCTACCGGTGTTTACACACCATTTTATTCATGATTCTACAGTTGTAACAGCAGGCCACAGCGCAAAATAGGTAACTTCATGAAAAGGTATCTATGTTTTCCTGTTTTCAAGGTCCCGTAGAAAGCTTATTTGCATAAATACAAACGCTCTCTATGTTAGAACTTTAAGTTAAAAAAAAACAGCAAGGAGAAAGTAGTTCACTCGAAAATCACCTCTTGATTGGAATGATCCGTATCTATGTTACGCAATTAGAGTTGATCTTGAACTTAACTTTTGCGTTGTTGATGACAATTTCAAATAGTTTAAAAATAGCACACTCAAAATTTCTTTCATTTTTTAGTTTTTTTATTAATTTTGATTTGTAGCTTTGCTACAATGAAAACAATTCTTGTAATTTTAAACCCTAGTCAGAGAGATGACTCTTAAGTTAATGTCAAGGACATTTTAAAGCATGGGCCGACCGGGCCTCGGCCTCGTCTTGTTCTTGACTCATCCTCAAGATCAAGGGTGTCAAACTCAAAAGTTAGCTTGGGCCAAGCAAACACGGTTTAACTGTAGGTGGGCCGCAAAAAAATTCGATATTCATAAAAATGTAATTTTATTTTGAATAATACATTATAATAAACATAAATAAAAGAACAAGAAAAATTTAATGTTTATGCCCTGACACTTGACATCTCTTCTCTGCTACTATATTTCCTATTTCGGGAGAAATTTTGATAATTTACTATGTGTTATTGTGTGCCGATATACTGACCGGGCTGCTAGTTTGACACCCCCGCTCAAGGTCATTATATCAGAATAATTTCAATCTTCTAACATTGTTCCTGGACATATTCTTCAAATTACTATGAATTTCGAAATATATGCGTACTGGAACTGTATGTAATGTCCGTCTTCCGGTCTAGGGCTAGGCCTACCATCATAAACTAACACTTAGTTGAAAGGCAGCAGTCGGTTTGTGCCTAGATTTGTCAGATTGTGAGCCACGCACATTTATTTGTTACAGGTTACCGTTTGTACGAGTATTTGACAACGTATGCTATATACTGTCTGCTTATAAAGATCGCAATGGGGTTTACATCTGTATAGGGGCTCAGGGCCTCGAGAAATCTTGACGTCATTGCCTAGTACCCCGCTCCCCTAATCCTCACCCAGAGTGTCACGGGTTCGAGTCATAGGGCCTCTGAAGACCCGCCGTATAGAAGGGGATGATGCACGTTAAATCTGTCCAGGCTCAATGATGTGGTGTGGTAGTAGGAAAGGAGGTGCCAGCTCAGGTGTCGTCCTGGTCACTTGACCGAGGTTCAAAATTTCGAGGTCCGTCACTAATAGCCCTAGCTTTGCTTTGCAATGCGATGTTAATATAACTCTTACTCCCCCATTCCCTACACTATAAGAATTTGTGGGATTCTATGAGTCAATGAGCAAAATATCGCATAGAATTGCTTGATGAACTTTAGTCATAAAATTCATATTGATGAAATCCAGTGGTGCATACAAGGGGGGGATGTCCAAGGGTCCGAGCCCCCCTTCCCCATTGCTTAGTTTTTTTCCGATTAATAATCCTATGCATGTAGTACGTAAAAGTTCATTAAGTATTTGTTGTTAATTATTCATTTTATTAATCAATGCTAATTATTCATTCAATAATTCAGTTTTTACTATTTTTTGTTCCCGACAATCGACAAAATTAAAAGGATATGTTTGGCGGCGTATTGGGGTATGATGCGAGAATGGTGGACTTTTGACCCTCCCCCTTGAAAAAGTTCCTGTGTGCGCCACTGATTGAATCTATTATTGCGAAAGGTTCTAAGAGAGAGAGAGAGAGAGAGAGAGAGAAAATTCAAAGCCAAGGGGGATAATTATTATTGACCATTTTTACATTAGTATACAATTTCATGTTTACAGCACGTACAACAGGCAAATTATGTATTTTTTTATCACATTATGTAAATTAACAATATTCACATAGGTTAAAATTTTGTGCTTCTAGTACAATTTGCATATCTCGTCTGAATGAAGGTCATTGACAGAATAGAACAGGGGTGAGCAGACTTTTCCAGGGTACGGGCTACTTCTAACTTTTTCAAGGTGTTGCGGTCCGCCAAGTCTCCAGTCTAGCTGGCATCGGTGTTCCACAAAAATGTTTCTTTTAGTATGCACACCTTAGGTCTTAGGAAAGGCGGTCCCCTTAAAATGTTTTGGTGGTCCACCGGTCAGCCGCGATCGGCTTAATGCCCCACCCCTGGAAGAGAAAAATACAAATTTGACTTACGACTTATAAGTCAGAATGGAATTCAGTTATAAGTCGAGAAGCAGCTGGATATATTATAACTATTTCCTATTTCCTGTCGCTAGGGTGTTAGGTAAGACTTTCTTAACGTGTAGGAACACGTTAAAATTTGTAACTTTTCGCAACAAACTCATGAGTGAGTGAGAATTATACTAACGTCACACTATAAAGTCACACGAGGCTATTGGCGACGGACCTCGTATTTTTGAGCCTTGGCCAAGTGACAAGGACGACACCTGAGAGCTGGCACCACCCTCTCCTTACTAGCACATCACACAAACGGGAGTACATTGAACGTCGACAGGTTTAACGCGCATTGGTGCCCTGTACATGACGGGTCTTCAGTTTCCTCAGGGCTTGAACCCGCGACAAACTCACGAAGATGACAAAAAAAAAGTTTACGAAGTGTTCTTAAAGCTAAGATATAAAGCACTCTCTTTTAACAAATTTTAGTAAAAATACAAAAAATAATGAAAAAGAATCATTAAGAAATGCCTCTAAGTACATTTCAAAATGAAGTAAAAGAAAAATCCATTCCCCTTTTTACAGATATATTTACATAATCATTTACATAACACGTATTTATGTAACGAGTCTAATACTTCGGTGAAGATAATATATTTACATATGTATGCTTATGTAATAGCTTTATGTAACGCACACTTACATAACTTGATATAGTTGATTGTACAAAATCATTTTTAAGACAAGAATAATTTTAATGCAATATTGATTGGGAACTACCAACTAAAAAAGTAATTTTCGAAGTGTATAATTAATGGACATGTAATATTTATATAACGAGTTATTAATCGCTTAAAACCAGTTTCCCATATATTAAAAAAAATCTCCATACAAGTGAATGAAAATTACGCTTTGAAAAATAAGAACAAAGTGGAATCTATTCTTACAAGTTCTACCACTGAATAACTTCCTGCTAGATAAACATATGTAAGTTTTTACAAATACAGATTCATTTTTATATGATCGTACTCGTTCAGTTAAGCTAATATTTACGTCTTTCTAGAGATCATTAAAAATGTATACATATACATCATTATTTCGTATAAAATATTTGTTGTTAGCTCAACTTCAAAATCGAGTGATTATGATAGATTGACAAACGGCAAGGTTAGATACCAGTTGCGGACTCAACTTTTATTTTCATCAAAAACCAATCAGATAGAACAGTGCCATAAATTGAGTCTAAAATCCCTTTCGTAGTGGATGTTAGGAGAAAGTCATCAGCCTATATGCAAGGCATGGGCCAACTGAGCGCGGGCCAAGGGCCTCGTCTTGTACTCGACTCAGTCTCAATAGCATTACGATCAGAATAATTTTAAATGTCAAATGTTATTGCCAGATATATTCTCCAAAAAACTGGGAATTTCGAATTATACGAAAATTGGCAACAGTGGCAAGATTGCATTAGTATATCAAATCCGTCGTCCTTGTCTGGGCCTAGGCCTACCATCGTACACCATCATTAATCACTTAGTCGAAAGGCAACAGTCGGTCGAGTAAGATTGTGCCTAGGTATGTGAGATTGTGAATTATGCATATTTATTTGTTACGGTTAACATTTGAATGAATACTTGATAACACACACATCTTACAATGTATATACACAGTCTACTTTTAAGAGTCACAGGTGAGGCCTACTTTTGCCCTCAGTCTTCTAACGTCCCTGCCTATATGTCGTCTTTGCCTTTTTTTTTTTCAGAATTAAGAGATCTGCCGCCAACAGTCCTCGTGTTGCTCTGAAGCGATGATAATTATTGGGTATAATCGAAAGTTCTGTAGTTTTTGAACACATGCAATGTTGTGTTGTCGATTCTTAACAAGAATTTTGATCCACCTGAAACTGGTTTTAACAAGTAGATTGGTATACTATTGATGATTTATACTCATTTTTTGGCATTTTAGTTAGTTTTTTTTAATTTGTAAAACTGTCAACATGAGTGTATATATATATATAGAAAAAGTACACTTAAGACAATTTATGTTTTTGAATTCCAAAATGAGTTCCACGGGGAAGGAAAAAAGAAACTTATGTGACGTATTTGGAGAGGAAGCAGTAAAAGTTCAAACATGCCAAAGATGGCTTGTGAAATTTTGGTTGGGTGATTTTTCTTTGAAAGATGAACCCAGATCACACACAGGAAGGCCATCAGATGTCAATGACGAACTGCTACGCAAAATGATCAGGACAAATCTCATATTAATTTTCACAGAAATGGGCTTCAAGCTTGGAATTCATCAGACTACTGCTTTGAATTATAATAAAAAGCTTGGTTTTGTATCCAAACTCTCTGTATGGGTACCACACGAAAATCCAAGGGAAAAAAACTAATGGACAGAATTTCGATTTGTTCTTCAAATCTTGCTCGTCACAGAAAGGAACAGTTTTTGGACCACTTAGTAGCTAGAGATAAAAAAAAAAAGTAGATAGTGTATAAACACGTAGTTGAAAAAAAAGCATATGTTTACAAAGAGGAGACACTACCACCCACATCCAAACTGGCGAGCATCAGAAGAAGGCTAAGTTGTGTTGTTGGTGAGACACCAAGGGTATAGTGCACTATGAGTTGCCAAAAGAAAATTAAATGATCGTTCCTGTTCCCAACTTGATGTTTTGAATATAAAGAATTCAATATAAACTTCCATCTTTGGCCAACATAAAGAGTGTGATTCTTCATCACGACAATGCTAGACTACACATAGCAAGAAACACAGCATAAAAAACTGCAGAGTTGGATTAGGAAACTTTACCTGAACCAGCATATACTCCTGATATTGCCCCGTCTGACTATTATCTGTTCAAGTCGCTGTAAAACTTTCTTGATGGAAATGAATACCTAAATTATGAGGGTACCCAAATGGCAATGGATGAATACTTTGTTTCCAAAACAGAGAACTTCTTTTCCAAGGGGTTAGAAAAGCTGCTAGAACGCTGGCAGACAGTTGTAATTAACTAAGGGCATTATATTTTAGATTATCTTTTAAATAAAAAGTGAAAAAATCTTTTCTTTCTTTAGAAAAAAAACGACAGAACTTTCCAATTACACCCAATAATAACACTGACATAGCGCAAGAGCTGCACAGTGGATTGCTCAAATCTCTGAGTCTGGACTTAAAAGCCCCCCAAAAGACTAGTTAAGAGTTTGTGAGTGTGCTGTGATCCTATGATGGATTCTTCCTCAAATGTAGACTACTGCATTTATGTGAATACTATTTAGTGTATCCAAAAGAGTAAGAAATAATAAAGGTTTCTGTAGAATTACATTTTTTTCCTCCGATTCTTGAAAATATATTTTTATGTCTATTTTAATATTCATTAAGTTTTTAAATATTTAAAATAATATTTCTAAAAATGGGAGGAAAAAATGCTAATCTCTTGATAATTTTCATTGTGATTTTGTGTTCTTGGTAATTCTCTTTATAACATTTTTTAAGAAAAATATAATTGAGTAGATATTAGATGGAACGTAGAGAATTTCCATAAGATTAACATTACGTTTCATGGATTAAAAAGATCAGGGGGAGCCTTAACACATGCGTCAACTATTCTCCTTAGCAATCCTTACTAGTATTGAACCTAAGATACTCAATCCTCGGATTCTAAGAAATGAATTTACCACAATTACATTATCTCGCCTTTAAAACAATAAGAAGAAATTCTAAGTACTAAGTATAATTAGAACTTAAAAACGAACATATATAGGAATAGCAAAGCATTTATAAAACAAAATATTTCGAAAAAAAATTTAACTATCGATATTTTATATAAAGAGAGTAACGTATGTATATTTTTAATTAATATACAGAAGGTCGTTCACACATACTATTTGGAAACGATTTTGATAGTTAATTTTTATCAATAAATACTATTTGATAGCCATGATTCTTGACAATAGATCTAGCTCGAATTTTTCATGAAAGTAAACTTTTTCTTAGTACAGGTATTCAAATTTTATTCCATTCTTTTTAAACCGTTTTCCAAAGTTCATTCTGTATTAATGGATGCCGTTTTCTTAAGGCTCATTTTAATAAACCGAATTACAAAAGTCCATTGTAGAAGCGTAGGGTGATTTTACACGTATTTCCTCAAATGGGACACGCTTTATTAATGTTTCTGATTTTTCTTTGCTAATTAAGCGGCAGTTGACTTAGACGTGTGACTAGGGGCTTTGTCCATATGAAGCCCAACTTCATCAATGTCCTTTCTATATAAAGTTGGAATTTCTTCTTGAAAAATTGGTTCTAAAATATTCTGCTGATAGTAGAGTGAATTAATTTTGGCTTTACTTGAGAATTTTGTCCCTTAACGTGTTAGAAAATCCTGCTACTATCATGAATCCCTTTGGGAACTTTACTTTGCACAGACGAAGCCATTTCGTACAGTCATTCCTATTAGTTGAGCAATAGAAAATTGACCTTCCTTTACTACAGTCATTTAAATATGCCCATATCTCATCGAGAGTTACCATAAATTTCCTTCTTTCAGTAGCTCTAGGCGTTTTTTACGTAATTTTCTACAATATGCTTTTGTTTCTGCAATATGTTTTAAAAAAAGGAGACGTACTTTAGGGTTAAGCATCTGTTTTAACTTTAAACACTTACGAATGATTTTAATTACAGTTCCGAAGACATTTCTAATATCGATGCAATGAATCTTTCAGTCTCTCTCTCGGCGGATTTTCATTAAGGATAAGACTTCACTTTCTTGATAGTTGACAGCGTTTGAACAGTCTAAGGATGAAGTTTCGTGTTTTCATTTTTACTTTCTGCCAGACGCTCTCTCCTCTCTCTTTTTTCCCTTTCAAATTTCATATATTATAAATATGCAACAACCGAAATTTTTACATCGCTTTTTAATTTGTTGATAAGAATATTTCTCCTTGAAAAGCGTAATTACGTAACCTTAAAGTCATATGTCATTTTTAGAAGCTATTTGTAAAATAAATATTTTATTTTACATTCCAATCAAAAGAAAACCTTAGCAGACGATTATTCTGAAGTTACCAAAGTTTAATCGCAAAATGCAAACGAGAAAATGAATTACAAAATTGATTCCATAAAGTGTGAACGACCTTCTGTGAAAGAAGCAAAACAAAAATTACATGATATAGCATTTCTCAAGAAATATAAACAGTAATATCTACTTGAATCAGTTTTCTTTAAGAAAAGTTATGTATAACGAAAACCACATTTCCATTAGTTCAGCTAATTATTGATCTACTTTCCAAAAAAAAAGCAGCAAGTATTAATAGTTTACTAAAATTAAAGATAAAAGTTTTAGAAATAAATTTCAAATAACTATCATTGAGCAAGTATAGATTTTTTATGTAAAATAATTATTGAAAAGCAAGTAGCTCTTATATCAATATTCTATATTAAATTAATCGAAAACCTAATATAATTGATGAAAATATTTATTTAAGAAACTTGATGAAACGTTTTTAGCTAATTCAACTCGTTGAGTTAAAAAAAATAAATGTTTTATTTGATTCACAATCTTTTATAAGGAATTCAGAAAAAGGAATTAATAAGAATAAGAATATTTAAATATATATGATTTATTTCTAAATACCTTTACAGAATAAAAATATAAAGAATCTGTTTATAAAAATCTATAAATGATTCTAAATGTTTTAAGCTAAAATAATTGTAATGGAACTATATAGAGAGATTTATATATATATATAGATATAGATAGGTATATATATTTCCAAACAATTTTTTCTCTTAATTTTGAAGACAAAACAAATTGTTCAAAAATAAAGCTCTCTGAATGATATTTAATTTTAGAAACTATAAACCAATAAGTTTTTATGAATTTTTAAAATATTTAGGATTTATAAAAACATTTACTTATAGCATTTGGAAAAATCAACTGATTAAACATTAACATTCTCGAGAGAAAAATAAAACCATTGGGCATTACTCACATTTGAGGTTAAACTAAAATAATAAAAAATATTAATATTATATATTATTATACAAATTTTAATAATAAAATATTAAAACAAAGAAAGAAATTTAATTTATTTAATTAAAATTCCTATAAGCCATTTTGAAAAAAAAAAAAAAAAAACAGGATAAAAAAAAATGTTATATTATTATTTTTAAAGAATTGTATTGATATATTTTTCTAAAAGCAATAATTCTGACAATTGTATTAAACTAGTCGTCTGAAGACAATTATAATGAATGTATAAATATTATAACATTGAAAATAATTTTGACTAATTAATTCAAATTTTAGCACTATGATAAAAACATGGCTGAGACTTACGCGCATTTGGAGTGTGTAAATATATACATGTAATACATGTTTAACTTTAAAGCTACAGTTCAGTAGTCCAAAGCCTAAAATGCTGGACTCTATATCGGATTTAGATTTCCCTTAACCTGTTGGATTGCTCAAGTTTATGGGATAAGTTTTCTTAATATTTTTTCGCTTCAATTGCTCTGAATTTTTATCAGAAATTACGCTATTATAATTTTAAGAAAATGTTATTTTTTCATGTTAATGATGCTTTACATATTATTCAGGGTATTAACGAACTCTTAGCACATGAACTTAATATAACAGTCGAAAAAGTTCTTCCTTTTAAGACTGAATACTGTAATTTTATTTTTATAAATAAATCTTGTAATAAAACGGATTATTTAGTAAATAAAGATAATGATAAAACTAATAATATTAAAAAAAGTTATGTTACTATTTCGAACATGATTACTTTATTAAAACTTTTTAAACCTTATTCTATAATATATTTAACGTTAGTTTGAATCAATTTAGGTCTTAATATTTATTATTTACTTTAATATAAATCATATATGTTATTACCTATTAATTTGTCTAGATATTATCCGAATTTATTACAGCTTATTAATTTTAATTTTTAAACTATATTTTCTTAAATAAAATTAAATGTTATACCTCTCTCTTATATTTTCTATGCATAACATGCTGTTATTTTCATTGTATTTATGAAAAATTGTTTCCAGAAACGCAACCATGCAGTTTTCTTTACTTCGATTCTTTATAATGAAGTAAGTTAGATTATTTTTTGATACTCTTGTGGCTCATGGTGTCTTAATTATTTCTTAACAAATTAATTTTAATACTTTATGATTTATTACATTATTTTTCTTTTAGGAAATTACTCTTGAATTGTAGCTGTACACGCTGTAGGAGTTTTAACTAAATACATATATGGTTATGATTTATCAATAATTTTTAAATTTATTCACTTAATGTGTACATAACAGCTGGGTGTCTGTCTGCAGACTTTTATTTAGAAGTTACTCTATTTACATTTAGAACTTCTTCTGAAAGCTGTGAAACCAGCTGTTAATTTTCACGCATGATATGACGCAAAAGTTCGGTTATAATGGATGCAATCATGTAAAAATAAACAGTTTGGACTAGCATCTGTTCACTTAATAGAAAACTTCCCCTATGTGATATAATGAAATTGAAAGTCATTTTATATATAATTTCCATCCTTTTCCAATAACAGTAACCATCCGTATGGAACATGTAGGGTATTTTTGCCAATTCTGAATCTTTTTAGACGGAATTTAAACCATAGAATAATTAATAATTGTTCTTTGTTATTTGTTTATTCTTATAGCTTTCAATTAAGACTTTATTTCTGTATCAATTTCAAGGTTTATAATACATAAAAAAAATTTAATAACAGGCTTTTTGCATTAGAGTTCCGATTAAATGTAATACAAATTGTATGTATATTACTTTTCTTTGTATTCAATACAATGATAAACGAAAAAGAAGTATTGGAACAAGTGTGCGTCATAAAATTTTTTTATTCATATATAAAATTAAGCTTGGTGTACAACTTGGTGTAACTTAAAATATTCATGTTTTAATGATAATTCTTAGAAAAATTTACACTGTGTTAAAGACGCGTTATAATTCGTAAGGAACATACAAATTACGTTAAAAAATAAATTAATAAAATATATTATATTACATTATAAACTAAAAAAATATTACTCTAAACTCTCTTCTAATATAAAAGACTGTAATCTCAAAGTCAGAATACATTTTTTAAGCAGCAAAATGTCCCAAAAATGATATCCTATTATGAGTACATTAAAGTATTGACAATAGTAATTTAATATATTATTCACTTGAATTTGAAATAATACGTTTATTTTCATGTATGCAATGCTCTATATTTCAATTACAGCCTTCTGTATCAAATGTAATATTAATTTTGCATGCTAAAATGAGAAATCACATATGTATCAAATGTTTTTAAATTTAAAGACTTAAGTATGAGGTAAAATCATGTTTTTAAGGTGACATAGGAAGGGTGAAGAAAAAAGCATATTGCAAGAAAATATTATAAGAGCTATTATCTGTTATTAGCAATAAGAATGATACTCCTACAAATGGTACCATTTTTCGATTATTTGTAGTGCATCTTTTGCTTTAGGGACTATATACTTTTTAATGTGGTATTTCATATTCACTTTTAGTTTAGAATGCTTTTTGAGGTTTAATTTTTTGTTTGAAAGCCATAGCACTTTGAAACAGTAAAATATATTTCCTTGTTGCACATTAAATAAAATTTAACAAGATTTTTTTCTTTATTTTGATAACTTATTTAATAATTTCACGACTAAAAAAGTGTTTGGAGTATTTTTTTAAAATAACTTCCTAGTGTGAAGCTTTTTTTCCTCAGTAATTATTCTGAAACCTAGGCTAAGAAATTCTATAATTAAATATAAATCAAAATTTTATACCCCTTCCTTTTTTAAAAAAAAACACATTTTAATTCCAAGGAGCACTTTAAATACGCATTAGAAATGACAAAGTTCTTAGTAATTCAAAAAAGTTTATTTAAAATATTTTGTGTGTATGACATAGATATACTAATATTCATTCTCCAATCATATAATCAGAGATTTTTAACGCGCGCGTTTTGAATAACACAAGTTCCTTTAAATTTAAGCGAAGGCAGCCGTAAGAGAGATTTTTTAATGATAAAAATCGCTGATATTTTGTCTTATCTGTTGGTGTTTGGTGTGTAAATCCAACGGTATATAAAGATAGCTATTTAGTTTCATTACTTATTCTACTTCAGAAATATATCATAACCATTAAATTAGAGCATTATATGACATATATGAAAAATATCAAAATGGATCCAGTAATCGTAACGTCCATGATTAATAATATCCTGTGCTTGCAATTTCTATTTTTTGAAAGATGCAATGATTTATGTTTAATTTGTAAAAATAAAAGAGAAAAAAATACATTAAACTTTAAAAAAAATAAGAACAGAAAGAAATACTAGTATTTTACATACTATATGAGAAAAAAAAACATATTTAAATTAAAATTTGAATGCATACTTTATTATCCAAATATTACTAAGATGATAAAATATCATTGAAAATTTAACATAAATATCAAAATAAACCTTGAATATACGTGGGAAAAATATTACTGCACAGATTTATATCTATAATTCCCTCAAATTACATAGACATTAAATAAATGGATTTACAAGAACGAAATTTTATGCAATTATAAAAAGCTCATTTTTGATCTCAAGTACGAAAAAGCGAAATAATAAAACCCTTCTTTTTATATAAATCGTGGAAAAGAGACTAGTTTCAAGTATATTGTAAATGGAGATTCCGACTTTAATCATGTTAATAAGATGCGTTTTTACAAACAAAAAAAACGTATCTCAAGTCGTGATAAATTCAAGGATTAATTTAATGAAAATGTCTTTTCAACAGCTGTTGCAGCATAACAAAACGGAATCCTTATCTCATTCAACTATTTGAATAATGATAATAGAGAGCATATTTATCAGCCACAAAAGATTTCATACATGTGATTTATAAGCATTTCACATTTTTTTTCAGCGAACCAATTTGTATTTAAAAAAAAAATAATTTTCTTATTGGCTTTTCCCTTTTTACCTCTGTTAAGCAACAAAATGCGATGTAATTAGAGGAAAATTATTTAATTGCAAATAACTTTACAACAAAACACATAGAGATCAGCTCATCAAGCAACCTAAGCAATTTTATTCTATATAAATTAGAATAAATGAAAGACAAACTATAGCACAATTAAATGGTATCTATCAATATCAAGCTAAAGAAACATCTTATTCTTAAGTTTTGTAATAAAGTTACCTGCAAATAACAATTTAATACAATACGTTATACATATGTTAAAAAATAAATCTACAAAATAATCAGAGACAATTCTTTGAGAATGAGGGCAGCTTAAATGTTCACTAAAAGTAAAAAACCAGTATAAAAAAATGAAATATGGAAAAGATAATGTGTTTTGAAAATAATAGATTATGTGTGACAATTTTATGAGAGAAATAATTAAAAACTAGTAGAGAGAGTGAAATAGAATTTTTCAGGTAAATCAAAATTAACATATAGAAAAATGTGAGGACACGCTGCATGTTTTAGCATTTATTTGAAATTTTGAATGTTAGTAGGAAATATACAGATATAATTTGGGACATAACACGGACCGAAATAATAAATATAGAATGTGAGGACACGCTGCATGTTTTAGCATTTATTTGAAATTTTGAATGTTAGTAGGAAATATACAGATATAATTTGGGACATAACACGGACCGAAATAATTAAAGTCCTAGCATCAGTTTATAACTAATAAATAATGTCTAAATTGTGTATTGAAGGATTAAAAGGTGTTAAGACATCTCTAAACTAAATTAAAAGTCCAACATTAATTAATGTTACTGATTATTTAAAAAATATTCTTGATTTTAAAAAAACTGATCAATAATTATAAAGCTTAATCTTTTTATGTAATCAAATTGTAAACGCTTACTGATCAACTCACCAGACATAGAGTTCAGATAACAGATAAAAAGCTCAAAACTTACCCACGTCTTTTCAAATCGAGTATTTCTTTCTTGACACTCTTCTTTGGCAAAATGAAATGTGCGCCATTCCATTTGCTACTATTGCCGTATTGATCTCCAACAGGCATAGCGTCTTGAGATCAAGGTAGAAAACTAATGGATTAAACAGACAATGATTCCCATGAATGCAAAGATCTTATTGCTTTGGAATCAAGTTCATAGTACAAAAATCAAAAGGGAAAATACATTCTTCCTATGATTCCACGCAGTTCGTAACATGGCGGGAATTTCATTACTACTGAATTATTTTTCATATAGATTGAATGCGGAAGACAGGCAATGCGGTCGATGCATCCCAACCATATCACAAAGCAATTTTCTGTACACGATATCATTCTATGTTGCACCATTCTATAAATAAAATTATAACTCTAACAGATGATCAGTATTTTGTCTACATTTTGTGAAGTATATATATGTACACAGTCGACGCATTTGACAACTTGGGTACAAATATCCTGAATTTTAAGCATTTTAAATGGCAAGGCTCTTTAGTATAATATAACAAGCTATTCCAGTTGACTTCCAGATTCTTTTCATTTGTAAATTTTTTTACAAGAAGTATCAAGATCAATAGTAATTGAAAGTAATATAAAGTTTACGTGATGTACACTTTCGAAGACAAATTAAAATTCCTAAAAGTTTAAGGACTCGAATATGATTTACACTGTTCCTGAATGGATATCAGACATTAAAAAAGGAGCAAAAATAACGTTAACGATAGTAAAACATGTCCATCCAAACCATTCATCTTCAGCTATTAACAACTTTTAGCAGATTTGGTTATACTTAAAAGATCTAAACAGTTACTACCTAGAATCGATATTCTACACACCAAACAACCGGAATTATTTCAGTAAATCAGAAGAGACTGTTTTATTGTTCGAGGGCCACAACTCTCCAAGGTTAGACAAACAGTTTGCAATCGTTCAAAAGTCAGACCGAGTTTAAGTTAATAGGAATCGGATCATCTTCACTTAAGTTCTTAACGGTGTGTTTCTGCGTATCTAGTCTGCTGCTTGCCCAAAGGCAGTCTTCTCTTATTGGCTGAATATACATATAGATTAAAAAAATAATCAAAAAATTCTCAAAATAAGCGAAAGTCATTTCTGGCAGGCACGTGCATATACAGGGTCAGGCCGGCACGTTGCCGCCAGTCTTGCTGACCCTCCTAGCCAGTGCCATCCCCCAGCATGCGAAGACCAGCTATACCTCTCTATGTGGTGTTTCTCTTACTTTCTTTCTTTTTCTAAATCGTATTTTGTTTCTTGTTCAGCCCGTCCTACAGTTTCATTGCATCATACAATGAAGGAAGAAGTGGTAACACTGCTGGTTATGACGACGAGGAAAAATTCAAGGTAGAAAAAGAGAGGGTGAAAGCTTTTGCTCTTTTGAGCAACGAATACGAGAGAATTTTCTGTCTATAAAAGATATTGCGACAGAAGGTTTTGTTGAATCATTATTTTAATTCTTGGAAAAGTTATTGGGTACAGTTTATTTTGAAAAACAATTGTTATGGAAGAGAGGTAAGGACTTGATAAATTGTGATCGTTAACGTTTCAATGTCAGTGTCACAAACTCGGTTGCATTACTCTTTTATAACAGAAAAGAAAGGAAAAGATATAAGTATATTGTGTAATTTTATTATCCCTTATTCCGTCATTATATTCTCTTATTAGTTAATACATTACATTTTATTATCACATTTATTGTTCAAAGCATATTTTTTAACGAATTAATTTTATTATGAGCTCTTTAAAAGCTTTTTTAAAAATTCATGTACGTGAAGTTATTTATTAACGTAGCACAGAAGAACTTGGGCTATTGGCAACAGACTTCGCAATTTTGAGACATAGTAAGGTAAAGAGGACAGCATTTGAACCCCTACTTCCACATCAATGTGAGAATTTTAAACTCCAACAGATTCAAAGTGCATCAGTCCCATTAAACGACGGATCTTTAGAGACATCAGGACTCGACAGAAGTTTTGTCCATGAGTTTGCGTCCACGGTCACTCGGTTACCGTGACTACTTGTGATATTGTTATCCTCCATAACGACACACTATGTTTTCCTTCGATATATTTATAAACGCAGTAGTCATGCAATTTGGTCCATTAAATTTTATATACTCTCAAATCATTTGGCGCATTCTATAGTGCATACAGTGGCGTACGCAGACTACTTTTATGGAAGGGGCTATATATTTAAAAAAAACATAGACAAAAGCCTCGAGACGAAATATTCATGCTAAAATTTAATAATCTGTAGGTCTATGAGAGGGATTTGAGCCCCCAAACTCCACCCTTATTTACGCCACTGAAAAATATATACAAATACTATTTATTAAAGATGACATTGGATGAATTTAAATGTACAGTTATTTACAGAGTTAGCTTCTTAGCTATGCTACAATATAGTGGCGCACACAAGGGGGGTGTCCTGGGGGTCCGGACACCCCCAGTCATTGAGTTTTTTTCGATTGATGATATAATCCTATATATATATATAATATATATATATAACGTAAAATTTAATTAAGTACTTGTAATTAACAATTTATTTTATTAATTAATGCTAATTATTAATTCAGGAATTCATTTTTTACTGTTTTTTATTAACTAAATCGACAAAATCAGAAGAATCAATTGGTGTTGTCTTGAGACATGATACGAGTTGGGGGACTTTCGACCCTGGGCTCCCCCCTTGAAAATTTTTGCGTGCGCTACTGCTACAATATTATCTTACATCTTATAGAAATTGCGAAATATCCGTTGGTCCAGGAGGGGCAGTACAGCGCAAGCGCCACCTAGCTCACCTTTCACTGCATGATGTGCATATAAATTTTCCAGATTTTCTTCTTTTATGATCTTCATTCAAAAACGGGTTGGTTCTAGTAGATGGTACTTATTCAACAATTAATAAATGATTTGATATTAATGAAATCAAAATGAATTGGAATTTATTCCAAAGAAAAATGTATAAACCCGATACTGACTTTCATTACATGATTTATAATACACGCACGTAGAATCTAAAAAACTGAAATCAGCTATCAGATGAGATTATCGTAAATTATTCATTCCCTGCACAGGATGATGTATAAATTAAAAAAAATATATAATAAATTCATAAACTATAAGGTATAACACTATAATTTTGAGATTTGTGTTCTTTAATTTATCCATGTTTCACATCAATAATGAGAGAATTAACAAATCTTTTAATGATTACTGATGTTATTTCTAATGAAAGAAATCTCATAAGAACACCATTTATTACCTTCTGCAAGCAATTTTCTTATTCAAAAACGGTCTTTTTTGAAATAAGATCGAATTCGATAGATATATATGCATCTTTGGTAATGTTTTAAACTTCTTTTGCGGGAAAGTGACATTTGTAAGCAATGTTTAAACACATATTAAAGTCATTCTCATAGACAGTGTTTGGATTTTCTCGCAGTTTGTGTGATATTATTTAAGACTGTCTCCTCGAAATGTTAAAGAATAGGACCCAAATTTGGGAAGATCCTTTTAAATATAAAAGTATTTAAGGGGGCATATGGTACGATTTACACACAAATTCTTTAATTTAATGATTTTCATAGTTTTTTGATTGCCTCCTATGTGTATGTAGGATGTAAAACAGATTTTATGCTCAAAATTTCATAAAAGGCTAACCATTTAATTTTTCAAGGGAAAAAATTGAAACTGATGAAGTGATTTTAAAATGCTACTCCTTTTACAAAAATTAACGTACATATATGAAATTCGGCTAACAAGTACATGAAACTATGTATAACAAAAATTGGTATGGGTTTTGTGATAACATAATTGATATTCATACAATACTTCTTTTTATGAACGCTTATTGGAAATTCCTTAAAAAATCTGTGAATTCTAAATTCAAATATTCTTAAAAAAATAAGTATTGCTTTGGTTAAAAAATGCAAACCAGCTTTTGTTCCATGTACTATTAGGAACAAGTGAAGTTTTCCAAGTATTAGGAACAATAGAAAAAAAGCCTTAGTATTTTAAATGAAGACAAATTAGTTATTTTATCTTTCTGTGATAAGTCAGTTTAAAGTTTTGATTTGTCACTGAAATGTGAACAAAAACGAACGTTAAAGTCATCACAACTTTGCGTTTTTTAATTTTAGAGCTTTCAAATTTTGTGAGAGTATAGAAAAGTACATAAAAACAATTTAGGCTAAAAAAAGTATATTTGATTTCATTGACCATTTTTGTCAATTGAATCGTACTGTGTCTCCTTAACATTAATATTACATTCTGGCTTTGCTATTTTCTTGAGAGCAGTATATTTTATCACATTGCTAGTTTTTATCTGAGTTGATCCATTTTTTTCTGGCATTAAATGTGTTTCATGTTTTTTCTCTTATACCGTTATGCTATATGGGTTGTCCCTTTATATGTTAAAATGAAAAATTAATTATTTATGTATATTTTAAAATTTTAAAAATGCTATATTATAAAAAAAATGTATAGATTACAATGTTGCAAATTTTCATGAAAATTGAGACATTTTCCTGCCTGGAAATGTGCTCCGTGTTTAGTTAAGGCTCTCTATATTTGGCAAAGACAATCTTAATGCCAAGAATATTGCTCAATGTCACATAACATTATTCAATCGTAATTTCTGCCATATAATGCTTACTGATATCATTGTGCTACTTGGTATTTTCTAGCGACATTTTGTATGAACTTTGCATTTATTATCTATTACATTTACCGGGATATTTTTCTGTTTTTGTTATAAATAGTAATATAATATAAAATATAAGAACAGGAAATGGATAAAATCTGGGCGTTAAAATTAAGAAAGAAAGAAATATCAGGAAAAAGAAGATACACATAATGTATACTTTTTACAAATGAAATAGCCCTGTAATTTTATGTTCTCAGGTATGATATATTGGGCTTAGATATTAAATTTCCAATTCGACATCAGTGCTATTGTTAATCATTCAAAAAGAAAGAAAAAGCTGGACCAAATAAACTATAAATCCAGATACTTACTGAACGACTACACATAAATTCGTGATATCGCCAGAGGTAAAAGTCAGACCTTCAGACTGATCAAATCAAAAATGTGTCGACCCAAATCTAAGAACAGACCCACAAACCATTTGAAATGAAATCCGATAGACACCAAAAACTATCTGAATCAATGCATTATTAGATAAGACATGTGGAATCTGCAAATTACAAGTCTGTAACACAACCTCTAAAACTACTAACTTTGAAAATTCTATTACCATGTCATTGAAATAATACTACTATTATACGCTCTGGTCGAGATATTATCAGTTATTTTAATAAAAATCTAATTTCACGCGCCATTGCACACAGAAACTTAAACAAGTCATCTACGCAACATTCTATCTTCCCTACCTTACTGGACGCTAAAACGTTAACACCCAGAGTAAGGTATGATTTCAATTTTAGATAAGATCGGGAGGAATTTACTCTGTTTGAAAGATGAAGGGAGGGGGGTGAGCAGCAAATGAAAGATTTTTTTTTCAAGCAAAAATAATACATAGCGTTAATAACCCGTGAAATTTTTAAAAACAATGTTGAGTGAACTTTGACAAATTTCTTCCCAAAATCAGAAATTTTCCTAATGCTTGATTATATCAAATTTATAAATTATGTTATGTGAAGGGGATTTTATTTTATAGGCCATCTTATTAGCTTTATAAAAATACCAAGTTTATTGTTTTCCGTTCACTAGAACAAAAACTACAAGTGTTTTAGTAAAAGCAGATGTCATTACTTTAAGCAAGATATTTATGTCATACTTTAAAACGCGTTTTACTCGAAATGTGTTTTCTGAAAATACTCAAACGGGGCCAGGGATTGCTAAAAAAGTTTTGAAAATAATAAGCTGAAATTTTTTGTGTATGTTCTGAATAATAGTAGAAGTGTTTTAACTTTCAGATTTATCAATCACTGTTTTATAACAAAATTTACAGTCCCTTATGTTAATGTAATTACTGTTTTTTTAGGCAATTTCATTTAATAACTAAGAAAAGTGCTCATTCATTAAAGTGCTCTAGTTTTTGTAAAAGTTAAAATATCTCTTATCCTGAAGGTCATTTCAAGAATAAACAACATAGCAACACATCAGAATTGAAAAATTGTTCATAAGCTTTACGTACCCGTTTATGTTATTTTTTGTAAATTTTTACCCACATTTTAGTAATAATAATTTCTTTTTATCTTCTTAATTTTAGCATATTTTTCTTGAAATGTACTAAACAAATCTAAAAACCACAAAAAAATCAACAGAACTCCATTTTTTAAAAAAAAGTTGCCGCAAGTAGTCGGATACCTTAAGGAAGTTATCTTTTTTTATATATAACTTCCATTTTATTTTAGTAGGTTAATTATCAATTTGAGATAAGAAAGACATAGAATGCATACAGATTTGAGTAAATTAGTTCATAAGTTATGTAATTTTTACCTTTTCCTCTATTATTTTTATTTTATTGATCAACATTTTCCATTTCAATAAGATAATAATATATTTAAAATAAGAAAACTTTAATGTATTGTCTTATAGATCATAACAATTGTTTTTCAACGTAAATTCATATTAAAATTTCTTATATTGAGGACTGAAAATGAATTCTTATTTGGAATTGATTTCGATATAAGTTAAATTTAAATTTGTACGCGTAAAAGAGTTGTGTGCGATTTGTTGATTCTTATTTTTTTACTAGTTTCAAATATTAAAACTTTTTGCCTTCAAATTCAAGAAAAATACATAAATATTGATTATAATTATTTTTAATAATAACATAAATTTCTAAACAAGTTTTTCCCAAAGTTAGATCTTGATTCACTAATGAAAAGGGTTAAAAAAAGAAAAATTTTATCATCATCTATAAAATAAGAGCTGTAAGTCCCCTCTTAAATGATCACTAAAACGGAAAGTTAAGTAATTTTTTTAATCATTTTTAATTTGAAATTCAATTATATTTCTATTTTGAAAGGGAAAAAAAGACAAAAGTCTTAAATTTTTATTACAAAAGGTTGTATAGTAAAACTCAAAATAGAGACATAACATTAAATTTCACATGAAAACCGTCTATCTGATAAGAAGTTATACATTTCATTATATCGACATCTTCATATATCGAAAAAGAACTATTTCTTCGAAATTTATTCGTGGTTTTCTGTCTAATTATGTATCTTTCCACCTTTTAAAATCAGAGAAAATTGAAACAATTTCTTTTCAATGCTTCCAATTTCTTGGAATAGCATTAAACTTGTAAAATATGCCAAAAAAACCTGTTCGTTCAGAGTCATTGGTAAACGGTCAAAAGAAGATTTACTTCTGAGTCTAAAAAACAGAAAGAAATATTTGTTTCAAATGTTTTGCATACATTTGAATACACACAAGTGTATTCAAATGTATGCAAAACATTATTGTATCTTTTTAGGCCAATAAAATTTAGTTTTCTTTCTGGTAAACGAGTTTGCACGAGAGCAAAGAAATGTTTGGAAATGACTGAAAAGCGTTTTGTGGTTAGATTTTTTTTCTTAAGGAATAAGTATCTTTGAAACATTAGTTATCTTTTTGAAAAAGAAATCTTCAATACTAAAAAAAGAGTTTAAAACAAATAATATAGTTAAAATGGCAACAATAATCAAATTGGTTCTGTCAAGTGACATGGAAAACACTACTGGCATGCCAATTTTTTTTTTCAATAACAATGTATTATTTTAGACTCACATTGTAAACAACTTGAAATAGGAGGTTTTATTATGATGAGGTAACTTTCGAAATTTCATTTAATGCTTCGAATTCCAAACGATTCCTCGTAGTACTTCTGATGAGAACACGTTTAGAAAAAATAATGACAGGGGTTTATGTGTTGCAGAAGTGCAATAAAAAGAAAAATGAAAATAAAATTCAGCAAACTTGTTCCACAAGCAGCCATCATTGGAGAAAAGAGACTTGTATCCGTCAATGTCAAGGAGAGAAAAAGAAATAAAAGAAAGAAAGGAAAGAAACTAAGTTTTCTCTGCACGAACCCGTTCTCTTACAGGTTAAGGTTAAGAAAAGGGCTTGGGCAAAACGGGGTGCTTTCATATAGTACAGATTGCTTAGTCAGGTAGGATTCACCTTCAGCAACGCTCATGTCGAGCTGAAGTTCTGCTAACAGCCAGCTCAGAGTGGCTGAACTGGACTCATGGCAAATGGTTGACTTCCTTGTATGTGAATGATAGCCTTACAGAGAAAACGGTGATTACAGCATTATGTGTAGAGTAGATCCTAATGCATGACTCCTGACTGTCTATTTTGACTGACGTTGATCTTCGAGTCAATGTCAGATTGAGAAGGTTTGACAGGAGTGGTGAAATGAAACAGATAGAAAGCGAAAGATGGATAAATTAGAGTTTGATGACAGAAATCTAAACAAATCGAAATGAAATATTAAAGCAGTTCAAAATTTTAAGATAAAATTGCACAAAACTGGTAATGGAAAATAAAATACAATCAGGACTATTATAAATTTATAAGGAATGGGTGATTTATATGCCAGCTATAAATTTTGGGATCAAAAATATGAAATCTTTGAAATTGTGTTGTGAATAAGAGGAATCACAAACTTACCATTTTCTAGAAAAGCGAAACAATTATGCAAAAGAGAAAGATAGTTCACTGAACTGTATTGGTAAAATTTCAGATGAGTCAATAAAAGTGGTAGAGAATGCATGTAAATAGAATATAAGCGAAAAATTTTCAAACTAAGTACACACTCACAAAGTTGAGGTTTTGAACATTCTTAGCTATATATGTATATTTCTCTTTAATCAAAATTCTCTACAAGAGAAATGAATAAACATGATCAAACTGAAAGGAATTGAAATTGTAGGACAACCAGACAATAGATTTTAAATGGATATATATATATATATATATATGAGAGCGTTTCAAACAATATCATTTAAGTTAGTAACAAAATTATTTAAAATAAATAATAATAGATATTAGTAGGCATTTGAAATGTTTATTGTTTATCCTTCCATATCATGCATAATTTATACATAATACATAAAAACTCAATGGAAATATTAATTAATCTATAATTTTGATTCTCTCCTTGCTACATGAATCAATAAAGCCAACAAAATAAATTATGGAAAATTATGTGCCTAAAATGATTAGAAGTTAAGAATAGTCCTAGCATCTAACATTCTTTTATAGCTCACACAGTCCAATTAAAACAAATATACATCGATATAAAGTAATCTTTAAAACCCCATTGACCGTCCATATTAGCTACTTCTATTCATATACATTCTTGCTCTTAGCCTAAGAATCCCTTCGAAAATCAAAAGGACAAACAGTTTTAGAGTTCAAAATCTCAATGGGTGTTATGATGCATTAAAATTAAAATCTTCTTTACACTAGCAAATTAAATGATGAAAATATCAATGCAAGCCCATCTCATATGCATAATGCTGAAGATCATTACGACGAAATTGAGAAAACCCAATCAAATCATTGAAAAGTTCTGCACAAATAACTTCACTCTTAATAGTATTTTACATCACACATATTTCCTTTTTATATCTAATACCACATTAGGAATTATTTTCTTAAAATAAAACAAGAATGACTTGTGGGCTTTGTTTCAAATGCTTATGAGATTAAAAACTTCAGAAATAATGCTAATTTCCATAAAGCATTCATAAAAGGTTAAATAAACTGGAAAATATAAATGAACTTTCGCCTTTACCTGCATTGTCTCTAGAATCCAAATAACTGCAGGAGCTTATATAAAGAGATTAATGAACTAAAAGTTATTTAGAGGTATTTTCATGCAACTTCTTTAAAATAAAAAACATAATTTCATCTTTTATTTCACAGATCACTTCCTGCTAAAATTCTAATTCTTCATCAAATGTTAAAAGTATTGCTCTAAACTTGATTAGCACAAATTAAGAAGCCAAGAATCTGCCAGGAAAGGTAATTGCCACAGAATCACAAACTTTCCAACATCTATCTGTAATAGTTTTCTTTTTAATATTTAATTTCTAGCCTATCATAAGAATGTTTATAGATTTCTTTTAAAGAGAAAATGGTAGCTCTTCTTAGACTGGAAGCCGAGGATAGACCAGGCCGGATTCAAAAATTAGCCTTACTTAAACATCGTTGGCTACTTATTCAGAATACTGGATTTGATGAAATCAATTGCAGTAGATTTGCAGATAATTTCAAATAGTTTATCTTGAGACTTCCACATACAGGTTTAAAAAGACCAATGAAAAAGAGCCATTAACCTTTCATATCTTATCAGAGATGAAAATAGCAAGAATAAATTGAACGAAGCTATATATTGCAAACACTAGTAGCAGCCTGAATTCTTATATAATAATCACCCCCTCTTCCAAAATATCAACCACGTAGGTGCATCCTTGACTAACTTCAGGCTCTGATAAGGTCTATCATCAGCTATTTAAATCGAGCTTGCACTGCTGCACAGAAATACTGCAAGCAACGAAGATACCGAACTTTGATCTTTCTGGATGCAGGGTTCTTTAGTTTCTTTGAAGATGTCGACAAGGAAAATTTCAGATAACTATTCTTTGATACCTTGAGCTTATGCTTTCCGAATTGGGAATACTTATGCATGGGTTCAAAGACCTCGCCTTAAATACCGGGTGGTAAAGCGTCAATGGAATTATTGCACTGCCCATATGGGTTTAAAACCCATCAAATCGCTTTGATGCCTGAATTTCATTTTGTTTCTTTTCTTTGATGAATTAAGAAAATTGACATGCTTCAAATTATTAAAATATGAGAAAATTTTTTTAAAGCAACTTAAAATTATTTTGTTATGACTCAAGATAAGATTTTAATATAGATATTACAGGATAATAAAAACAATTTTATTTTGTGTGATCTATCAATATTAATGAAAAAATACAACTGAATTACTAAATTGCATTATATATAAAGCTGTATATATTTTAAAATAATATCTGCTACATCTGGCGCAAGGCCTTTTCAATGAATAATTTGAATTAATTCGTTGAATTAATAATTTGCAAGGAATGTTTAAGGATATAAAGTGATGTTGTACAGTTTGAAGGAAATATTCGAGTACATAAGTATAAGATTTACGCTGATTGGGTTATACAAAAATTATTTTAATTTAGCATAGAACGTATTCATGCAACTTTAAAAGTTTATTCCAAAAATAAAATCCTTTATTGCTTTATACAGAGGGAATAACTATGACGGTAAATATTAGATTCTCAGCAAAATAAATTGCAAAATCTAAGTCAGTGTTGATCTCAAAAATATCTCTTTTGACCCATAATGAAGTTTTAACTAGGTTCAGGTTTTAATTGACGACTAACATCACTTTTTTTTTCGATTTCAGTGTAACAAAAAAGAATACAAAGTCTTATTGCTTATAAACATCGCACCAGCAATGACATTTACTAGTAAAGGTCCTTTGTAATTTGAACTACGGGAAAGATTTTACCCTACAAAATTATAAACCGACGTGTTCTTCAGGCTTTTCTTCCTGCTTTTTGCTCCACCCCCACCTAAAGCCTATATATATATTAGGTGTACAACTCTTGCTTCCAGCTGTCTTGTAATAGATGGTAAGTGGCAGGCTCAGTTAAAATAGATCAGATAGCCTGCTAAGCTTTCTAGGCATTTGAAATATAACGCCATCGAAAATATTAGTCAGATTTGTTCTGGTACTCAAAGTTATTCCTGATTAAATACAACAGTTTACGAGCCAACTCCTGTCAGCCTGCGGGAGGCTCTGAATTTTCTGCCTTGATATGAAGAACCCGCGGCTGAGGCCACAGAATGCCTCAGATAACGGCGGTGAGGCCACCATTAGTGAAAGAATGCCCAGAGTGGTTCTAACGCTTCAAGAACGGCACTTTGACACTGAAACGCACGGCGGTACAGAAGGCCTTGAAGATGCAAAATTGGAGGCACATTTGACGACTCAAAGTCAAACGCAACAAGAATTGAGACCATTAAGAGGATGCAACAAGCCATTTCACAAGGCCCAGAAAGTCATGGAATGATTCAGAAACAAGGAAATTGGGTGCATGAGCGAAGCTGAGAGATGTCTGTTTGTTTGCTTGTGAACAGCTGTTTGCAATAGGCAAAGATGGAAGGATTTCGCACTGCATTTGACTGGGACAAATGGCTCCATTATGATAATCCCAAGCCTGAAATCATGGGATATCCTACATACCACGTCGATAAACTAAATATTCACGGTTCCGTCGTCGGTATCTGGTGGACCAGCTGGCGCAGTGGTATTATGAGTTGTTAAAATCCGACTGAAATAATCGCAATCACATCGAACGCAATAATGAGCATTGAAAGACAACACGCAATACAAAGAGATATGATAGCGCGATTTTACAGCATGATGTCGATCTCGTGTTAGTAAAGGGCAAGACATACTTGAACGTTGAAAATGGGAAGTCCTACCCCACCTGGGGCCGTGTTCTCCAGAAGCGTTCCTGGATTATCACTTGTTCATTTAATGGCACGCGGCCTGGCTGAGCAGCACCTCCGGTCCATGAAGAAGCAAAAATTGGATCGATCTTCAAAGGATCACCAAAAGATACTCAGTTTTCAACGCGGATCTTCGTACGCCGCCTGATGGGAGAAAGTGAAAATATGATGGATACAATATTTTGAATCATAAATGTATAACCAGTTTTAGCAATAAAGTCGAATCTCTGAAAAACGTGGCGGAAGTAGTTGTAGCGCCTAATATATATAGAGAGTATATAGTATACATACATATACATACATATATGTATATATTATTTTACCTAGAATTAATTATTTGCAAAATGTATTCATAAATTTAAAGAAACAAGTATATTATACTCTGGGGAAAAAATCATGCAAATTTTTTCTAGGCAATTATAATTTCCTTGATTTTAAAAACACATTCATAATTTTAACGATATTGCGTGTAAAAAATGTCAATATATCATAGGTTCTTTATGTTAATAAGCACAGCATTTACGAATAATGTGTTTTGTCTTATAGATCAGTCTGACTTTTTACTGATATGCGCATTATTCTTATTCGCCTCAATTTACTATTTTAATTTATGAAATAACAAAAATATTAAAACAAAAATTTTAAAAGGAAAATAAATGCTTGAAATGCATTTAGTTTAATTTAATCACAAATTATCATGCTTCTTCATTAAAATTGACATTTTTAAAAGGTTTATCCAATGCCAGCTCTATGAAAAGGGTTTGTAGGTAAATCTAGGATTTGTTTCTACTTCCTTAAAACAAATAAATTATTTTTAAAAAAAATTAATGTCCATTTTCTTTCATCTACACTTAGTTCCTTTTTTTTTCACTTTTAATATCAGGTAAATGATATTTACAAAGCTCTCCTGTCAAATCTCATCAGAGCTTTCAAACCACATTGTCACAAATCGACTGCACAAAGGCATGCTATTAATTTTAACTATGGGTTTGACTGATAATTTCTTAAATATTGACGATAACTCTTATCTTTCGTTCAGGAACGAGTAAAAAATAGGAAAGATGAGAAAACGCGAAGATATCAAGAGCAAAAGCATTTTGACAGCTGATGGAGAAAGAGTGACGTATGAAAAAGTCTATGGCCTTGTGGGGGGGAAAGAGGGACGGTCTTGTCTTAAGCAAACACTTTATTTATTATACTTTTTTTCTCTTTTTCAGTGCAAGAGAAAATGAATAGAGCCAAAAGTCAAAATCTGCTGATGACGACATAACAAAGTATATATTTTCTTTGCTCGGCAAAGCCACCTGCTTTTGTAATAATCTAATGGAGACCAAAGAACCTTCAAGTTGTTTTAGAAAGTGAAACGCAGCTAATATCCAAGTAAAACAGAAAATGCAAACTTTTTGCACAAAAATTATTTGAAAAATATTCAAAATTATCTTAAAATGCGAATGCGAATATTTTCGACTCAAGAAGGGCAAACGTGCTATTTAATCTGTGCATTATATTTTATCGAAATGTAACAAATATAAAGCCCCAAAGAAAAAAAAAGAAATTTTAAATTACTATACTGGCACATAATTTTGGTGATATGTTGGGCAAAGAGGAGAAATATATCCCCACACAGCATATATTCCTACATAGCATCAATTTATTGGTTTCTTTTTCTTTCAAAGAAAAAAAAAGTACATGAAAAAGTTTAATCAGATTTTACAGGTGACAATTTTCCAAAATATTTCTTTTTGTTATGATATCTTAAGAGCTTCTTTTTAATGTTAGTCAAATGAAGAATTCTCTCTCTTTTTTTTTTACATCAATGAAATGATATTGTAAATTTAAAAAAACTCTTATTCCCCCCCCCCCCCCATTTTCAATGTCTTTTTAAAAATATTTTAATAACTCTCAAATCTTCATACGCTGATAAATTTTTGCATCTGACTTCTTATAAAACTTTTTCAATAATCAGCATCATTTTGACTTCTATTTTTTAGAGATTCACTGTCTTCCCAAACATTTAATTGAATGATTGATAACAAACTAAATACTTCAGGAATTTTATTAGAGTAAATATGCAAATCCTTTTTAGTAATAAAAAAACGTGCGTTAAAATATTTTTATTTAAAAAATAAATAAATAAAGTGTATTTTTGTCTTAAAAATGTCTCATTTGCAAAGCAGTATAGCCAATTAGGTTAATATAAACCATCTGATTTTTAAGAAATAAAATTTGAAAACCTTTTTTTAAAGCAAAAAGTGCAAGAGAGAGAGAGAGAGAGAACTTATAGTCCAAAACACAAACACAATAGAAAATACAATTCTTTTTTTTTTGTTATTAGGGAAGTTAATTTGTAGGAATATTGCTCTGCTGCTGCCATCTGTGAGCAAAAATGCAAAATACATCAGGTGATTAGTATCTTCTCTCTCTGGACATATCTTTTCTTATCCAGTTCATAAAAAAACAGCTTCAGCAATATCTATAGATGAAATGAATTCTTAATCAACTTTCTACGAATTCATGTCACTAAACATAGTCCGCGAATGAACAAAAAACATCATCATCCACACGCCACGTCGCGTGCGAATGTTTTTTCTTTGTTCTGTATTATTCTGTAGGACGACAATGAGTCGTTTGTTAGCCATTTTTAATTCTTTTTTACACGGCTGGCGCCATTTAGGGATCATCTGTAAGAAAGATTTCAACCTAGTCTCTACTATAAACTGCCATCTGTCTCTCTTGTTCTCGTTAATTGGTTTTCTGTATATTAGAAGGCATTTTTTTTTTCTCCTGACATCTTCACAGAGATATTTTTTTCTTCGTTTGTTTCCAAGTGTTGTTGTGCATACCACAGGGAAATATGATGCTGGAATGGAATGGAAGTGAAAATGAATGTAATGCGATGGGAAGTAAAAAAAGTGGACTAAACGTGTTACCATGTTTTGACTGTATGCTAAAAGAGAAGTAGTGCAGAGAGAGAGAGAGAGAGAGAGAGAAGAAAGATAACAAAAAAACTTATATAAACAGTATGCTGTAACTCTATAGTATGTTTCTTAATTTAATTTTGTATTCAGAAATGTTTCAAAGTAGTCACCTGAATAAAGCAGTTCATTTGTCATTATGTGGCCTTGGGAGTCGAGGCGTCATTGTCGCGAATTCATGGTTGATGTTTCCGAGTTCCTGGTACCATTGAAGACCCCCACCGTGCAGAGAGGCTAATGCAAGTTAAGTTTACCAAGGTTCAAAATCCTCACGTTGGAGTGAAACGGAAGTTTGGAGATAAGGATGCCAGCACAGGTGTCGTCTTCGTTATTTAACCGAGGCTCAAAATTACAAGGTCCATAACTAATAGGCGATGGACCTCATAATATTAATGGGATTTAAATAAAGTGTTAAATTGACTTAGCGTAATCGCTTAAGTTTAGGAAGCAGAAATTGATGCATGCTAAAAAAAAGTGTTTCTTCTAATTATATGATAAGCAGCAATATTTTATGTTTGGTACTTATCCCGTTTGTAATAAATAACTCACAAAAGTCAAAAAATGTAGCGAATAATTTAGCAATCAATTAACAGCTGTACTTGGCTGTACACAAAGCTACGTATACATTTAAATTATTGCTGCAATCATTTATTATTATCACTGCTTAGTCATAACAAAGGTAGTTGAATGTACACTAATATTTGACTTATATGAAAATAATACTTTGGAAGATTCTTTATTTATTTAAGTCTGTTTAGAAACTTGAGAGTAAATAAATGACGGCAGGAAAAGAAATATTTAGTTTAGTTTATCTACAAACTCTGCATAACCTTCAATTTATTTCTTCAGTACACATTTTATTATTTTTTTTTCTTATATTAATTCTGATTTAATTAAACTATTTCACAAGTCAGATATTAATTATATCTTTCATGATCAAAATATATTTTTATGACAGATATACAATTGATAAGAAACAAGTGTTATTAAAAAACATTTCAGTGTCTAAATATTATAATTTTACAATACAATAAATAGAAATATTGAAGGGTTTTATTCTAGAAATTATTTTTCTTAAGACCGCGGTATTTTCAAACGGAATATGAATTAACTTAATATGAGTTTAAGTACAAAATATTTTAATTTTATACTTCACCGAATCATTATTTATATAAAAAAGAGCAAAAATCACAATATATAAGTCAACAGAATTAATTAAGAGAAAGTTCTTTCGAGAAACTATTTTTTTTTTGGAACAGTCAAGTTTCAAACGACTTTTTGTGTTCTATTTCGTAATACCAAACAACCTTGAAAGGTCAAAGCTAATTCTCTTGTACAAAAACTAGCAAATGAAAGGCCGAATCCCAAACAACCAATTAAAAGATGAAAAAGTGAGTGGATCGGAAAATTTCAAAGAAATATTTCAGTGATGAAAAAGTCGTTCAAAACAGTAACGAGAAGAGATAATTTCTTTGTAAAAAGTCCTGATACATTCTTAAAATTTTTTTTCTTTCTTTTATTCACTAAAAGTGCTATCATTAGGATTCTTCAAAAACAATAAAATAAAAATAGAAGAAAGAATGCGAAAAATAAGTCCATTGCGCTGTGTAAATATCAGAATAGTGAATTGTGAAGGTCATTGGAAAAAAAAGATCAGAGTAGCAATTTAGAGTACAAAATTCGATAAAACATGCTTATTTAAAAAAGAAATCTGGAAAAAATGAAACATATTCTTTTTACAACATGTGTTAATAACATATTATATGTTAGGTTTTGTTGCAGCTGTTCCTAACTTTTCTACTTGCTTTCTTTTTGTTAGTCTTGTTTTCGTTTAATACTTGCCGGCAAATTAAATAGTAAAGAATATAAGTATTAGTATTTTTGCCAGCAAATATTATATAGTAATGAATATAAATTTAGCAGAAACTGAAAGTTTTTCTTTATTGTTGCCAGATAATTTAATCATAGAGTAAAATAAAGTTCAGCAGAAATTGAAAGTTTTTCATTATTGTTACCAGCAAATTTAATCGTAAAGTAAAAGAAAGTTCAGCGGAAACTGAAAGCACACACGAGATTTACTGTATAAAATGGATATACTTAAATCCCAATTTGCATGTTCTTTCACTTCATCTTTTATAACTCTATTTAATATTCATGCCTTTTTTATCTTCAGGTTGAGTAAAGAAAGCAAATTCAGTAGAATTTGATTATAACAATACAGTTTTGCAATTCATTTTCATTTTCACAAAATTGAATAAAGGGTAAAATTTTGCAGAATGGCGATGAACGCTTGATATTTGAATTAAATTATACAGAAGATATATTTCAATTTACTGTCAAATTTAAAATTTTCAAAGAATTTAAAAATTTTCCAAACATTGGACTGAAAAACATGAAATTTTTTTCACTTTTTGTAACTATTTATTTTTTGTTTGCTGCATTATTTCTAAACAGTGACTTTGAATACATTTAGTGTTAAATCTATTTCAACTTGTGATTTAGAGTATCTTTTGTTGCGTAATTTACTCCGACAAAATTAGTAGTTACAGTATAGTTAAATGAAACGAGGTTTCTCAAGACAATTTTTTTAGTAGACTCTTTTTTTAAAAAATATAATATTTACCTTTGTGTAAATTTAAAGCATAAAAAGTCTTACATTCAAACTATTCTAGGTTTGTAAGGAAATAAGCATTCAAATTCTGATTTTAATTTTGAAATCCAACAAAAAATGTAAAATTTCCAATCAACATTAAAAAAAAATTTTTTTTTTCACCATTAAAAATTTTAATTAAGCATATCCAAATTTTATTAAATTATTTTTAAAGTAGAAATAATATTGTGTTATATACTGTTTAAATAAGCTTATTTTACATTAAAACAATGTGTTGTTTTTGACATTTTAAGACCTTTTTTTGGACAATTTTATTCTCGGTGAGAACAGTGTTTTTTAAATAAGTATTGACGATTAAATAATATATCTTCTTCAAAAACTTTTTAGGAGTATAGGATACAATATTTTTTTTATTTACAGAAAGAGGAGGTAGAAGAGTTTAATATTCACTTTTAAAAAAATTACCACTATCTTAATAATTTAGAAAACTCTTAGAATATAAATCAATAGCGAACGAATAAAAATATTTTCAACTATTCCAAATTAATCCATTTTAGTTAGATGAATCATATAATTAGATATTTGTATTTTTTTTATTTGAAAACATATCATAAGTATGCGAAATGTGAAAAAAGAATGTTTTTTCCATCCCAATGTATAGAAGATGAAATTGGGGATTTTAAATTTTAAATTATTGACACAATTAATATAAATCATAGGTTCTCTCAACGTGGGCGATAACGCCCCCTTGTGGACGTAAGTCTCAGAGAAAATGAGGGGCGTTGAGATGGCACGCGAAGGGGCTTGGGCAGATTAACAAAACATAGTCCAAAAAAGACTAAAAAAACACGCTGATGATGTACTAACAAAAGTAAGCTTTAATACTGTTCACCTTATGTTGATTGTATGTATTTAAATCATTTCTATATCACATGTACAAAATTCACATATTTCGGTAGTTCGGGAAGTGGATGAAAAACTTTAAGATAACATTGCATTCAGACCAACATTAAACTGAATGATATAGTGCATTTTAATTTCTGTAGTGCACGTGTTGTACTTCTCTGTGAGCAGTAGGAAAAATGTTTTCTCCACTGCATTGCATTTCGTATATTATCTAAGAGACATAATTAAATGTGTTAACCAGGAATTAACATGATTCTTTGAAGGCTGAAACTGTCAATTTATATTTATTTTGAAAGCAATAGTTTTTAGTATGAATTACTTCGTATCATCAAAACCCCTGCCTGTCTTTATAACAGATAAGCTAAAACTCTTTTATTTCACTCTTTTAAATGAAGAAGAAATTCAATAGCGTTTCAATTCCAACAATACCCTATCTATGACTAAAGTACATAATATTACACATTTAAATATATTTCAGGCAATACCTATTTCAGATTCGCAATTAAAAAAATTGGGGCTTTAGAAAAATTTAAAAAATTTATTCTATTAGTAATAGGATATTTTTTAAAACTTAACTCTTGTTTTCACCATGTATTATGTACACTCTTATTTCTCCAGAGTAGGAGGGGGCGGTATTGAAATATTTACTAGAAAAGAAGATGCCAGTTCAAAAAAGGTTGGGAACATATGATGTAAATGATAAAATTTTAACATCAGTTTTTACCAAAACTATAAAAAGTAATGAACCATTAAAAATCAATGTCAAATCGAAGAGATCGCATAGAAAAGATTATCCAGAAGCACTTTTTATTTGCAAAGGAAAAAATCCTAATGATAGAAGATCGCATTCTCCAATAACAGAAATCAAAATGCGAATGACAGTTTAAAAGGACAAAAACAAAAACTGTCACATGTTACTGAACCTTACCCCCTCCCCCTTCAATAAATTTAAGAAAAGAGTTTTTATTAAAGTACTCCAAGTTGATTGCCTACTAAACTTTCAGCAATTGAACCGTTTCTACAAGCAATTCAGACTAAATTAATCCTTAAGCATCAACTCAACGGCAATAAATGTTTTTAACTCGACCAAATTGACATGAGAACCCACAATCACGTACTAGCAACTTTCATTTTCATCAGCGTGTCTCGCATTGCTGAAGGCAACGTCGGTTTCTTTTTTTCAGCGACTGAAGCTGGTGACAGGTTTCAAATATCCAACCTCTTGTCTGAACTGGGCATTCCGTCAAACTACATTGCATTCAAATAAAAGAAGTAATGGTCCACTAACTAATCTTTTTTTCCTACAACGTAACATTCTGTTACGAATAGATGAGTTGTCTAAGAAAAATTTTCAAGGTGAAAGAGTAGATTTTTTCCCCTTCTTTTTTGAATGTGGAAGAAAAAAAGCGTTTCTTTTAAGTGCTTGGTTGGTTGAAGACAAAAATGCACAAAAGTGTTAAATTATTTTTTCTTCATCATTAATCATTTGAATACAATAGAGAATATAATCGGGAAAAAAAAATCTTAGCATTCCTTTAGAAAATGGATCATCGAATAAGAAAATGGAATTTGAAAGTTAGGTCGCGTATTAAAATTTAAAGTCTTCTTTTTTGGAGTACATAAATTTAATAATATGCGAAGTATTGAAAGTATGAAACTGGAGTGTTTGAAAAACAAGAAAGGGTTCCACATATTTCAAAAACCTGCAAAATATACAAGGTTGCTTTCTTTTCAAAGGAAAAATGCTTTTTAAGAATGCGGTATATCTTGAGCGAAACGTTATTTTAAAATATCATTGCTTTTCATATTTGTTTCAAAGGTACAAGGTAAAAATTATTCACGTATAATTATATAATAGAAAGAGTGATGATGGACAACTAATTAAATTTCTACAAAAGGAATTTGTAGAACGACTCGCAAATCTCTTTTAATATTTTAGAAAATGGGATACATAAAACATTCGATGTAGAACAGAAGAGTTTTTTTTTAAATATACTGAGACACATTTCTTAACAAACGTTTTTTTTTTTTTACTGGTCAGCTTCTTAAACATATCCCTAAGTGGGACTAACTTAATTTTAGTGCAATATCGGGTGTCAGAGGTCTGCCAAACATTTCCAGTCAATTTAAAACAGTAAACTAACTTTGGCCCCAAATTTTTATGACAGTCTTGAAAATTTGATAAGTTCGAACAATGATTCTTATTTTAATTTGTATCATTAAAATACAATTATTTTTAAAAATTAAAACACTCTTCATATCATTCCAGATAGATGGCGAAAAAATATGACTTCCATAATAAATATAAACTGTTATCATTCTTTCAATGCGAATCTTTTAAAAGGTCTTATCAAAAGTTAACTATTGTGTGTACAATACAGAAATTAAAAAAGATTACGCAAAATGAATCATCACGAAAAATAAAAACAAATGGCAAATTACAAGTTACGCATCAGAGAAAGTTCCAACACTGTAATAGTCATTAAGATCTGTGTTCTCAACCCAATCTGAGGTATTTCCAAAACAACATTTGCTTAGTTCTCGTAAATCGCCGTAATATTCATGTTGGAACCGGCCTTTTCAAGTCATTCCATGAAATTTTATTTTTATTTACTTCCACTTTCCCTTGGCAATTGGTATATGCTGGTATAATTTCGGAAAATAAAAGTAGATAGCATAGCGCAATAAAAATAGTTCTATCGGACGTTGATGATCAATGTTATAATGGAATGGATGATACATCTAGCAGTTAGTGTTCCAGAATAAACACGATGTTAGTTTGAAAATTTGATGTATACAGTTGAACAACTAGAATCGACTTTTATCACGTTCTGCTTCATTTTTTATTCATGAAGGTGTTTCTGTGTGTGTGCTTCAGTTATTCATCGTTAAATACCATCAGTAGCATAAGAGGAAGTCTTGTGCACGCATTTGATGAACTTGAACTTTTTAGTTAGAACAATTAATTGGTTAGTTTATCTTCAAATTATATCTGCGCATCGATTTCGACCACAACTCAGCATTGTTATATCTCACGCATAGAAATCATGATTCATACATACATGGAAGTACGTTTTAAAGATCTTAAACAAGAGATATGTCAGCCATGCAGTAATACATATATTAACTAACGTATATAATTTAGTTCCTTTCATTTTTCTGGTTTTCTTGTCAAGTTGTAAACAAATGAATGCTTAAAAATTTAAAGGGAACGTACAAGAGTGTTTTACTAAATTATTTAAATTCCTTTTATAACGTGAAAATTGTATACATATATATATATATATATTTCTAATAACAACACACAAATTAATAAAATATTTAATATAACTTATATTAAAAACTTTACTTGTAGCATGGGTTAATTCCCCAGACTAACCTTGAGATCAGTGATCTTCAAACTGTCGACTCGATGAACCCTCAGTTTGGTGTTTTCAGGATACCCCCACACACATCCGAAGAGTATATGTTAAAATAATATTTAAAGAAGATCAACACGTTATAGGTATTTTATATAAGAACAATTAAAGAAAAGTATTGTATTTGATATTAAAAATTTTTTCTGTATTTTATAAAAATTTAAAATTAATTTTAAAAATGCTTTGTAAATTAGTGAGACTTAAAATCATTGCTATTTTTTGTTTTGTTAGAGCATCCAATTCTGCTTTGTTTTGACATCATTGTATATTCAAATAATTTTTATCTACTTAAAAATCCTCCTTCAAGATTTTGCGTTGGTTTCAGAAAATTTTATCAATGCATTTAAAAGAACATTTTGCATTGAATTAAAAATATTCAATTTTCTAAAAAGAACTAAAGCTTTTGCATTCCTTGGATTGAAATTTTTTAATTTTTTACACATTTTCTTTAGTTTTAAAACATTTTCATAAATTATGAAAAACATAAGATTTAATTTTATCCGTAAAATATTTTTTTTTACATTTATTTTTACAAGCAAACTGTCTTTAAGAAGGCGATCTCTTATAAAAATTTTAATGTTACTAAAATTTTTGTGCTTTGAATAAGCAAATAGAAATCCCTTGAGGAACCCCCTTCAAAGCTCCAGCAAACTGAGGCTGAAGTCTTCTACTTTAGAATAAATGATAACTAATTTATCACAATTGCTTTAAGTTTAATACGGTTAATTTATGCATGAAATATAATCACAAAAATACATAATATTTTTTCAAGATTACATATATATAGCAGTGTTCTCTATAACGATTAAAACTGGACATTTATCCAAATAATTTCTGATTATATCCCCACTTTTAAGTGTAATTAATAGCTTATTATCCACCTTGACGGCACAAAAGTAAATCAAAAAGCGAATCGATTCAACACATTTTTTTTTCGGAATTCATTTACGCATTTTTGAAACAGAGTTCTAATTAGTTCCATATAATGGTATTTCAAATACCATCAGCAGTCTTCGAGCACCGAACTCAACCAAAACACAGTGTTGCAATTCTTTCTTAACCCTTCACCTTCACCTCTCACTCTAGCTCTAAGTTTAATTTTCTTCGCATCGCAGTAATGGAGTAAGAAACAATGCAACTTTTCCATTGGGCTAATGAACCTTGCAAGCTTAATTCAACCACACGTAAAACCTGCTCCATACCACTGAACTTTAAACTGATAGGACATAAAAATCGAAATGCTGAAAAAAGACGAAAGCAGATGATAAAAATATTAACAAGTGGCAGAATATAACTACTGCCTATGGCTGTTCGTATGTTAGAGACATGTTCCACTTTTAATTGCCTTTAATTTCAGCATAAAATTTCTTACGATGAAATCACGTATTATGAAGTCTATTTTCATTCCATAAAATAGTATTTGTTGTAGACATTGGTCGAATACTTATTTTGCAAACTCATACTAATAAACGACTATAGAACTGGAATATTTAGAAGGAAATGAATTGGGAGGCCTCTTTCAGAAAAATAAGAAAAGAGAAGTCATTTTATCTGCTTCTTAATATCTGAATTTTTATTTAGTCAATTAAATGAAGACACCGGTTTTTAAGAAAAGATGCATAATCGAGTTAGAAATAAAACGGTATTTCTAGCCTTAGTTGAAAACTATTGTATTATCTGTTTATTTTTAAATCTTGATTTACGTAGGTACAAATTTTCTATCACTATTCCGGAAAATGAAAGGCATCAAAATTATTAACAATATAATATTGAAAATTTTGAATAAATCAAGACAAAAATTATACATCTGTATAACACCGATATATTGGAAAAATATCCTTGGACAAGGGATCTTACTTTTGAAGAATTTTCATATTATAATTCATTACTTTCATTCAGATTGTTAATTATTGTGTGATAATTATACACACACACATATAGGTTTATATCCAAACTTCTGGACATAGTTTTGAAATTACTTTAAAGTCTTAACTGTTTTCTGAAACATTAAACCTTCTTTATTCAGTTGTATTTTTTCACTAAACACTACTTTTTCAGAAATGGTTTGTTTGTTTTAATTGCATCATAAAATTCACAACAAGAAAGTTCTGAATTAATTTTAACGTTTAGAAGATGTTAAGCAGTAGATACTAAAAGTCTCCCTTTTTCTGCAGACAAAATGTTATGTATAATTGAATAATCGAAAAAGCTCTCCCAATTAGAGCAAATGTCCCAGACAAAGGCATTGCAAACTCAACCACTTTAGAAATATTGCAACAAGAAATATTAGTCATTTAAAACACCATAAAAATTGCTTTTTACGTCTCTTCAACAATATTGATGCTTTATCGGTACTTAAACCGCAACTTACCCTTTGATTTTGAATTACCCGGTTGAACAATGTGCATTCACCAAATGGGGCATCAATATTTATAGAATCTTTTAAAATTTCATGAACAATTTGTGCACCTGCTTCTAATTTAAACGAGGCAATTTCAGTTCGTAAGTTTATTCCCTGAAATTTACTAACTTTATCAAAACTGGCTCTCTACAACTCTAAAAATTGTATACTAGAACTATAAAAGTTGCCTACACTTGAGAAGAATTTCTGTTCTTGAACATCTTTATTTTTTTCACAATGTATAGAAATTCTTTGGCAGAACACGGTATTAATTTGTGGGTTTTTCTTTCCTGAAGTTAACAAATTAATTCAAAATATGTCTGAAAGGCTTTTGTTACTGTGGCAGAATTAGTTTCTAATTTCAGATCTATATTATTAAGTATTTACCAGTCGTCATAGAATGTGAAAAAACGAGGCGTCAAACACACACATGTGGACCTAAAATTAAAAAAAAAATTTTTTGCCAGTTATATAAAATTCTCAAAAGCCCAGACATTACCATGAACAGCACCGACTGTCCAGTACAATCCCTGACGTATGATAAGCTTATATATATATATATCAGAGATAAGCAAGCACACCCAAAATGTTCTCTTTTAGGAAAGCACTGTAACAATTTCAAAAAAAAAAACAAAAAAAAAAAAGACGCAAGAAATTTTAAAAATCCAAAGATACTGTCTGAAGCGCGGCCGTGCGTAATACATTTTTCACAAAGATATATCTATTAGAAATTCTCTAGCTACTTTCAGTAATAAAACCAACGAAAATTTTACAAAATCCTGCAAACTTTCATTTGAAATCAACACCAAATATACTAAAGAGAAAATTTGCTCTTCAAAGAAATATTAGATAACATTAGTAATTTATTTTTCCCTGTTCAATCCTGTTCTTTAAAATAATAAAACTATAAAGAACTATGCCTTTTCTTGAATGCACATATTATAACCTAAAAACTTGTAGATGTCACGTTTTGAGGGGAAAAATAAATAAGTCATATTATAAAGGTTGTATATTAGCTCACATATTACCTTTTATCATTAAACTACAGAACTACTACATGCACAATGTAACCGAACAAAGAACTCGGAAGCAAATAAGTGAAAGCCTATGGAGAAAAATGTTAGTCAGTTATGCATGCTATTCAGTTTGTGAAGATAAAACACCCACTATACGTGAATCAGCATAAATGAAACAAAATCTTATATGCTCCAGTTTTATGACTTAACAAACCCACTTTCCTCACTTTGTGGCAACTTTCTTCCTCATGTACGCCCTGACAATTACAGGACAACACCTAAAAAACGTACAAAACAACCGCTTCATTTTTATAAACGTTTCTATGACAACTCAAAACGGAAATGCCAATGACAACAATAATTCAAAATGGTCGCCTGAGCCACTACTACTTTCACTGTTTTGAAAAGTGAACGTTGTTGGAAGTTATTCTACCTCTTCTTCAGTTCCCTGTTCATGACCCATTTTATTGCAATAAAACGTGTTCGTTCTTTTTATTAGTTCAGCTGCTGAGGGTGAGTGTTTTACGAAGGCCATATGCGGTTAAGCAGAAAATATCAATTATTATTCCTTTCCTAACATGGCTTTTAATTATAATTTTTATAGGGTTTATGTACCTTACATTGTATTCAATAATGAGGAGGCCAATAGTCTGAAAGCAATCCATTCATAATAGTTATGTATTTCCGTGCTTTTTTAAATGTTTGAAAAATCAGTACCTTACAGGTTCATGCACAGATTAAATGGTGGAATGTAAATGACTATTATAAACCGAAAGAAAGCAATTGAGCTTCCTTTGTACTGAAAAAAAATGTTTGATTCGTCAACGTATCATACGACTAATAGGCAGGAAAAAAAGAAAGATATGAAAATCGGTTTCAAAGAAAAGAATATATCACGTGTACTGAAATTGGGTCAATCAGATGAAGTACGAGGAGATACAGGTTATGTACTGTTTTTACAGATGTTTGAGATTATTGCTTTCGGTAAATGTACTTCTTCAATGGAAAAATACATAGTTGTGATTAAATTCAAGTTGTGACATTGAAAGAAAAGCAGTATGTGTAATATGTTTTCAATTCCTAAGTGATTCATGCCCTTTAACTTACAGATTTTATTAACATTTCAAGAATTTTACGTACTTCTATAAACTGACTATAATATATAAGCAAAAATTTCTATCTTTATGAATAAGTATCTTTGAATCGACGAATTAGTGGCAACAATGTTGTTTAAGTATCATTTAATTAACGGATTTTATGTTTCGTATTAAAAAAGTAAATTATAAATTAACTTAAATAAGCAAAATATTTGACATAATATTAGAAAGTAAATTAAAATTTCGCTTTATATTTTCAGAAGTTAATAAGTAGATATTATTCATCCAATCTCATGAGTAACCTTTCAGAAAGTATTAAAAGTGTTTGAAGATTTTCGCTCTGTGTTTCGTATAGCTAGATAACCACATAATTGGACATCATTAGGCCTCTTGTAAGGGAGAGATAAACGGTCGTAGCTCAAAATATTGTTACATGCGAATATTCATGTATTATTGCTTACAACTTTTGAATAGAAAAATTCTGGTACCAATATTTTAAAAAATCCATCCTATAAAATTAAAAATTTTCAGCATTTCGTGAGCCATATCACTTCAACTGGGATTCTTAATTTTTTTTATATTTGCAACCCTTTTTAACATAGCAGATATTTGCAAGACTTAGAAAGGAGATGTATATTTAAATTAGGAAAACCAATTTAAAATATCTACTGTAAAAATCAATTTCAAACCAATTTATTTGATTATAATTCTTTGAACATACATAAAAAATAATTTTACCATTTATTTAAGTGGAATGCAAATATTCATATCAATGATTTGGGTTTTTTTCTATTTAATTGTACATAATTCAATCTTAAATCAATCACTGATATTATAGGAGTTATAGGTTCCCAAAGTCGGTGGTACCACCCAGAGTGCAGTAGTAGATTAAGAGACAATTGATAGGTCAATAGTTGGACAGCCACCAAGAAGCTCAGCGAGTTTTGACAGAAATATGGCTGCTTGAAATAACTTGTTCATTACAAAAGCACAATCTATTACGAATAAGTGAATGCATGCAATTCTCTCGATGCTGGGTGGTGATTAAAATCTATGGAGAGTAGGGATTTAGAAATAACTTTTATTATATTGTTTGTGTGTTTTGGCAACATTTATCTGTTGAAGGAGTGGTAGAAGTTATGTAAAGTGAATATCTTTTTAGAAAATATATTGTTTTGTGAATATTGTACTCCATCATGTCTGAATCCAAGAAGATAAGTCTATAAAACAGTACTGCACATCTGAAATAAAGTTTCATTGAGTTTTCCACGAATTAATTATTACCTATGTGGTTGATGAGCCCAAAAATATATTCAAAAGAAGCAATAAGAATATTTTACTAAAATACATGCCGACACAAAAAAACAAAGATTTGCGTTATTTTCAAGGGCTTAGGAAAAAATATTTGAGGAGTCGATATCAGTGAAGAGCAATGTAAGGCGTGCAAAGATTCTATGCGCTCTGCCACTGATTTAAAAGCAAGTGTATAATAAACTTTTAATTTCAATGCTTAAAAGCATTTTAAAGCGCTCTCTATTTTCTGCGTATGTCAAAATTTCTACAAAAATATGGCTATTTTTTTAATATTCATCTTGATTTAAGAATTTTAATTTAACAGTTATTTCTCAGTGTCCCCAACGTACAGTGCTATAAGTCTCTCTAATACCTCATACAGAGAAAGTTAGTGCTTTGCTTACTACATCCTACATGCATGGGAAAATGTATTATCTAAGATGAATCTTTGAAAGTTTTTTATTAGATGCAGACCGATCAATTAGCGCTTAGCGTTAAATTTTATTCCGCAAAATCAGTATATCGCATCGCAGTTCAAACAAGATTACGAAAGACTGTAATAAACGGAATCCCAACTTAATTCATCGCATCAAAATTAAAGAATTTTCAAAGTATAATATTTTTGTGCCTTTATTGAGTTGATAATAAATTATATTTGTTCACCAAAAACTTTTCTTTTTTTTCCTTATTCTTTTAGCTCATAGGTTCTCAACGTGGGCGATAATGCCCCTTTGTGCGCGTTTGAGGCTTTCAGGGGGGGGGGGGCCGTAAAAGACCCAGAGAAAATTAGTTGGCGTTGAGATGGCACCGAGGGACTTGGGCAGATCAACCGAATATAGTCCAAGAAAAGACTAAAAAACACTCTGATTATGTACTAACAAAAGTAAACTTTAATGCTGTTTACTCAATGTTGATTGTATGTACATATTTAAATTATTTCTATATCACATGTAGGAAAAATGTTTCGTCCACTGTATTTCATTTCGTATATTATCCAAGAAACATAATTAAAAATGTTAACCAGGAATTAACATGTGATTCTTTAAGGGCTGAAACTGTCAATTTATATTTATTTTGAAAGCAATAGTTTACACACAATGAATTACTTCGTATCATCAAAACCCCTGCCTGTCTTTATAACAGGTAAGTTAAAACTTTTATTCCACTCTTTTAAATGAAGAAAAAATTCAGTATCGTTTCAATTGTAACAATATATCCTGTCTATGACTAAAATATATAATATTACACATTTAAATATATCTGTGGCAATGGCTATTTCAGATTCCCAAGTAAAAAAATTGGAGCTTTAGAAAAAATTAAATTAAAAAATATATTCTATTAGTCTAGAATATTTTTTTAAAATTCAACTCTTGTTTTCATCATGTATTATGTATACTCTTATTTCTCTAGAGTGGAAGGGGGGGGGTATAGAAATATTTAATAGAAAAGGGGCGCCAGAGTTCAAAAAAGGCTGGGAACCTATGTTTTAGCTAATTCTAAAAAAGATTTGCCAGTTACTGCATTAGACCAACTGTAAAATTTCAAAATCGAAGAGTCACAGCAAAATAAATAAATAAGTAACGCTTTCAAGAGGGCTGTGTGAACTTGACTGTAAGAATATAGCCACCTGCTCAAGTGTGAAGTACCATACTGTGGAATACTTTCGTACTTGTACGAACGTAAAGCGCCGGAAATTGTGTAGTCATGCCCGGGCAGTGATGGTGTGCCCATTGCACATTGGCATGGAAAAGCGGTGGCTCGTAACGGCGTAAGTGCTCTTCGCCAAACCGGTAAACTTGAATGGTAGTTCTTATGGGCAAGTCTCAAGTAGAGTGAAAACAAATACTGAACACTGTAATTATCTGTGAAGAAAGAAAAGCATCAAGTAAGTTTGAAGGTCTTACAGAGAGAGAAATCGTTTTGATCTGCCAGCTATAACATCTGTCTTTCGTAGAAAGTTATTGAAGGATCAACAATTTTTTTCTTTACCTCAATGTTTTGTCTTTAAAAGAATACCATGTTTAGACAGTAGTTCTTGTAGTAATGGATTGAGAATTTATTACATAAATAGGTAACAGTATATTATATTTTGACTGTTTAGTAACTTGTAAAATTTTCTGGTTTTATAAACACATTAAATGCAATCCTTCACGGAAAGTAAAGCAAAAACATAAATTTAATGGTTATCCAAGCGGAAAGAAGCATTTCAGACATGTTGAAAGAAAAAAGTTTGTTATTGCTCCAGCTTGAAACATTTGATTTTCTAGAAAGTTACTAAAAGATAAAAGTTTTTTTTTTTTTACTTTTCTTCCAAAAAAAAAGAGTCCGTATTTGCACAGAATACGATAAACATTCCAGTTATTTACATATACCATTATTTTGAATACAAAAAGCTTCCTCAGGCAGGCTACAAAATTGATAATACCGTAGGAAGTTTATGTTTAAAGGAGTGTCTCAATTCCCGTAATCCTAATAAAATTCAAAATTACGATATTTTTCAAAAACATGCTCTTTATATATTCACTTTAGTCTCTCAGCCAAATCTTTATTTATATATTAGTGCTTCTAAAAAATTTATTAAACAGTTATATAATCTTTTTTCATTCATTGAACTCAATTTCAAAAAGATTTTTGAAGGGCAATGTTTATTTAAAGCGATTAAAAATGTATTAGTTAATGTAGCTATAAATTTATTACACAAACACATGAAAAGTTAATAGAGTTAGTACACAACTTCTGAGCTTAAATAAATCCAAGAAAAAGCATAGAAAAATAATTTTTGCAGAATTTAACCATAAATATTCAAAATGTCCGCTATTTTTTTCGAAGCATCGCTGAACGTGATTTGAAGATGCACGTTTCAAGATTGCAAGAGTGACTATTATTATTTTCATGATGGTATTTTATTTAAAAATCATCTATTATGCTTATCTCTCATCCTTTAATCTGAAAACGTGTATCAAAAAATGAAAGCAAACCTGTTCTGGTACATCTCAGGTATTTTGCACATTTATTATAAAATAATGTAAAAATTAACCTTTTATAGGTTTCATCATATTTATCAAAAATGCAGGCATGTACATAATTTGAATAAAATCCCACATATGTCTCCCTCTCAAGGAGGCTTGATTAATTTTAATTTAAGTGGTGGCAATTCAAACGACCTTCAAGCCTGCTATTAAATGACATAATGCATGCAAAATAGAGCAAAAGTTTATACATAATTCCGATAATATAAAACAAAAAAATTATTTTATTGAAGACTAAAGAACACCTTATTGACCTTTGACACCTTACACACTATGTGTACCCAATAAATTAAGGCTAATTCTCAGGTAACTTATTGTACAGAATAAATACAATCAGATGATTGATTATTGTTTGTGTTAGTAACATAAAAAGAAAATTTAGTTTATAGTTAATCATTAAGTAAAATTTGAATTTAGTATAAAAGCAAATCCTAATCACTCATAGAGAATGAACTGTTCTACATTTCAAAAAAAATATTTTTTTCTTCAAAAAATTAAATTTAAATCAAATTAAAGTAGGTTTTTTTTTAGAATTATCCCCACAAATTCAATTATCGTTTTAAGTCTTATTCTGTACTCAAGTAGTGAAGCGTTTCGCATTTACATAGCACAAATCCATAAATTGTTAATATAAAGAGTTTCTTCTTTAATATTTCCAGGAAAATATACACCTAAACAAGTAATTGATTCATTTTTTTCTTAGATGGGGGCTATATATTAAGTTATTTTTACTTTAATTCTACACATTTTCAGTACTAATGATCATATATTCTTCACATTTAAAATTCCTTTTATTCTGTCTTAAAAATAAATTTTAAATATGCGTTCAAATAAGTGCCCCCCCCCCTAAAAACTCATTATTTATCGAGAAAACAAGATCTTCCTTAGGAAATTGCTAATTTTTCGAATTAATAATTATAATTATAAGAAAATTCAACAACTAATCTTCAGAAGAACAAAAGGATTTTAAACCTTGTGATAAAAAATAGTTTTCTCATAACACACACAGGAAAAAAATATTTTAAAGTATTTACATGTGTTTTAATTTGTGAAATGAAAATATGTTTCAGTCTCTAAGCTCATCAGTCAATAGGTATTTACAAGATTAATGTCATACTAAATGCGTTGTTAGTGAAAAATAGATCACAGAAATCACTTAGTACCTCTTTTTTTACTTAAAAGATTAAGAATAAACTACCCTAATTTTATACTTATGATTTTGTGTCACTAATTAAAACGTAAAAAATAACTGAGAAATAATTTTCTTTGTATAATGACGATATTAATCTATTCCATAACCATTTTTCTTTTTCTTTCTCTCTCTCGTCAATATATCTTTTTATTTATATGTTTATCACCGTGGTTTATTGCAGGTTTAACGATTTTGGTTTAACTTAACGTCACTTTAGAAGCTATATGAAGGCTAGCAGTGAAGGACTCGTAATTTTGAATTATGGTCAAATGACAGGATGACACCTGGGCTAGTATAGCCCTCTCCTAAAAATGTTTATTCAGTTTAGTCATTTAAACTAAGAATATTCAAAAACTTATTCATTCTATTTAGTAAAGTATCTTTTAAAGTTATCTTTTCTTTTTTTACCTCCATATAAATATTCAATAAATATGATTTTGAGCAAACATTATAATTAAATTCGGTAAGCTATCCAGATTTTAGTAGCATAAGTAGGTGTATCGTAAAGTTTAAATTATTTCTTGTAAATAACTGAAATATAGCACGTCATTTGACACTTTCAGAAGGAGAAGGAAACTAAATTTCAAACTGGTCCACTAAATTTCAAACCACATATGTCCCTCGCAAATGATTTAAGAAGTGGAGGGCCATTACTCACACGGGCGTGAATTTACATTAAGAAAAAAGTCAGAGAGAGATAGAAAACCACATGAGAAAATAGAAAGAAAAAAAAAGACGAAAATTTTCCTCTTCTTAGCCAACAATTTAATTTACAGTTTTATTTATTTATTTTTTTTTTGCAATTTCTCCGCACATCTAATATAAAAATTTTGAAGTAACAATTTATTTTGTAAAAGAATTATTTTTGAGAAAATATTCCCTTTATTCAGGCTAATTATTTTGTAAAAGCTTGCTTATTACTGTTTCTCACTAATTTTTTTGTGCTAATTATTTTGTTTTATTCTCGCAATTTATTTTGTAAAAGAATTATTTCGGTGAAAATATTCCTTTATTCAGGCATGAATAAAGCTATTCTCGCTCGCATGTTAATGCTATTCTCGGTTTTATTACTTTTTATTTTGTGTAATTACAATATTTTTTTTATTTTGTGTAGTTATAATTTAGTAGTCCTTTTTTTTATTTTGTGTAGTTACAATTTTCAGTTACAGTTTATCAAAGAAAGAGCCCTTTTATAATTTTGTATTTATTGAAGCATATAAAAAATGAAAAAGAAGTTTTAAAGAAAACTATTTCATCAGAAAATTATCTTTATTTATTTTTGTAGAACGCATCAGCATTTCATAGAAAGACATTTGAATATTTTATTTACTCTGATTAACGATTTTCATTTTTTGCAACATCAGGGATCAAATACATGTTTTTTCTTCTTATTAATATCGATTGGTTCTTTTTATACTCATTTTAAACCTACAAAGAACTCATTAATGTCTACTCCATTTCGTTTTTAAATGGTTAATGTCTTATTTATAAAATTAGAAATGTATACAAGATAAATTTTACACCTTTGATTTAAATGCGTATAATATGTAGCATTGTAAAAATGAAATATAGTAAAATATGTTGCAATAATAGATATATCACTTTCTTAGCTGATTAGCGAATTTAACCGAAGTCCAGTTGAAAAGAAGCGTTAAGGGAATGTTTGCAACATATACTTCACTAATTCTGGTACAGCAAACGTATGACTCGCATATTCATTTTTTCCCCTTCATAACTTGCAGTTGAAAATAGTTTTTTTTAAACCTTTTTCCTTTTCAAATTCATGCATTGAAAAAAAAAGTTTTCACAAATTTTTTTCCTTTAAAAAAAAAAAAAAACTCTTGTGACAATTCAAGTTGATTGCTAACTACAAGACATTTTAAATTATTAATAACTGGCAAAATTAAAAATAAAAATAATGAAAATCACGAAATTTGTTAGCAATAAATTTGTTGACGACATGCTAACAATTCCATGATTTTATGCTACAAGCAGCTGCTAGGCCAACATTGAATTTCACAATATTTTAAACTATAACAGGTAGAAATACAAAGAATTGCTCTCCCAGCTCAACGGGGGGGGGGGGAGATAAAAAAATAATAATAAACCTTCACCTACAAAGAGTTTCTGCGTTTATTCTCAAAAATCCCTCAAGCCAGGTGCAACTGCTCTTTATTGCTGCCTTTTCTTCCACTATTCTTCCAACCGGAGGGGTAGACACTCTCGTAGACCCCTTGTGTTCAATGTCAAACGATAAAAGACTTCACCTTTCATTAGAAAGACATATTCTTCAAAAAGAAACGAGTGCTAGTCAACCTACTTTCAATTTTAATGTCAAAAACAAGTGAGCATGAGATAGAGGAGATGGTTGATATTTAGTCAGATTTTTACAATGAAGAATCAAACCAGGAGAATCGTATCCTCAAGAGGCATGCCTATTTTTTTCCCTTCTTCATCTTGGTTTCGAAGCCAGGATTTAGGAACTGGGGTTCAATTCTAAGATTGAGTTTGTGAGGCTTCAAAACCGGTTTACCAACATCTGACGTCCGACTAGAGGTCATAAATCTTAGAATAAGATAGAATTTCAAAGTCAATCGGTCTAGGATACTGAAAAATAATTTTCGGTGATATAAAATCCAAGGTTGCGTCTGAGATTAAAAGTAAATTTAAAGCGGTTTTTAAACACAAATCGGAAGAGTTAATGTGTATTGTAGTTAATAAATTATTTACTTTAAATGGTACGGACATTGATCTACGAGAAATCTAAACTCCATAAGTGGAACCAACAGACTACTGCTCTAGTAAATTTATTTAAAGCATAAAATCTCTGGAAATAATGTGCTGTCGAAATATATTGAAAAAAATGTTAGTTAAGATATATATTGAAAGAGCTGTGGTATATTTTTGGAAAAGCGAAAAGCAATGAAATTTGTAAACCCAAAAGAAATTAGCAAGCGTGGTTATAAAATAACATATTAAAGCAGACATTTTATGATACGATCGAAAAACTAAAAGTTTTTAAGACGTCCTACATCCGAGTATTTATTCCTTCTACAATAAAAAAAGTCAAAAATAGAAACAAATCTTGTTTTAGAAAATTAGAAGAAGAGGGAAATAATATATAAACTTATACTAAAATATTTTGATGTTTTATTTTATGTTTTTTTATCACGACTATCTACAAATAATTCTGTTTAAACACAATACTAATAATATTTAGACACCATTATAGTTTTAACTTGAATAATAATACTGAAACCCCTGCATCTCTCTCTCTTCAAATAAAACAGAAAGTAAAAATATTTTTAAAAAGATGTTAGTAAATGAGCTATTTATCTTTATTACGCCGGATCTCTTTTCATTTCCAGAAACTTATGCATTGAATTGGACATACACAGATTTTACAAAACTATTTTAAAAAAAACATTTTCCAAAAAATCTAAGGAAAACTATTCAGTATTACGAAATATATTCACGAACACAAAAATATTGGTGTTTTTTTTAAAGAAATAAAGGCACCCATAATGAATAAACTAAAGAATCCTGAGAAATAAAAAAAACTTGCAATTTCTAGTCTAGACATTCTTTCTAAAAGAATATTTAATACTACATAATTGTGTTACCAATTTCATTTTTTTGCATACTTTATAAACAAACAACACGCGTCCAAATGAAATACATTCAACAAGATCATGTGCATAAATATAATTTCCTAAAAAGAGAATGGTAAATCATTCTATGTAAAATAAAAGCAGAAACATGATTTCTATGAAATATGAAAAGCGTTAAATACATGAACGCGATAAACTAAAAAAAGGCGAATAATTTTTCTAAATATAAAAGATCTCCAACTGTTGGTAAAAAGAAAAGTAGCATTGATAATGTAGCAAGGAAAGTGTTGTTTATAATAAAAGCAATTATTCTCATTGTTATGTGATTGATATTAAACACATCAAAGAAAAGGTAAGCGCTTTATATTTTATCAAAATGCGTTCTCCAGAATCAAATGTATAATAGAAATTTTCCGAAAGAGAAAAGGCAGACTATTACGTGTGAAATAAAAAGTATAAGTAAAATCGCCATGAAAGGCATTAAAAGCTATGAACGCAAGAAAAATATAAGCAAGAAACTACGATTTTTTCTCTGTTATATAAGTAAATAGATGGGTGGAAAGTTTTTGAATGCATTTAATAACACGCAAATAAATTCGCAATAGCAAATCCGCATCTTAAAAGAAATCACAAAACATTATACACTGAGTCAAATAACTGGTTTAATAGTATAGCTGTTTTATGGCATGGTATTAAGTTTTGGCGAATGACGAATCGACTTAGATACGCTGTTCTAGCTATGTTACAAAACTATTAAGTCTGTTGCCAAAGTACTGTGGGTGATTTTAACCGGAACAAACCACTATTAATATTATATAAATTATTTCGAAAAATGAGAGGTAGATTTTAATGAAAGTATGTACAATATATAGTGTACATAGATTGATACAATGCAAAAATAAAAGAAGAAATTATGCAGCAGTTATGATTCACCAGCATATTCATTCGTATTGCTTGTAAGCACAAAAAAGTTTAAAAGTGAAGTTAGGGAGATCGAACATAAAAAATAAAATAGGGAGTGTGGTCTGAACAAAAAATAAAACAATCTCTTCTTATATTTAACAACGTGAGTCCAGTACGGGCTCAAACTGGCATGCAAGATCCAAGTCTTCATGAGACTGACGCCACATTTTCAGCCACCCATCGGCATGAAGTAATCGGAATCAGAACTCATCACTTAACGCTACTCGTTTCCAGTCCTCTAAAGTCCATTCTCTGCGTTTTCTTGCCTTGACAAAACATGCAGTTCAATGGCATACATTGAACAAATCGTACTCACATGGTAATTTAATCTGATGTTTGGGTCTTCTCTGCCAACATACATATGACCGAATCGACTCTCAACATGCAAGTTCAAGGCTAACTATCCTTTGCAGTTTGTCTAATCGCTAGTTTCTTTTTATTCACCATCCGTGTATTCTCGATATACTTTTGAAACTGTCGACTATCAAAATCTTAGCTCTCTGTCGATTTCGGAAATTAAATATCCTATACATCCAGCGCCTATTATTTGTTCGCAATCGAAGGCATCTAAATCAGTTTAATCCAAATTCTCAATTGAAACGACTGATTAATAATAACCATATTACAAGCTACATATGCAGTTACCATAGTGCCCTTACGAGCGCATAAATGGAGCGCAGCGCTTCACAATTGCACAGCATTGTCTATCCCAAATTCAATCTATATTGAATAGTAAAACATTACTACGCACTAAAATTATTTACAGTAAATATTGCATTTAAATTAAAATTATTCACAGCATATTAATACATGTTAAAACTATTAACAGAATTATGTCAAACAGTAAATGACAAATATTACCTTACTGATGATTTGAAAAGGGGTTACTTACTTAATTCCGTTATGTGAGGAAGACACGAACCAAAATAAAGACGACCACCACCACAAGAGAAGTAATTAATGGTCGAAAGTGCTCCAAGACAATGAATTTATACGAGGAAGAGAGACATATATATTTTTAAACCTAAGGGTCTAGTGATTCTGACGAATGACAAACGAGAACCACCAGTACGCAACAATTGCTTTATAAACAAAAAGGAGGGCAAGAATTGTAAATGATTCGAAACGAAATTCTGTAAGATGGCAAGAACTGTGTACATGATACGAAACGGAATTCTGTGCGACTGAAGATTGATTAAAAAACTGGTCATCATCAATTTATCTTTTACGCCTAATCATTTTAACAGGACCTCTAAATGCTTACGGATGTGAAACGAAAAGGAGCAAGTGGTCAAAGAAAAAATAAATGCAAGAAACAATGACCTCTGAGAAAACCGTCAAATAATTTTGTTGTGTACGAGACTGACACTCCAAAACTAAAGATGAAATAATTTTTATTTTAAAAAAATTATAGCTTAAAAAAACTAAAAAACACGCTTTTATAGAGAATCGAAATAAAAAGTAAAAAAAATAATTCTTAATTTAAGAATAAAATGATTAACGAGAAAATTAATGTCGTGGTAAAAGCGTGGGATGCTTTACATTAATTGTTATAATTTCTTACTAGTTCTATTCTGAAATGCTGAGTTAGTGTAAAAATGTAGCACAAAGCACCCCACGCTTTAAATCCCAATGACATTCATTTTCTCGTTAATCATTTTAATCTTATATTAAGAATTATTTTTTACTTTTTAGTTCGATTCACTATAAAAGCATGTTTTTTGGTTTTTTTAAATTATAATTTATTTTTAATTTTTTAGTTCGAAAGCGTGTTTTTTTAGTTTTTTACACTATCATTTACTCATTGCTTGAATTTATTTTTGATTTTGTTATTTGGAGCTGGGGAAAGGGAATTCAGTAGCTGCTGGAATTAGTCTTGCTCTTCACTGAATATTAATTAATGGGTCTGAAGGATATCTATTCTCTCCGTTTACGGGGCCTCGGATCAGTCCCGTATCGTTATATTTCAAACATTCCGTCTCTGTAGATACAGGTCAAATCAAAGTGTTTTAAGAAGAAATATTAAATGGCAATGGTATTATCACATTTTAAACAAATTGCTATAATATTAATTCGTATCATCCCTCCATGCATGAGTCTTTTTTTTATTTCCATTTTCAGAAAAACTAGACAACTGTTTATATTATGGTAAGAAATAGCTGACGCTCCCAACCCACCCTTGCTCATATAAAGAACACTTTTTTGTTTGTTTTATTTCTAAACCACAAGTGTGTATTCGTTTAAGGGGTTGCACCTTAATCTTTTAGTCACTAGATCTGGAATTAGTCGTCAAATCTTGAAATGGTATATGGAATTATGTCACCAAATCTTGAAATGGTACATGGAATTAGTCGCCAAATCTGAAAATGATATATGCAATAAATTGCCAAATCTGGAAGTGGTATATTGAATTAGTCGCCAAATCAGGATATCGTTATTCCTGATGTCCTGATCAGGAAAATGGAACAAAATTATGAAATTATTGTATTGTCATCGGTCCTTGACAAGTGTGCAAAATTTCGAATTAATCTGACCTTTTAAAGTGGTTAAAAATCGAGTTCAAAGATTTTGTTACATGCAAGTGAAACTTATAAAAGCGTGTTAAAATAAAAAAGAAGGTATAATCCTCTTTCCATATGTTTAAATAAATAAAGACATAACGTTATTCAGTCGAATGAATCGATGCGGATCCAAATAACGGAATTTTGCTTTCTTTAGCATTTGGAAATAACTGGATACTAATGTATTAAACGGAAACACAATAGAGCCTTTATTTACTCAAGAAGAAAATGTTTAACGTATACGTCATGTTATATGAATGGGATGGTATAAAAGGGTAAAAAATATTTTGTCACAGCTATATGAATGGATTAAAGTAATTTTTCATTGAACTATGAATGGTGAATGGAATATTTTCATATATATACACATGCGTAGAAGAAAATAGTATTTTTTTTTTAAAAAAAAGTTTGTTGCACTATTCAGAAGCAATAATAAATAAATAACCATAAGGTATCTATCTCAAGCAGTTTTCGTATTGCTATTGTTACTGATACGTCATTCAAAAAATGACATGGCCCTACACTACAAAGGAACGTAGTTTTTTTGATGTCCTGGGAATTTCATTGATGAAACTCCAATGATGCATGATGCTTGAGGAGTTTATTGGGTCACGGTCACATACAACATAAAATTATATTACACTTTATACACATTTTAAATAAAAGTAACAAATTTTCCGAGTTTGTTGGCCTTTTTAGAGAAAAGCAAAAGATGGGCCAGGATGGCATCCAACACATCTGCCTTCGGCAGATACAAAACCTTCACAAAAAACTCGCTGGTGCAGCTCACAGACCTTTGGAAGACAATCTAAATCTCCACACCTAGCTCACTGGCGGAGCTTACCAAACTCTCTCGTTGAGAGACAATCACTGAATACCCTGCTGTGGCACTCGCGCAGGCGCAGTACCTCAGGTTAGACTCGTTGCCACCTAGGGTCTTAGAATGTGTCTTGAGTTCGCTACAGTAGGCAATAGAATCACTAGTTTGACTTTGCGAAATTCATCAAAATTGTAAAGTAGTCTTCTGTAAAGGGATCTTAATTTTTTTGTTAACGTTGTATAGCTGTTGCATCATCAACACAATATAGCTATTGTATCATTTTTCAAATTTTCACACCACGTCATACATGATGACTTTGAAACTCAATTTATTTTAACATACTACTTCAATTAGTTCCTATAATGAAGGAAAAGAAAGTAAAACAAAAGATGCTTTTAGCGTTTTGTTTTAAGGCTATTGCCACATAAAATCTCTGTAGTTGTATTAGAGTGAAGGAAATACATGTGTGCTTTTTCACAAATCAGTGATTTTGTCCCAAGCTTTCATATTTTTCTTATATTGTCAAAATGGGTTATTTATGAAATACATTTACGCCAAATTTGATATGTTTAGAACTGCGTTCTTTTCCACGACTTTATTGAATATTAAGTTGTAAAGGCCAATCATAATATAATGGACAAAGTACAATTCATTGACGTACAGATACACGCGCTGGAACAATTATAAAACTCAATACTATATTAAACAGTATTAATTTTTATTAATATTCAGTTGCAAATCTCTGACAAATATTTAATGTAACACGCCAACTGATTTCTTTCTCAACAAATTTACATTAATTTTTAATTTTCAAAAGACTCTCAGCCGTTTTGTAGGAGACGTATGGAACTCAAATCATTGATACATTTAAACCTTCTTAAACAGGAATTTATTTTCTTAATAAAACCTTGAACAAAGTCCATACAAAACACAATGAATTAAAAAAATGTATAATAAATAAAACTTTTATAAATATAATTAAACTAAAATAGCAGGGAGAATATCACATAAAATTCACTGACAAATAACTGACATTTATCAAGTCAATTAAATATACACTAAAGAAATCTTTAAATTCATTTGAAATTACACGGTAGACCCTCTTTAAGGCACAACGTGGTTTTGCGAGAGAGACATGATATCTTGAGTAATAATAATAGACAATGTAAAAGAAAGAATTCAGATTACTCTCACTTAAAATAGATAATTTGTAAAATGTTTTTAATAACACACTTTTTACAATTTTTAAGAATTTTTAACATTAGTATAGGAGCCAGAGTGAGGTTCTAAGAAAAATACTGAGCATTCTCTGGGTTTTTTATGTGTTTAGTTTGGGCTTAAATACTTACAATTATCAGAGATAATAATATTGGTTATAATACTATAATACAGTTTGTTTATTCTCAACAATTTCAATATACCAAAGCCTATGCTTTGTGATTATGTAGCCAAATCTTTGTGGCTCGACACCATTTTTCTGAAATTTTGCTGTACTTCGAAAAAAGAGCCAAAATCTAAAAAACTGACAGTTTCTATTGCTGCTAGTTCAAATCTTTTATGAGATTCTTGCAAAGTACATATCTTGTTGTTTTTTAAGAGATTGTTGTTTTTTAAGAATTCTAAATATCCAACATTTAAATTTTCAGTTTTAATCAGAATATTTGAAATTACAATTTTAAAAAGATTTAGGATGGTTAACTAGAAATATAAACAAAAAAATGCTAAGTTAAAAATTTTTTTGAGAAGCATGATCTATAAATTAGAAATATTAATAATAAATGCAAATTTTTAAACCTGCTGATATTTTAAAATGTATTTCAATAATGAAAATTCGTTCTGAAAATTATCTCAAAATTAACAGAACAACGTTCATTCTCTTTTGCATTATTGTGAAATTATCTAAATCTAGAACAGCAATCTAATGATTGGAAAGTCGAGTTATTTGAGTGGGAGTGTGTCATAATACATAGTTTTAACAAAACAGAGTTGATGTTAGAAATTAGGTTAAGCTTTTACCTTTATCGGTATTAAAACATCATAAATATGAGAAACTATATTATATGAATTAAGAAAAGTTCTCCATTTACATATTATAAATCAAAAATATTATTATGCATTCAAAGCAGGTTCATGACAACCTTGAAATACTACACACACACATTGCTCTCTGTTCTAAAAAGGAAATTGTAGCATTGTATTGAATTTCTTGAAAAGAAACGTTTTTAATTTGAATAGTAAATCACACTTTTTCGCTATTCTTTAAGAAAATTTAAATGTACGTTTTTTATTTATTTCTAATTGAATTAGCAAAAACACTATAATAATTTTCAAAAAATTACGAGATCAATAAAATAAAAATGCAAGCTTTGTTTTAAGAAACGAGTAAAGGAGATTTAATATTTAAAAAATAAACGCGTAAGCATAAATTTTTGAGGAGTAACATAACTCCAGAACTCCCCCCAAAACGAGGACTGCATCTGCAAAAGCATCTCACCCTCTTACTTTTTTATAACGTTAGGACTTCGAAGTTTTTTTGAATTTAGCGTGTGTATAAGCTACCTCTAATCCAAATGACACTGAATAGTTAAGATAGTAATCACCATTTCGAGCTGTTGAAGATTAGAAAAACCACCGATTTTGCTAAAAGTATTAAAACTAAGAAATATTTAAAGCAATTTAAAATGATTAATATATACCTTAACTATTTTGTTCTTTTTTCAACAAATGTGAAAGATATCATTATGTATCTAATGTTATGATTAACTTTCCTCGAATACATTTTAAAAAGTAACTCAAGTTTTTTACATCTTATAGTTTTCTTCTAAGACCGTGTATTGGTGTAAAACGTAATAAGTTATTTAGGGTTGTCTCCAGCGTAATAAAACCCAAATTCTGGATATTTTGTCAAATAGAAAATTACTCCTGCATTAATATTATATTTTGACCTCTATCCTATAAAGAACATCTTAAGTTGTAACTCAAATTACTAATTTCTGTTTAGATCTTCGGTGTTTTTTTTCTTCTGATTTACTGAAATGTTTCGTCTCATACACTACAAGCTAAATGGTTTTTTACATCATTTACTACTTATATCTGAAATTCTTTCTAAATTTTCAAGACCTTTTTTTATAAGAATATATATGTATTACAAATTCATAAATTTGTATAATAATTGGGACATTTTTTCTGTCTGAAAAAGTGTTCCGAGTTAGATCCAGGCTCTTGGACATCAGACGAAAACAGACTTAATTGTATAAAAAAACAGTTGCCACTAATCTGCAAGTTAAAATTAATGCGTGAAAATTAAATTCAACAATAAAACCTTTCAGCTTTTTATCATGAAATATAAATACCTGAAAACACTTTTAATTGATATGAAATTCTAGTTTGCGTAACAAATGAACAATGATTATCTCAGAAATAAGACACACAAACCTTGACTTTCTTTATAAATATTACAAAACAATCGTTTTTCAATTTTCACACTTGCATATCGACGGTAACGAAAAGGCAGACTTACTAGCCAAGAGAGGAACGTTTGGGCCACAAGGTAACAAAACACTTTCTCCAGAGTCACTTGAAAAACACATATTTGAGGAATTAGTGGATACTCTTAAATCTGACCAGGCAGGAAAATTAACAAGCAAATCCTGATCTACCATTCAAGAGATTTGGAAAATTTTTCGTCAAAAGCCCCGTAAAGGGGCTGTGGCAAACTTCAGACTGCAAACAAGACATAATATTGCACATGGCACATCATTTTAATAAAATATATATATATATATAGGCATTCTTCCTTCTTGTATATGCCAAGTTTTTAATTCGGGCATCATGAATGTAGAGCTTCTTATATGCCCCGAACTAGATAAAGAGTCCCAAAATCGCGGGGAAATAAGTAAACTGTACTGTAATGCCAGAATATTCATGAGAACTCCTTGTAAAAACTACATTTCGTAAGTTCCTTTTCTCGTTGTTTAAGTTTTTAGCTTTTTACTTTTGTTCCTATGTTATTTTATCCTGGTTCTTATTTTAAATGTTTACTTTTTTCATTGTACTTGTGCAATACTTGAGTTGTTTTACATGTTTAGATTGATCTTTCCAAAAAAACCATACGTAACAACAATATATTTTAAGCAAAATCTGTGATATTGATTTTATTATCAGATCTAAAACATTCATCTAACGGCAAATTTTTAAAAATAGAAAACTCTTGAAGCATATAATACAGAAAATTTACAACTTAAATAAAAACGTAATTCATAGACAATATTTTGCATTGCTATAAACGGTTGTATCATTAGAATTTGATTCTTACGAACAGGTTGATTAAAATAATTAGAACGTTTTTTTTTACATTTATTAATTAGTGTTATCTGAAAATCCCTTCAAGTAGGAAATGAAATAAAGTTATTAAAAATTATTTTTTTATTGAAATATTTTTATGTGAAACAGTCAACCAGAATTTTCGGTTAAGAAAAATGTTTAAAAAAATATTACTGAAATGTTCAAGTAAAAAATGAATAATGTCAAAATGAAGTAATTTTTGTTTTACAATTTATTCAAAAATTAGAAATCAAATGAAACAGGAAAACGACAATAACTTTTTCATATAAATATTCATAAACTATTTATAAAAATTACTATACCATTCTCACATGCTTGAAAAAACAATTTAGAAAACAATTTTCGATATCTATAACCGAATTTTTAAAACAAAAGTAAATTAAAATTTTTTTTCATTCCTATGTTTGAAAAATTAAAGCGCAGTTTACGATTGAAATTGAGCATCTGAGGCTATTTTTATCAGTCAAATAACAGTTCAATTATTTAACTGATAAAAATAGCCTCAGATGCATCATTTATGCTCCGTAAAACATTTCAAACATTCATTTAAGTTTAGAAGTATATATGTCCCAAATCCTGTGCTAAGGTAAGGTGTTATTTATTACAGTATGCTGCACATATCATTATGTCGGGAGGTTTCCTTGTCAGGTCTCATCAGGGTAAAAGGTCGAATCAAATTACCGTAAAATTATCTGAAACGTAAAATGTAAGCGTAATTAATTTTATCTGCAGATAATTTATTTTATTTCGAGAGGTGAAGTGCAATGTAAATACATTTAAATGCTTTTTTTAGAGTAATGAATAACCTAGAGCAGGGGTCAGCAACCTATGGCACGCATGCTACATGTGGCACGTGGTACAATAATCATTGGCACTCTGTACTATTCTACAAATTTGTCAATTCTTGAGTGGATGGAAGTTGTTAAATTTGAAATGGACCTTATTTGACAAACATCTTCAGAATTATAGTTATTTACGGAATAGTGTGAAACTATCTGAAATATAACTCTAATTTACAGCAATTTTGTAAATTATTGAATGGCATTGCTGGAGAGATTTAATTGTTTGAAGGGAGAAAATTGTACGTACTCTGCTTTTGGTTCTACATATCTAAATAAAAAAATCTTTCCTCATATGAAAAATATTTCGAGTCTGCAAAGAAATTGTTTAACAACTGAATGCTCACAATCGCGTGTCAAATTGAAAGTCATATTATACACCTGATTTTACGATATGAAAACAGAGCGGTGCAAGCACTGGGTTGCATTAAAATTTTCCTTTATTGTTTTATTTTATAATGAAGAGAAATACTTTTGTTTTTTGTTGTCTATTTCTTATTTTAATAAATATGTTTAAAAATACATAATAAATGTACACAATTTTAAATTTTTTACTTTTGTTTTTAAGAAATAGTTATATTTTATGCTGTTTATTTTTATGTTTAAAATATCTTTAAATGATGCAAAATTAATTTATAATGAAACTGTAAATCTATATTATTGACCTCTATTCTGTAACTCTGCATGCAATATGACGGGAATCGAATTGTTTTAAAAAGGTCCTACTGTGTGGCACGCTGAATCATATTGGTAGACTGGTTTGGCACGCCACAGCTAAAAGGTTGCCGATCCCTGACCTAGAGAGTACTGATCCTATAAATCATGCAAATGTTTATTTTAAAGGTTTAATTTAACTCAAAATAATGCTGTTTAAAAACAGATAAATCACTGGTTTGTCTGCTTATTTAGGAAAGTAATATGTTTGTGAAAAATACGTTGATGATGCATTAAAAAAAAGCAAACAAAAATATTAAGTATTCACTAAAGCAGCTAATATTTTATGCTCTGCAAACAGAAATATTCATGTGTATTTTGATTATTAAGAAATAGATTAGCATTGTAAAGAAAGTAAACTTTTACCGGAGTAAAAAATAAATATTATTTATAAAGATATGTATTATATATGAAAATAAATATTACAATTACTATATATATATATATATATATATATATTGAACAGATTCAAATTTCTTTTCTAACACTAGAATTATAAAAAATGAAGGAATTATATAGTTTTTTTAGCAAAGCTAAACAGTGTTATCTAATAAAGAAACAAACAGAAAAAGAATGTTTTGGTTTATGTAAATACAGCTGAATAAATACTTGAATATTGCGAATATTTTCCTTCCATAAGTAACATTTATTTGTCACGTAACTGGAAAAAGAATGCAATTCAGGGGAAATAATAGTTGCTTGATAAAGAATAATTTATCAAGCATATCAATTATAAAGAATAATTTACCATCGTATTTCTGATAAAAAAAATGTACTAAATAAAAATTTATATGGTTAAAAAATAATATATAACTGTTTATTATACATCCAATACGTAACATTTACTCTTTAACATATGAAATTAAAATTTTTTTGACCATTAAATTATAAAATGTAAAACAAATGGAAAAATAGCATGTAGGAAAACTAGTTGATTTAAAGAGAAATGAATTGTACTTTAAATATACTGCTTTGAATAAATTGGCGAAATCATAATATGTTATAGCATTCAGACATTCTTCGACCGAAAATTCAAATCGAGTTAGTTCCGTATATTTAATTCTAATGAAAATAGTTATAGCAGTAATATATCAGAAATAAAACGCGTTTAAATATCCAATAATTTGAAGAGTTACTTACCAACGAATGAACATAGTATTTTCAGCAGCTTTTGCTTCAAACGTGTTCTCTTACGGATCAAGAATAAAAGGGTGATCAGTCCAAGGCTCGGAAACGATCTTTTGGACCACACCTCAACAAATTCTTTAATTTTTTCGTTTTTATTAATGAATGTGCGACGGAAATGAATTGGGACATAAAACTGCCACATGAGGAAGAAAGGAAAAAAAAAGTATTTTAACTTACGATGTCTTTCTGATTCACACTTCGCGGTAATCAATAACGAAAAAGAATATATTTTTATAAGTCCATACAGGACACGTTTAAAAGTTATAGAATTCATTCCGGGCGATAGGGGGGGAAAATGCTTATTCCCTAACTGACTTCTCTCAAGTTGATTTAATACAATCTATTTATTTGCACAGCACGGTAGGTAATTTTTTACGATTAGTGAACATCGTATTCAGTAATAAAATAAATCTTTTACCGCGATGCATCTCAAAACGATATAGGCGTGTCAAAGGGTTAAACGTCCTTTCAGAAGTTATAGATTATAGGTTATTTTTTTGGTGGTGTGTGCATGCTGTGGTAAAAAGCTAGGTGTGCTTCTTGTAAATTGGTGAACATTACCCTTCAGAAATACCCACGTAAGTATAATTCGTGATCGGCTTGTCGCAGAGGAATAGGTGTGTCAAAAGCTTTAGGCAACTGCTAAGTATTGCTCCTAATTGATGTTACTAGGTGCTACTTTACATCATCATAATCCTGTGAAAATGTGAAACACTTTTATTTATGGATAGGATAAGAACGCTTTTATGAGTTTCGTCCTAAAAGTAACGAAATCTTGTATACCTTATTGATCGGCGAATTCTGAAAAAAATCATGAAATTTCATAACTCTTTATTTACGGTAAGAACTTTCATCACGTTTTGGAACATTTAAACAGGCTTGATTTTTTCTCCAAAGAAACTTTAATGCTCTCTTTTCTGTATTAACTTTACCGACAATATCCAAGCAAAACTTGTTTGTTAAAGATTTGGCTACCTTTATGCACTCTTTACGATATAACCACCATTTTCATTTCTAGGTTATTTATTTTGTATTTAAAGTTGCTCTGTTTTGATACTTTCTGTTTTGTTCAGATAAAGAGATCAAAATTGTGAACGTACTACGAATGGGATTATACTCACTATTCACATTAAAATTCCCCCAACGAAGTTCCATACGGATTAATTCCACATGTCATTGAAATTATTCAAGAAAACGGTTAAAATGAGAGATTTGAGCAAGACGGTTTTAGGAATAGCCCAATGAGAAACTGTGAAGTTGGGACCGATTCCTAGACAGAATAAACGTTCTAAATGACAAAGGATGACATAAGTATGGACCTTACACCAGTAATATATACGATATCAAAAGCATTCGCCAAATTTCCTCTGATAGGTATTCCTGCTGTTTTTTGGCAGCACTTTTACGATATCTAATAGCTCCATATTATTGAGAACGACTTACAGATGTGAGCTTAAAGTATAATGTTTCATGTAAAAACAAATGAAAAAATGCAAGTTGCAGAGGTGGTGATTTTAATCACATTGTTTAATATATCAGTAGTGAAATCAGAAATATATATACACTACATAGGGAACACTACAGAAATACACTACATGTGTATAGGGTCTATTTAATTGTATTCATTCTAACCACATAGATAGGTTTTAAAATCTATTTTTTTTAGATAAATGTATTTTATACATACTTTAAATGTACTTTTAAATAACAACTTTTCTCTAATAATCATCGCGATTTGAATATTGCGATTGTCTTAACAATTTTTAAGAAAAACTATTCAGTTTAAATATCTTTCAATTAATTTTTAAAGGTCAGCTTTTTAACAGCAATATTAAAAAATTTTCGTGAAATGCATTACAGATAACATTGATGAAACTATTTCATGCTGGGATCTTGTGATTTGTATATTTCCTTGATTTTACAATTGCATGATTTAGTGAAAATCTTATTGCATTTTTATATTTTTGAAATTATTTAAACATGCAGTGAGTATTTTTATATTTGTAACAATTTTTTTAAATAACCCTTTGAGTATTAAGTGACGTTTAGCACACACAAAGGACATTACTTATAATTTAATCCGGTTTTGAAGCAAGTTATACATTTTTCGAGATATTCTGGTCTACACACATTTTAGCACTTTCACTTTCCACAGTAAATGATTTTTGGCAAACACAATAAATGATTTTGGCAATGTGCAAGTTAAATAAAGAAACTTCAATTCTTTTCTTTTTCATCTTATACATATACACAAGACGAATTTCTTTGACATAAATGTCTTTTAAATCATATTTATTGATATAATATGCATCACAACAATAGTTAGGCTTGTAGCTTAAATCAAAATAACAATTTTGTACTTATTGACCGCAATCATTCTATTCTTTCTTACTTCGAAAAACATTTGCTTTTCAAAACGGATACAAATTCCTGTATTGTTTTGTACTAAATAAATGCATTACACACACAAGTGCCGTTAATAAATGCAAATCTAAATCAGCAGACACTTTTCATTATCGCCTTTTGTATTGAAATTGCAGATTTTCCCAGCTGGACTGCATAGGAATTAAATCCTCGCAATATTGCCATAAAAATTCATTAGAAGCTATTCGCCGCGACATTGTGCAAAATAAGCATGCTTAATCTTCAAACCAGCTCACAAATGCAAATTGTTGTTACTGTTTTCAAGAATAAAAAAAAGAATGTTTTAATATCTCGTAGGGGTAGAACGAATTTCACGTTGTTTTTAATCTGCCCTTGTTCGGAATAAGGTTTTTAAGGCTTATTTACGACTCAATTTTTTTCCCCATTCTTGCTTTTATAGAAAGAATAAAGTTCGCATATAAAATATATCAGAAATTTCCTGAGTCATAAAGTTTACACAATTAAATTCTGTGATTATCAGTGCTTATTATAATAAATAACATTATTCTTTCAGTCTGTATTTGGTTGAAATGGTCAATTAAATGGCTGTCTCTTTCGCTCAAAGCAGGGTTAGTTTATGACAATGGTTTTCGTTATGTATCAAAAAATGAAGTGTTTTTAATGGATAATATATAAACGGAGAAAAAATTTCACTACTTAATAGCTAGAGACACTTATTACCGTACTAAAAAGCTGACCATTCTAACTAACCAGAGATTTGATATTAAATAGTAGCTGTTTTCGAGATTAATTTAGAAGGTTAGCAACTTGATTTATTTGTAATCTTCTCATATGCAAGGCCAGATTTATACTTGATAAGGCTCAAAGCTATTTGAAATATAGGGCCTTTTATAAGTCCAGATGCTGCAGTATATTTAAGTATACATGACAATTGCTCCCTTTTTTGGGAGGCCCCAGGCTATAGTTTGTGTAGCTCATACATAAATCCTGCGCATCTCATATAAATATAGCCCTCTTCGTTTATGAAATTATCATGTTTTGACTTTTTGAGGTAAATAGAGAAAGGGTTTTTTTATTATGCTGTATACTTTTGATGTTTCTTTATTCTTATTTCTTGATACAATTACATTTCCATATGGCTTTGGTGGTAAACCTACCTACAGTTTACACAGTGCTTAGTAATAATATTTAATTAAAAGATACATTTTAGAATGCTGGCACAATATTTCACAAGCAACACATACATAGCTAGTCAAACTCTTTAACAATAGTGTTTACGAGTTCAAATGGAAAATCAAGTGGAGCATTTTTAAGATGAGTTAATTAATTTCTCGATGTATGATTAAAAGCATTTTAAAGATTTAAAGGTAAGGAATAAATATTTTTACGAGCTATAAAAACTATAAATTTTTTAACAGATATGTCTAAAAAAAGTAAAAAATGAATTATGAATTAATTATGTAAATCATATTTTAAATAAAAGGGCAATGTGCTTATCAATTTTTTCCAATTCTTTTTCACAATATTTTATTACATATTTCTTACATTTTTATCATCGTATTATCGCACCAGAAGTTTTTGTCCGACAGAATTTAAATCACCTCTAACCGCATGGTCATTTGACCCTCCCTCACATTATACAAAAAATTATCTCAACCATTTAAAAAGAAATAACATTTTTTTGTTCACAATATAAACAATTAAATACTTCTTACGGCCTAATAGAAGAATGTTCAAAAAGTCAATGAACCGTGAATCTTTAAAAAAGAGAAATCATACAAACAATAATGTACTTTCCACAATATCACCAATTCTAAAGAGAATGTCATCGAGGTTGAAATGTGTGGGATGAGTAGTTAAATTATTGACATATAAAGCTCACAATTCCGAAAAGGGAAAAAAAGCAGAAATAAGCAAACTATAAATAAGAAAACAGATTAGAAACAAAAGAAGAAATATCTTATACTAAAAGAAGAAGGGAAAAAAAACACACATTTCTGTCAAGCCGTGACAATGACACTTTATCAGATAGATATTCGGGAATCAGTCGTAAGACAGTTAAAAGAAAATAATTGCGTGGTTGTAAGCACGGACGATTGTTGTAGGATTGATACATCTGGTCCTACTGATAAAGAGCTTGCCAGCATTGGTTGCATGAAGACTGTACCGAATTTCATGTCATGTGTCAGCCTTGTAGTAATTTTCCGTTTACTTAAATTAAGACAGGAAACTGCAGAAGACATCAAAGCGGAAAAGAAAATAATGTCTATTTAAAGGGAAGGTCATTTTTCTTTTAATAACTGATCCTCTTATTTTAAGTGTTCCAAGAAAAGCTATCTGAAGATAAAATTTTTAAAAGATAACTAAGCTTAAAATTTTCAATAACAAAAATTTGTGTTTCTAGAACAGGGGTGGCCAACCTTTTTGGTAAGAGTGCCACTTTCTGATATTAAATCACTATGCATATACCTCCAACAAACAAAAAGATATAAAAACGTGAAAAAATGTTATTTATTGGCTTATGGGATTTTTACCAAATAGCATATTTTTTCATACAAGTCTAAGTAGTGCAAAATATTAAAATAATGTAATAAATACTTAGGTTTTATTGTTAATAAACTTTTTACAGATTTAATTAGTTAAATTAGATATAAAATATGAAAAGGAATTACTTGAAACATTTCAATTCTAAATAATTATTAAACTGTCAGCACTTGCTTAATGTTGCTTTTGAATTTGTAGCTTTTTTACCAAGTTATCAATATTAGGATTAGTTCTTGAAGATGCTAACAAAATTAGATTGTTTTAGGTGTACAGCAGTTAATTTTGAGCGATATTATGATTTTATATTATGTTCGTATATATATATATATATATAATAGAAAACATTTATTCACAGACTTTTGTAGATCAAAAACTACAACAATATCTGACACCCAAATCGTGTAAATTGCTTGTCGGTTCAAATTTCCAGCATTCAATATATTTGGATTTCTTGAGTTGATATAAGTTCCTTAGATTTGCTTTTCAGTCTAATATGGTGCTGTAGGTCAATTATTCAAATTTGGGTTTCTAGTGGGTAACGTTTAACGTCTTGTATAGAATTTGAAAAGAATTTATAAAATGCTCAGCATTTTTTTATCGTCTTGAAAATCCTCCAACCTATCACTGAATGAATCCTTCACAGTGAATATTAAATTTTAAATCTATCATAGCTCGGAGCATTATTAACTTTGGTAGATAGTTAATAACGCTCGACCTGCTTTCCCCCCCCCCCTTCAAAATAGAGATAAAGGTGCAAAAGTTTGTTTACAAAAGATGTATGACCAATAGGGTAGGAAAAATACAATTTTTTCCCTGTAAGCTTAAATTTAAATTATTTAAATGTCCCATAATATCGGTAAGAAAAGCTTGATCCCATAGTCAGTCTTCATTCTTGAGTAGCAAGCACTCATCAGGCAGTTCATTGTTTTATTTCAAATATTTTAAAACACACATACACGTTCTTTCAAATTCCAAAATCTAACGAGTGCACTTCCTTTAGAAAGCCAGATGGGGGAGAGTATTCTTTATACGGTGATAATTTTCCATTGTAATTCAATTAACTGTGTTCAAAATAAATTTTGAGATTTTTTGTGTGAAACAGCCACATATATATTATTATATATTTTGACAAAATTTCAAAAAAAAAAAATATTTTTAATTATATTTTCAAATTTTTCATTAAATCTTCGCGTGCCACTGTTAAAACTCTACCGTGCCACACTGTGGCACGCGTGTCGTGGGTTGACCACCCATGTTTTAGAATATAATCAGGAATTTAAAGACTTAAGCCCACACAGCCGATAGAAAAAATAATTATTGCAATATATAATAAATAATCCAAAAGACTTATCAATGATCAAATAGGAATTATTTGTCTTAATGAATTCTCTCTTTTTTTTTTCTCAAAGCACGGTACTTTAAGCATCACCGTACATTTATTTGTTTTTCAATGGTATGTCTTTCTTGGGTGAAGAGCCTCCAATATAATTAAATAAAGTGAGATGAGTGGCCTTGCATAGAAATAAATAAACAGTAGTTTAGTACAGTTGCTAATCAATAATCTCTTGTATTGTGACAATCAGTAACTAAATATATAATTGTAATAAAACGTTCAAATAAATGCTACAAGATTTTTGAATTCAAACTCTGTATGAAAATATATTAGTATATTAACGAGCAAACTTAAAAGATTTTGTTTTGTAAATTTGTCATAAACACACACATATTTTTGTATGTTTAAATACACGTGTGCATTCAAAATGTTAAACTTAAATAAATAAAGTTCAAAAAAATAAAGACAAACGTATTTACATTACAAAATTATTTCGAATAACGTCTAGTAAGCAAAGTCAATTTAAAAGAATTTTCTTCCTTTTTTTCTTAAACTGTCGTTCACAATAGCAATCTTAATGTTAGATTTTGAGGCCAGCTTATGATCACTCTGGTGATTATCACTCATTGAAACCTTTGCAATTTCAACTTTAGTTTTTAACCCTAGCAATAAAAACCTTCAAGGCAAAAAAAAAAAAAAAAGAATTTCATCTATTACATAATAGACAATACAATACTTGAAGGTCGGAAAGGAACATATATATTGCAAACTTAGAAAATAGCAAAATAACGGAATATAACGTAACTGAAATGAATAAAAACATAATATCATTACAACGGATCACTTAAGCAGTTCTAAAAGTTGTATACTGAATCCGTGAAAAAAAAACTCGCTTTGCCACGACTATGTTAACAAAATACAAAAAAAGCAAACAAAAATTAGAGTAAAACAAGACGACGTAACGCTATGTACAGGTACTCTGGTCCAGGGACTTCTTTTAGCGGTACCACACCTTTTTCCAATTTTCACAGCAGGGGAAGCTTCTACTTGCTAACTGGGATTGAAACATAAAAACAAAATTGAGTGTTATACCCCCCTTTCTCTGGAAAGGTACATTAAATTGTTGGTTGAAGTAGGAAACCAAAACAACTCACTTTCACCACGCTTGGTTTGATGTAGCTCAAACAAACTTAGGTTTAATTTCAGATGTCTATCCTGTGAAACGAAGGGTACTTTTTTTTATCATCAAGGTTAAATCTGGAGTTTTCAATGTCAAAGAAATCTAACCACAAATACGATGAACAGTCTCTTGAAACGGAGCTTTTGAAAATCACAAAAGAAATAATTTTCAGACTAAGAACTTAATAGTTATAATTCATAAAATTACGTGTTTTGAAGATTTCTCCGAATGTATGCAAGCAATAAAGACTTGGAATGTTCAAAAAATTAGTAATTTTTTTTAATCTTTTTGAAAAGTCTGAAGTATCTTACAGTTTATGCAAAAAATAAAATGTGAGACGAGGGGTAACTTTTTTAGAGGATGATGATTTTCGTAGAAAAAAAATGCAGCCTTACATAACAATGAAAAAACTAGATAAAATACCCAAAACTGTAAACGGTTTTACTGTATTGACGTTTAAAAACTACATAGGAAATATTGTTAAACTAAAAAAAACATACTTTTTACTGATTTATAACAATAGTAGTTTTGAAATATTTGCTATATATTTAAGACTCAGTAAGTACGAAAGGATACAGTTAAGTTATATAATTAATAATTTTCATATTTACTCACAATATATACTATATATCATTCAATACATCTACAAATCACATTAATGTTTTATAATTTCAGTCTGTTCTTTTAGATACATATACTTTTCAGGTTAAAATTGAATTTCAGACTTGAATGCTAATAGAGAAATTGATATTAAAGAGAAAAAAAGGTATGGTAAGAACTTGTATTTTTTTCCAAATTAAACAAAACATACTTTAATCTTCAAGACATTTGTGTGTGTGTGTGTGTGTGTGTGTGTGAGCAATCTTTCTTTAAAAAAAATAGAATTTAGAGTCTTAAAAATTTTATTAAAAGTAAGAATACTAACCGGTAAGATTTTATTGTGGATGAATTAAAGTTATTTTTACCATTCAAAATAGAAAATCTCTCAGACCCTGAACGTTTAACATTTTCAAATAAATATAAAAAGCGACGGATAATCTCACACTAAATACATGTGCAAATTCTAGCATTATGTGAAAAATATACTTTACCAAGCAGTAATTTGTTATAATTCACTTCAAAAAGCGAGAAAGTATGTCATTTGTCATGGTAATGAACTATTTATTATGTAAAATGAAAAGATCTAGTTGCTTAAATATATTAACCGATCTATTAAACATTAATTACTATAATTAATACCTACCCGCTATAAATATGATTGAGTAGTACTTGTGTGTGAAGGAATGAACTCTGAAATTCTTACGGATTCTTTCTCTGAATATTATACCAAAGTTTGATTCATAAATTATTTTCAGCCCATACAAAACCGGACTTTCTTATTCTTTTTTGCATATGTAATAGGAAATTTGTATGTATAACAAGCCTATTAATTGCAATTAATTTTAACCAACACGTATATTTTTAAGTATTCCTAATGCATATTGCACCAGTTTTAATATATTTATAAAGCTTCATTTATTTTCTTTCTCTTTTGTATGCGTTTTTTATACAACTATATAAGGCACCCGAATCCTGATGGTAATAAAATTGCAAGTTATTGGGTTGAGGATACTCCAGCTCAATTCTATTTCTAAAAATGATCTTCATATAGAATAATGGAAGCAGTTGCACATTAAATCGTAGTGAGATTCTTAAAAGTCCTCACGCGAAGTACTGTGGAAGACAGGAGAGAGTAAACAGAGCAATTCAAACATTCATTCTCGTCATTTGATAGTTTTCTTGAAAGCTACAAAATTCTAAGATCCGTCCTAACGGCTCTTGTGTAGCTCTGGAGTGGTGATAATTTAATTAAGTTAAAACTAGTTAGTAACATTTTTCTGTTATATCGAACGTATTATATTAAAAGTAACTACATTTCAAATAAAGTATAGTTTAAAAAACTAAAAAACACTCTTTTATAGTTAATCGAACTAAGTTGTATCTGAATCTTTTAAACGCAAAATCTGGAATTAGTCGGCAAATCTGGAATTGGGACCTGAAATTAGTCACCAGATGCAGGATGGGATCTGAAAATGGAAAGTCGTTAATCCTGATGATCCTGATCAGGACAATGGAACAAAATTATTAAATTATTGTATTGTCATTGCTCCTGGACAAGTGAGCAAAATTTCGAATTAATCTGACCTTTTAAAGTGGGTAAAAATTGAGTTCAAAGATTCCTTTACATATACAAGTGAGGCTTATAAAAGAGTGTTAATAAAAATATGCTGTGATGAAAATTTACAGATAGTCATGAAAAACTAATTTTTTTAACTCTGCTTCTTGAATTTCAAACAATAGCTCTATAGAATGTTACAAAAAACTTTGGAAGGTAACTTCGAAGCGACATAGCATTAGCGGAGTATAGCTAAATAATGCATAAAAAGTGATAGTAAGAAAAGTGTGTGTGCTTTCAATTCCAAAGAAGCCACATTTATCTCAAAATAATAGCTAAAAAATCATTTCTGACACACGCTTTCTGAAACTATTCTCAATTCCAAAAGTTTTTTTGTAAAACAGAAATTCTTTTACTTCTCTGAGCAATCGAAAAGAATTCAGTGACATAAAAAGAGCGTTCAGAAAACCTGGTACTTCTTTAGGTGATTATAAGAAGAGAAAATGGGCATTAGAAAAACCCACGCTACTTTGTGTTTCAGTTCATTCAGAAAAAAGTTTGAATTTTTTTGTTCCAGTTTAGATACGTAGTTCCTAGGTGCAGTTGGGTATAATAAATATGCTTTTTTTATCCTCTTTCTTTGAATAAAAGTTGCTGTAAGTGTCAAACAAAAACTTGGTAATCAATCTGGTATTTCAGCTGAATAAATCACAAAAAATACTTAATTCCAGTTTGAGTAGAATAAACAAAAATAAATGTGAATTTCAAAGAATATATTCTTTTAAAAATAGCATAATAAATATGAATACTTAAAAATATTCTCTAAAATTATTTTAAAGTACTTAAGACATTAATGTTTTAAAATCTCATGGGGAAAAGTAAATGCATAAAAATATGCACAATATTCCAAAGGAAATAAAATAAAACGCGCTTTCGTATACAGAAAATACTGAACTTTTTTATTTATATTGATTCTATTTTTCCGTCTGGCAAAAAAGTATTTACCAAATAAAAGTTTCTATTTTAATGTTTGAGATGATTCTCGATAACTTTCGACAATATTTTACTTTATAGGTGAATAACACAAATGTTATTGAATAAATATAACGCAAAACATTTTGAATGCTTTGGCTCTATGAATAAATTTTATTTTCTCTCACCACCCTAATTAAACTATTTCTATCTTGGACAGACTTTTTTACTTAGTGAAATTATTTTTGCACTTTTCCTGGAAATCCTTATTAAGTATATCAATAGTTTTTCATTTTGCTAATTCATCAGTGTCTAACCTTATTTTTCTATTCCCCCCCCCCTCAATCTTATCATTTTAGAAGGTTAAATATACTAAAACTAGAAACTCGGACAGTTAAAAAGTTCGTTATTATTTTTTATTGGTATATTCTCTTACATTATTTGACTATAAAATACTGGATTGTATTATTATGAAATATTGGAAATATTGGATTGGATTATTATAAAAATATTGGAAATATTGGATTGAAATATTATAAAATATTGGAAATAATGGAGATTAGATTATTTCAAAATATTGGAAATATTGGATTGTATTACATATTATATTGGATTGGAATATTATAAAATATTGGATTGGAATATAATAAAATATTGGGAATATTGGATAGGATTATATAAAATATTGGAAATATGGATTGTTTGATTATAAAATATTGGAAGTATGGATTGGGTCACTATAAAATGTTGGAAATATTGGATTGGAGTATTATAAAATATTGGAAATATTGGACCCTAAATATCTGAAACTTTGGTATTTAACAAAGGAATCCGCCACTTATATAAATAACAATATTGTAAAAGCATTTAATCAATCAGATGAGACTAGTAACCAGTTCATATATAAACACTATTTTATTCTAATTTTAGTAGTTATGATCATGAAAAAATGAGCTAAAAACAAATAATTCAATGACCATACGAGGTTTTATTATAAGATGAGTTTAATTCTGAAGAGATAGAAAATTAACATGTCTTAAGACATTTGCGTTTAATTTAAAGAGTCTTTGTTTCCCTTTGTTCTTCTAAATTAAACCTCAAATCAGCCAACCGGAACAATGTTTGACCATCCAATGACGATTATCATCTCTCTCTCGAAGCGTATATATATGAATATCACGCCAATGAAGGTTAGTTACAGAAACATGAAGAAACTACCAATCCGCGACGAGTTTCACTTTACAGAAGCGGTTGGATGAGTTTGTTGTTAATATCGCCCACGAGGACGTTTTACAATCAAATTACAGCGATGGCTATTTTCTAAAATTGGCAAATAAAATTAAGCTTAGAAACATGACTTAATTTAAAAAAGTAAAATATTTGTGCGAGCGATTGTTTAATGCAGTATTCAAAATTAATCTTCATATCAAATGTAAAGAATACAGTTTTGTGTGGAAAAGTTACTTATGTCTGACATCCACTTTATATTAAAAAATCGGATATATATATATATATGATTTGGCACACACGTACATAAACATAATACATAAATACTATTGTCTTGTAATAAAATTTCAATGTAAAACTATGTATTAAAGGAGCTATTTATTCCATTATGGGCCAAATGCATAGATTTCGCTCTATCAAATAGTAACTGCTTCTATGTCCTTCGCAAAATCAAAAACTATTAATTCCTTAAATTTGCCTTTCATATAATTATAGTAGCGTGAATGTGCGGAATATCTATAAAAGATTGTTTTTATTGAATCTCTCGTTAAGACTTATATAGTAATACTAGTTACTTTTATATAGCTATACCACAAAATCATGCATCACAGAAGAAGCCAATTGTCTTTATTATACAGATTATTTTAGAAAATCGCTATATCAAATGTCTAAGCGGCATTGATACATATTAAAAGTGAGAAAATAAGAAATCATTAATTTGGTACGTCTTGCATGCATTACAAAATACAGTAGGATGAATAAGCAACAATATCCTTATGCGAAGCTTTATGCAAAATTCATTCTATAACAATGTCTTTGCATTAAAATTACTAAATAAAAATCATTATTCGAAGCAAAAATTAACATTTTAATCATGTAAAATATTTTATTTTTTACATTGCTGTAAAAATATTTTAATCCAACGTAGACTCTAAAAAGAATTTAGGTTTTTGTGTTCAACACTTATAAATAATACAAAGCAACACTCAAGGACATTTTGCATAGCTGATTAGTAATACTGCAGTAGAGTTCCGCAAAAACACTGGAGAATCATACTACATTTATTCTATAAAATCATGTTTCTAACCAGAAATAGTTTTTTGTAATATGATTAACATTTTTCATTTACTGATGGCATTACACTGAATGTTTGTCAAATGAACGCATATGTATATCCATTTTATGAAAGGGAAAACTCATACACACTTGAAGTATATCGCCTTTGACATTACATATATGTGTTTATTGCAGTAATTTATGTTAAACAAGTAAAAAACAAATATGTAGAAAATTCGTATAGTTATCCGCTTAAATAACATTTTTAACAAAAAAATAACGATAATTTATCGGTATTTTTTAGAAAAAAAATGCGCAATAAATAAGACATTTCCTAATATAACTATTAAAAAATTAATTAATTACACTATTTTTTTACTTAAATGTATCACTAAATGCTTAATTTTTGTACGTCAGGGATCACAGGCATCGCATATATGCATACAACGCTCAACTAGCATTATAATAACTGAAAATATAATACTAGAAAACCATACATTATAAAAAAAAAACCTCTTAAGCGATATTATAATCACCTTTATATAACAGTTGACCCTTTACTATAAAAAATACATCATTCCTTTTCTCTTTCTTTCGAAATGTTTTAGTCTCATTCATCATCGCTAAACAATGTTGAGATAGTGTTCCATTTCCACCTTTCTTTAAGATTACTTGGGTGCCGATTGTTTAATGAAATAGGAAAGTTAACTACTATTAATTTGATAACTACCCATTGTTTATTGAAATATAAAGAAAGGAGCCTCTTGTAAACCTTGATGATAATTTCTTCTTTTTTGTCTGATAGATTCCTTAAATAATGAGATTTTTTTCTTCTATTGACTACTGAAGCAAATTGTTTCTCACGAAATTAAGTTCAGCATAAAAATACCCACTTTTCTTTGTGTATCTCCCCCTGCCCCACGCGAAATCTTTTGTTTATATTACCCCCGTATTAGGGAATGAATACGTCAATGAATGCAGTTCAAGGTGCTGTGTTTGATTTCTGAACGTTAAAACATCTGTATTAATCTTCTACGAACTGATTAAATATCATGTACTTTAAAGTAAATGTTTTCATCAATACGGGCCAACATTGTTTACCAGGGGTCGGCAACCTTTTAGCTGTGGAGTTCCAAACCAATCTACCAATATGATTCAGCGGGCCACACAGTAGGACACTTTTGAAACAATTCAATTACTGCGATAATGCACGCAGAGTTAGAGAATAGAAGTCAATAATATAGATTTACAGTTTTATTAAACATTAATTTTGAATCATTTAAAAATATTTTTAACATTAAAATAAACAGCATAAAATATAACTATTTCTTCAACAAAAATGAAAAAAATTAAAATTGTACATATATTATGTATTTTTAAACACGTTTATTAAAATAAAAAAGAGACAACATAAAATATAAGTATTTCCCTTCATTATAGTTAAATAAAAATTTTAATGCCAATCTAGTGCTTGCACCACTCTACTTTCATATCACATAATCAGGGATGTAATTTGACGCGATTCTGAGCATTCAATTGTTAAACAATTTCTTTGTGGACTCGAAATATTTTTCACATGAGGAAAGGATTTTTACTAATTGTTTGATATGTAGAACCAAAAGCGCGCGGAAAGCAGAGTACACATGCAAATTTCTCCCTTCAAACTATTAAATCTCTCCTGCAATGGCATTCAATAATTTACAAAATAGCTGTAAATTTATCATTAGAAATATCTTTCAGATTTATTCGTAAACCGTGATTGTCCATAATTCTGGAGATGTTTGTCAAATAAGATCCATTAAAATTTATCAACTTTCATCCACTCAAAAATTGACAAATTTGTTGAGTAGTGCAGAGTGCCACGGAGAATTGAGCCACGGGCCACATGTGGCACGCGTGCCATAGATTGCCCACCCCTGGTGTATACAAATAAATACTTTGAAAACATATATCTTGGCCCAGTCATAGGACTACTATTCTCAAGATTTCTCTGTCTATTACTGTTACATTGAAGATGACTTAACCGCTTCCAGTTTCTTCAAGAGAATTGCGAATATCTTTTTTTTTTGTTTCAAACTAATTTATAATAAATTTAACAATAATTGAACGTGGATTCTTTACATTCAAAAATCCCAGACACAACTTATTTTTACTTAAAAAACGAAATTTAACTGAATAGATAAATATTTCATACACCTTCGGTAAAATTGGATTAAGACTCTGAAAAACTACCTCATTTGTTCCGACTTAGCGATAATAAGACATTTGCCACATTAGTTGTCAATTTCATATTTTCTTTTTAAAAGAAAATAACTTTTGCATATTTAAATTGTACAAGGGTCATTGTGATGATTAGACAAAAATTTAATTAAAAATGTCCTATACCATACGTTTACATGTGTAATCCCCTGTATATCATGCCTTTCAAAAGAAATCCCTATCTAATACGATGGCTAGTTGAAACTCTATAATTTAATGAAAAGTGAAAGGATTTAGGGAACAGCCTGCATATTTTGAAACACTCTTTTGATTTGATGAATATAATCACATGTTGTTAAACTTTTACCTGAACTTCAGTTGGACATCAGAAAGGTCATCCTGTCCAAATGAAGTCTGATTTAGGCAAAGGAGTGTTTTCTGTCATCCGGTCATCACTTTTTAATTCGAATTTTTTCAAATTTTTGTACTGTCATGGTTTAAGCATACGCTAAATTAACAGTTGCTTTATAAATTGACATTATTTTAATCCCTTCCTAGGCTATGACAAATGGCACTCCTTCAAGTACATGTTTTATTTATTTATTTTGTCATCGACATGAATCATTGGCTGAGAATAAATTTATTTAATTTCTTTTTATTTTGAAATGAGTTACTGTGAAAGTGTTTCCCAATTTCCTTCTGGCATCATATATATATATACAAAAACAATTTCATTTTTCATCTAAGTCTTTTAAATTGGCAATTCTCCACACTGTTAAGATCTTTCAATCCAACTGACTTAATTCATTATGAGTTTTAGCACGACGTAAATCAATATTCTTTTAAACTTAGAACTTGGTTTAAATCAAAAGTATTGAACAAATCTAATTCTCTATAATTTCAAGTATCATTATGATTGTTCAGAATGCAGCATTTATTTGAAAGGGGGAAATTATTTTTGATATATTCATATATATGTGTGAAAGAGTTATACTCATGTAGTATTGTTCATAGGTTTTGCAAGCAAAGGCGAATGTTATGTTTATGTTGAAAGTTATTCTCATATATTTCCTTTCATGGTTATTTTCAAAATGCGAGCATGTATATATTCAAAGCTGTTCGTCATTTCTGAAAAATGATTCAAAAAATAATTTTTTGAGTTATACAATGAAAAAGAAAAAAAAAACTTCACATTATCACATTACACAAGGGAATCACAAATTACTTTCATTTTTTTCGATTAAAGGAATCTGAAAGCATCCAGCCAAAATTTATCAATAAATATCCATTGAGCGTGTACAACATTCCTTTCATTGAAATGCGTATAACATTTTAAAAAGTACTTCATTATATATAGTAATTACATACTATGTTTTAAATTTTATACATTTATAGAACCGCTGTAATTAACTTGAATGAAAGATTTGCGTGCAAAATATATGAAAGCATTTTTAAAAGTTATCAGAGACATTTGTTTCATGGGTTAGGATAATAATTCTTAGAAAGCGAATCGATGTCTTTTTCAAACTTGACAAACCACATATCTTTAGTTTTCAAAACAACGAACAAATGGGATTAACTCATCTTTGAATAGTTTATCAAGTAGGATACATAAATTATTTCCCTGTTAATATTCAAAACCAATCTTTGCTCTTCATCCTACTCGCTTCGAATCTATTTGAAAACATGTAACAAGTCTGTTAACCTTTATCAGAACCACTTCCTGCGATAAACGTGCTATTGTCCTGCTATTTGTACCATTCGTATATTAATAATGGAATTTTACACAGATAATGTAAAATTTATTTCAATTATTAGGGTTTAATACAGTTTTTTTTTATATCTTTCAATCCTAACTGTACACCATTAGAATATTTCATACTAAATTCAAAGTCTTACATGAAAATCTAAATTCATAATAAATACTTTTTTTCACAATAGTAGTAATTTAGCGAACATCAATCCGTAGAGACAGTCTTTAATAGAAAATTTACTTAATTAGTCTTGGGACAGATCATGAACCAAATTCCACCAAAAGTCATCAAACGGAAAAATACTGTGCATTGAATTCATTGAGTATCAATTTTTTTCAAATAGCATAACACAACAGTCACAAAAATGAAGAATTAATTTAATTAAAGATCAAACCATTTTCATCTTATGATCATGGTTCAAAATATCTAAATCCGTTTCTCCAATAGTCTTCTTGATCCTCCAGAAAGATTTTAATTTAGAATCAAACAAATGTTTAATTTGTGGCTGTTTTAATGACGTATTTGTTGAATATGTCCCACGAAGGGACACTTAAATCTGTCGCAGATAAGTAGCTATTATTATACAAATATAGAGGTATATGTATTTGTTTCGTGTCTTTTTGAAGTATGAAACTCATGTTATCATGATTGTTACAAGATGAAGACAAATTTAAATCGCAAGCTACCAATTAGGTTTCGCAAATTGCACTTGAAGATGAACGAGTCATAAATCATAGCTCAAGCTTATTTACGTACAGTTATATATGCGTGAATATATATACAAACGTTTAATTCTTTTTCGTTTCTTATAACAAAGGTATGAAAATTATTTGGTCTTAGTGAAAAAAATTAGAGAACTGTCTTAATATATTTATTAAAAACAGTTTTAGGCATAAATTCCTTATCGAATAATTTAATTGTAATAAAGCGAATATTATGATATTCATTGTGAATATTACAATTTATTTATTATAATCATCTATTTATTAGTTTTGTCTAATAATTGATACACTTTTGTGTATAGTATAATTTAATCAAATAGTTTATACAATGATAGGCTAATTGTGTCTGAATGCTTAGAGGTAATATATATAAATATATATAGCACATAAAAATTAGAATTATTGAAGCAAAGAAGAAATACCATGAAAAAAACCCCTTTTATTAAAAGGTTTTAGAAAGTAATTTTTTATATATGTGTTATTGTCTATTTATTGTATTATAATATTCTGAAAAACAAATGCATGTTGAATTTGGGTTGTAATGTTGTAATTGTTGCTTTATCATATGAATTACACTCAACGGGGTTCCCCCCCCCCCCCCGTAAAAAATCATGCCACTTAAAACAATTTTTTCATCGCTATGAATAAATAAACCACAGGTTTGAAATTGCTTACTTTGGGGTTGGGTTGTATATTTATTTCAATTGATGGTTAATTTAGTATCTTTTAGCTTAGATTTTGAAAGCAGGGTAACGCGTGAGAAAGTATAAGCTATGACTTTAAAAGGAAATGAAATAGGATTGGAATTTTAAAGTTAGGTGAGGTTTGCTGAGAAAATACTAGTTGTTGAATTTTATACGCGATGTAAAGCAGGAAAACAAAGACTAAATGGGAAGTAGAATTTTGGTTAAGTTATAATTTAATTATCCTTATATATATAAGCGTGAATGATCAATATCAAATATATCTATTAAAATCAGAGTACAATCAAGTGATATTTAAGTATATGCAGTAAAAAAAATCTTTTTAATATACTGATAATGCAAGTTATATTTTTCCACACTTTTTTTCTTTTAACAATTCAGAAAAGAAAACTTTATTTTGAAACATAATAGGTCACGTCTTTGAATATTAATCGTGAAGAAAAAAAATTCTTCAAGATTAAGATAAGTACGTAACTGAACAACTTTTAAATTGCTGTCTAGTTTTAATTATGACAATCATTATTATTTTATAAGCTTATATACGTATACATATGTAGTATATATTATATTATAAGCACATAAGTTTAAGCATAAAAGGTTTTATGCATGATTAGTTTTAGAAAGTTCACAAAAAATACGAAAAAGGCTTAAATTTCATTTTTTAAAAAATATTCATTTTAGGAGAATTATTTAAATATCATTTAAAAATATAACGAAGTTGCGTGAATTGTTGCTTCAAGTAAGTAATGGAATGTTGTCATCTTACATAAAATTAGATATGCATTAGTCAAGATCAATGTCAGTTTACTCATTTGTTTGCAGATACTATCTGGAACGCATTGAGTTTTATGTCAAGTTAGGAAAAAAGGACGAAAAAAAGAATAAGAATTGTAATTCCGAGAGTTTAAATATATTTATTCAAAATTGCATATTTTGGAAAGATGACTCAGTTATCTACAATCAAAAGGAGACTTTTTAAAATGAAAACAAAAGTTCCTGATTTGGAACGAAAGGAAGAACTGCCCGTCTAATGGAGGTGGTCTGTCGTGTGTGAAAAATATTTCGAGAATAAAGTAATAGACCTGAAAAATCATTCGCAGTGTGTTAAAAACATTATGCGAATAGTTTTTTCGAACGAATGGAGAAAGGGAAGAAATAAGTACATGCCTACTAAAAAAGAATTAGCTTTCAGCATTTGGTTTTTGTGATTCAGTTTTCTTTTTAAAGGACAATGAAATGGTACTACACATTTTACCCCCCCACTGTGAAATCTACATAAATTATCTAATTACGTTTGAACGTGTTAGCATCCGTTTATCAAAATTTCTATTCTATCAAAAATGCATCAGTTCAAGTGAGTGAGTGAGTGATTTTGGGGTTTATTGGCGCAAGAGCCGATTTCGGCTATACTGCGCCAAACATTTGTTTTAATATCTGTGGTCTAGACGGGAAGAGAAAGAAAGAATGCATTGAATGACAAGAAAGAGGGTCGAAAATAGAGAAGGATCACTAGGGTACCCCGGGTTCGTGAAGCCCATGTTTACCAAAGACAGTAAACCCCGTGGGAAAAGGAAAAGATCACTAGGGCACCTCGGGATTGTGACACCCGTACTCACCTAAAGAAGGTGAGCCCCCTGAGGGGTGCATCAGTTCAAAATATTCACATTAGTTTTATAAAGTACATTTGATGTTTTTTTATGAAAAAAATGTTGAAATGACGAACTTATACGAGAACTGATTTATATATGACGAGAATATATAAATATTTATGATAGGCAGTGGCGCACACAAGAAGGGGGTCCTCGGGTCCGGAGCCCCTCCCCCAAAGCTCTTGATTTTTTTCTCGATTGATTATAATCCTATGTATGTAGTACGTAAAATTTAATAAAGTATTTGTTATCAATAATTAATTTTATTAATTAATGCTAATTCATTCAATAATAAATTTTTTACTGTTATTTGTTCCCGAAAATTGACAAAATCAAAAGAATATGTAGTGCGGCGTATTGGAGCATGATACGAGAGGAGGGGACTTTTGACCCTGAGCCCCCCTCCCCTTGAAGAATTCCTGTGCGCGCTACTGATGTAGTTAAAAGAAATTAATCAAACACCACAATCGAATTAAAAACCATTGTAATTTTTTAAGTATGCTTTTGAGTAAAATCTTTAAATAATGTTTCTTAAAGGTAGTAGTCGTATTAAATCTCTCTACTTAAAAGTATACAGAATTAAACATGTTTGATAAAAAATAATTGTATTCATTTTTCCTATGCGCATTTTCCTTTTACGTAAAAAAAAAAAAAAACTTCGTGATAATCATTTTCAATAAAATTACTAAACAGAAATACACTTTGCAAAAATAATGCATGGGATAATTCTAAAGGTGAGTAATCAAATTATCATTTTAGAAACAAGATTTATAAGCGACAGTTATAAATAGGAGTGTAGCTCCCACCGTATTAGCCATATCATTGATACGGGGCGCCCAAGCTACATGGTCCCCAACATGTGATATTTCCACACAAAAAAAGCGCCCCTCCCGAAAGAATTTTGATACAGGGCTCACTTAGTACTAGCTACACTAGAGGTTATAAGCGAAGCTATCTCCAGCTGGGACCACCGATGAGCGTTAAATATCCAAGACGCTACAATTCTCAGTTTTTTCCCCACGTTTTTCAAATCAGACGCACAAAAAATTTCCTTACAGTTATATACATTTTAAGTTCCTTAATTCATCCCCATGACCTCAAAAAAACTTCTGCAAAAATTTTCGATTGTATAGCGAAATTACCATCATGGACACCCAAATCTCGATCTCCATTATAAGAGTAAAATATATACCACCGCACTACAGTGTTTTAAGACGAGTTTCCTGGCTCTGACCTTGGCTACTTGAAGGAGCAAAGAAAGCAACAGGCGAGTTGCGTTCAGCGGGCAAAGTGGGAGAAAAAGAAATAAAACAGTGCAAGTGAAAAAATGGGAGATCACTGAACTCCTATAGATGAACTTATTCGAACACTTTTTTTTCTCCGCGACTAGAAAACCAGGCTCTTATAGCTAGCCAATGGTTCTCTCTCTCTCTCCGACGTTACAAAATCATTTCACCAAATTTCCTCCCCTCATCACTTTTCCCCATCTTAGAAGTTTTTTCTTGTTCTTTTCTTTCTTTTCTATCCATTTTTTTTTTTTTAACAGAACCATGTTTGCTAGTCTTTTAATTTTTGAAATTCTCTTGGTTAAGTTCTCGATTGGAGACCATGACCATTTCGACACGAAATTGCTCGGATCACACACCGTTGTAGACCGTGATTTAAGAGCTTGTTTCTCTCTTGATTTGTTCGATTTCATACTTTTTCTCGCTGCTCCCATCTGACGTGAACCGTGCTAAATAAGGACGACACTCGTTGCGTTGTGTATCTGAACATGTCACTTCAAATCAGTTACACTTTGAGAAATATTTAAACCATATAAAAAGGGGGATGTTTCTACATTCTTCCTTCGGGTTCAACTAAGGTTATTTGTATGAACATTATTAAGACATAAGTAACTGTATACTGACTTAGAAAATATTGGACGAGTAAAAATCTTATAAGAAATTCAATTTACGCTTTAATATTAGTTAATTTCTGTTTAACGCGTACATTCGTGTAAGAATATATTTATTTGTGTAATAATTAGCTTAGAACAGATGAATTAGCATATTTGTGTTAGAAAAAATTAGTGCTTTTTTTTCAGTGTTTGAAATTTTCAAAGGAAATTATATATCAGGCCGCAGACCATTACTGACCATGATCAGGGACGTTTTGAGGCATGGGCCAGCTAGACCCGGGCTCAGAACCTCGGCACGGAACTCGTCTCGTTCATGACCCATCCTCAAAGAGATCCTGATCAGAATAATTTTAATCGTCAAATGTTATTCCTGAATATATTCTCCGAATAATTGGGAATTTCGAACTATGCTTATTGGAACTATATGTCGTATCTACCGTTTGTGTCTAGAGGCCTAGACTTACCATCATACACCGTTATTTAGTTGAAAGGCAGCAATTCCAGGGTTTGTGAAAATGTAAGTCAAGCAGTATGGTTGTTAAATTTTTGAAACTTTTCTCTGCAAGCTCTGAACAAGAGACCCTAATAGTCGACATAAAATAGCAAGGACCACACGCCTTTGCCGATAGTAATTCAAGTGCTTGTTACTTTTGCTTGTTCGATTACACATTTTTTCATGTACATCCGCAATACGTGAACAGTACTAAATAAGAAAGACATCGCTTGCATTGTGTAGCTCTGAACTCATTGTTTCAAATCACTTACTCTTTGAACATAATTTAGAATGTTAGGGAAAATGTTTAAACACTTTTAAATCTTTATTCTAGGTCACAATTATTGGATACAAGCATATTATGCAATACATGTGAAAAGAATGAAAAGATAAGAGTAATTAAACTTCACTTATAAAAATAAAACTATTTTCTCGTTGATGACTCGTGATTTCTCTCTCTTTTTCTCTCTCTCTCTCTATAAATATATATATCTATGCACAAGTATAAAAAATATAAGTGACATATATTGCATTATACAACATTTTAATAATTAAAAGTAAAATGTATCCTTATATTAAGAGAAAATAAAAATTTAGAAAAAGTACAAAGATGATGTTTTTAAAGGTCTGTCTTTTCCGCAAGTAGATAAAAAATAAATGTTTAAAAGATTTTTTATTTAATTTATTATCTAAGTCTGAGTAATTCAAATGTTTATAAAGTTACATGTAATGCTATAAACAATACCCCTCTAGGATTCGTCCCAAAGGAAAAACCAACGTGTAACTTAAATAGATCTAATTACTAAGAAAGAGTAAATTTCTCTCTCTCATATAGTTGCTTACTTATTAGTCTTATTAGTTTTGAGATTCCTTTCTCTCTTAATCAAGTGTTTTTTTATATATTGTAAAATAAAAAAGTACTTTTAAAAGGCGAATCATATACATTCTACAGCAGTGCTTCTCAAAGTTTCAATCCCCCCCCCCTATAATAATAATCTATTGAATGCAATAATAATGTACTTTGACACTAAAACAACAATACGGCCTTAATTGTAAACTGTACAAATTATCAAGATAAATATTAAATTTCGTATATAGTACTTTTAAGTAATACATATTTCAAGCAATTTACTTTAAAATAATAGGATAAGTATTATGTTGCTTTTCCTTTCTAATTTTTAAAATGGAACAGATTGAAAAATAATTTTTAATTTAATTAAATATTCATTTCCTCACTCATTCATTTCTAAAAGTACAAATGTCATTAAAAAATAGTCTAATCTCTGTGGCTCTCTACCTTATATCCATCACATCTGGCATTCTCGTGGATATGAGTGTAACCGCCTGGGCAACCTTTTGGACGTCTGCGCAAAATGTGTATAAATGCTGCACCTCGTTCAATTTTCAGCTAAATGCAGAAGAGTTTCAAAGGGAGTTTTAGAGTTAGAAAATGACACTCTATCAATTTCTAATATTAAAACTTCATTTGAAAAGCTTTGTTCTTCAAGACAAGCCCATGAGAATTACTAGTAATTATTAAACTTGTTCTTAATTTAGTACTGATAAATTATCAAATACATTGTGCATTACGTTATCAGTATATTATACATTTATAAGTACATAATATCAATGTAAAAAATATATGTATTTTATTTTTTTATTATGTTTTGCTTTCTTTCAGTAAATTAATGATTTTTTAAAATAATCTTTTATTTTCAACTTGTCGATACTCTTTTATTTTCAACTTTTCTCGGTTCCCCATTTAGGGTTATCAGGCCCGTCCTCACGGGGCGCGCCCCACAGTTTGAGATTCGCTGTTCTACAGACTTAAAATAGCTGATTATCTAGAAAATTCAGCATCTTATTCATATTCAATTTCACTATTATTCATGTTCCCCTTTTTCTGCCACTTTTATTACTTTTTATTATTATTAATATTATTATTTTGCAAATACATTTCCATTTTACTTGTTTATAACTTAACTATATCACTTTCTCTAAGACAATACGCTAACGATCTGAATGCTGAATGAAAATATCAATATTATTCATAATTAATGCATAAAAGAGAATAGGTTCCATTTCTACAGCCTCTTCCTATTCTAAATAATAAATGTTTTTCCCCCTTATTATTCAAAAGGAATCAAAATTAGCTTCACTACAGTATAATTAGTTATTTGCACTAGTGTGTAATGAATAGAGTTGTATTTAATTATTTACCACATCTTTTATTTATTTTAAATTTATATAAAAATAGCGGAACATTAAATCAACAAGTTCCTTTATCTCTATTTGCAAATGCATATACATCTTTTTAATTCCTACTTAAAAGTTATTTCTTTACATAATATCTGGTTCAATGCTTGTAATGCTAGCGTAAGTAAACTCCAGAGTCTTAGCACACTCCGCAACCGTTTGAATTTCTAAAGGAAAGAGGTGATCGTATAATTCAGCGGAGCTAGCATATACATGGATTCTTAGAGTAAAAATTATTATCTTCAGTCGGCGATTTCATAAGAAAAAATAGACTAATTATCTGCTTTTTCTAAAATTCGGAAAAATGTTTCAGAATGGTAGGCATTTTGCAGAATTAATTGTAATTGCAAAGGTGAAAGAGATTTGAAAAGTATGGATATATGTGAGGACATAAACTGGAGTAAGTCCATATCAAGCAAATTAGTCCTAAAAAATAGTTTAAAAATAGAGGAAATCATACAAAAGGAAAACATTATTAAGAAGAAAAGCTTTATCTTGACCTTGATAGAGAATCATAACCCCCCCCCCCACACACACACCTCCTGGGTCTTTACAGTTGCCGGCTGAAAATTCCCTAATATATGACTTTGTTTTATGAATAACCAGAATTTATTAACTTTAGGGAAATATCAGAATATTTAAAGCTGTAGTATGCAGAAATACTGCATTTTTTAGAATTCATTATTGTTAAAGTGACATAATATTAATGTTATACGTATGTAGCTCAATCAACGTCAGTTTTTAATATTCGAAGAAATTATCTAGCATTTACAAAAAGTTAGTGCAAATAAAAATTATTTGCATATCTAAATAATCGATTCAATACGGAGTCGATTTTTATGAGAGGTTTGAACCGTATTGAGACAGTTCATGGTTATAAAATTTTTGATACTGCATTAGCTCTAAATGTTGAGCAAATCATTTTGAATACTTAACAATATCCTTATAGGAAATAAGGGAATTTCAGTACAAATAAAAATTCCATCAAAAATTTTTTTAAAAAAAAGTTCAGAAGAACCAAGTAAGAAATGGATGATTGTATAGTGCACGATTTAGGAAATTTCTCACCAACTGAAAATACAATATATATATATATATATATATATATATAATAAGATTTTACTTTCTTTCATAAATGCATGTACACAAATTAACACGCCCAGAAATTAAAAAAGCTCAGCTTCCGCGAGTGGTCACACCTCATTACTACCAAATGAATAAAAATCTACCATAAAAATTCTTCTATCATTACCAACCGAAGATGTCTATAAGGATGACTGACTTAATATGTGAGCCGGAGATTCCTCATTTATTAAAAAACTAACAAGAATAACAAAAATCTTTCCGGTGCATTGGGTTAAGAAGAAGTATTAGGAATTTTCACTAGTTAATGAGCACTAGAAATAAACAGAAAATAAATGCCAGAAATTCAGTGATGCGTATCTTTTATTAAAAGGCGATCTTTTAACTCGGCATCAGTCATAATTACTAGGCCAGCAGCACGATTCAATATATTACTGGGATTCACAAGTTCGAAGTGAAGACCAAACACCTTTAACGTCATTAGTTCGTTTCCAGGCAAGCTGAGGAACGTGGTTAAGGCTGTAAACAAGGAACAATGCAGAATTCAAGTCATTCCCTTTTAGACCTCATTAGGAGAACTTGAAGAAGATAATTCGTCCTCCAGATAAAAAAAAAAGTGACGCGCTCAACAGTTTCCGGTCATTTCCTACAGAAATAGATTGAACATCAGATAAAGGCTACTTTTTCATTCAATCGGAAGATGTTTTAAGTACCTGAGCGCATGACTTCTCTGTTTTTTAAAGTAATGGGAACGAGATTTAAATTTAAAAAAAAGGCATATGAGTTAGTGTTTGGACTACTGGTTTATAGGTTTTTCTACTTGAAGCAAAATAAAATGATTTGAATGAAATAATCAGCTAGTTTTTATAAAAACCGTTTGTTAGAATTCATATATAAATATAAATAAGGTCGTTGCTTTGCTCGCAAGTAATTCGGCTTAGTTCAGTCTGACACCATTTTATAAACCGAAAGGTTTTTTAAATTAATAAAATGCAAATGAGAATGAATCCATAATTATATCTATTTCAATTCTTGAAAAATTACTTTGAACTTATCTGGAATACAATTTTCATCAAATGCCATCGTTTTCAATTTGAATCCACTCCTTTTGGGACTCTATATTCCACTACAATTTGTAAGGTTTTTTTAGCTCTAGTAATTTAATTTAAATATTATTCATGAGTCCTTTTTGTTTTTTGGAAGTACTTACGGAAACAAACTACTTCTTTTAAGATATTTTAAAGGGGAGGGGAATGCGAAAGGATAAAATTGATAATCAATTAATTTCCGTTACATACGTTTAGCAATTTTATCTTGTTCTTACATGAATATTTGGAAACAAAACATTTCTCTTGAAAAGCTTTAATAGCCTTACAAACAATGACCAGCAGGAAATAGTTTTAATATTTCAGTGCTGAAAATATGTGTTCTTTTTATAATCATATAAAGTGGATATTTTCAATATAAAATTGAATAATTTATGTTTCAGTATAAAATTGAATTTTTTCGTTTTTCTGATATTTTCTTGATTAAGTTTCCAAAAATATTTATTAGGTATATTTATTGGAATAATTAAAATTATATATTAAAATTCTATCTTATTTAAAAACGATTTGTAAAATTTTCTGTTGTTAAACGTAAAACGTTGTAACGTGTTTCTAGCCACACAGCTGTGAATCGGCTTCTTTTGTAGAAATGATCACCACACGTGAATGACATCTTCACCCTTAAAATATTGCACGGTCTTGTCTTGGACATCGTACCGGCAATCTTTGACACCACGTGGGACCCCTGTTCCATCCACGAACCGGATGTAGCTCGAAGCTAAAGATGTCAACCCCGGTCATCCCTGAGACCCTAGAGAGGGCAGAGTGAGAGAACGAGAGATGGCCAAAAAACTTTTCCCTCACAAACAATATTTTTGAACTCTAATAATCTCCACAATTTAAATAACTTCAATGTATATTCTATAAATAATAGCTGATACGTAATTAAACTTAATATTTAAAGTAACCAATATTACGGTACCTTTATTTATCTGAAACGTCGCAACGCGCGTCGTTTGTTTTCACAATAATTTTTAAGAGTACATCTTTTTTTAAAAAAACTATGCATTACAATAATTTCGAGACGTACAGGAAAATTATCCAACCACACTAAAATTATTTAGAGCATTTAAAGTCTCAATATAAGTGTTACCTTATTTGTGACATAATCAAATGAGACATTCCCCCATAATTTGAAGCATAGGGAAGAAATATGTTTCATCTGCAAGCATAAAACATTTTTAACAATAAAAACCATGAAACACAAGCTAGAGGTACTTTCGTGCGCAGTTTATCAATGAGAACATATTTTTTTAAAAAGATTTATAGAATGTTATTTTTAAATAAGAATAATTTCTCATTATTAATCTCAACACGTTCAGATAACACACACTTTATCTTGTAAATTTATGGTTTTGAGCAAGGTTAAAGACGAAATATTTCTGTTCCAATTGTAGCACATTTTAATAAAATATACGATATAAAAAATATTTATACTTTTAATAAATGTTGAAATTTTTATAATATGGTTGAGCTGCAGATTCACGCGTTATAATGTTAAAAATGTACATAAATTCTAAAGTAAGTGCTCAGTTTAGGTTAAATAAATTAGGTATATGACCATAAAAAATAAACATTCTGTGAAAAATAAATATAAATATTTTTTTATTTCCTTTCCCGATTTTTTTTCTTTCACATGATAAATAACTCTAGATTGAAGGTGTTGTCATTCTTGTCAAAATAAAAATTGAGATTTTAGATAATGTAAAACGTTAAAAAAAGATCTATTGTCCACTTCAAAAATAAACTGTTCTTATAAGAAGCTTAAATTCTTAACTTCTCGAGTACAAATATTTACATCTTGGGAACATTGCTGAGTCATCTAACTGTATAACCTGCAGCAAAATAAATATATACACGTATCGATTTATTTAAACTTAGAAAGAATCTTGAAGTTTTCTTTATTCACGGAAAGCAAAACTCTATACATCAAAATAAAACAAAATTTTCGAATGGAAATTGTTTTGTAAGAAACTGACGCAGAGAATTTTTATTTTTAAAGAAGTACGTGCTCAATGGCAGTTTCTAGGCGTGGAGGATATTTAGGGAATCAGAAAAAAAAAATGTGATTTAATTCTATTTTTAACTCTAGATTGCCCAAGGAAGTCATTTTGACTGCTTTTTAATTTCAAGTAGAAAAAACATTTACGTATATACTGACATAATTTCTTAGAATTTTTTAGAATATATTTTTTTTCCAAGTGAAGTATAAATTTTTTTATTGTTAATATATATACTAATAACGTTATATATGACTGTAAATAATATAAAAATATTACAAATTAATTTTAAACAAATTTCCTTTCACATTAGTTATCCTTTCACAATGCAGCCATTTTGACTGTTTTTGGGCAGTATAGGTATATACTAAGTTTCAGTCTTTCTAGTGTTAAAAAACAGGTAATGATCTCAATGCAATATTCGGTCTCGTTCGAAAAATGCTCATCATTTTTACGCTCTAAAACAATTAAGTTATTTTACAAATTTCCGATCAACGAATAACCTGTAATAAACAAAACAGAGAATTTTAACGAATACGTCACAGGCATTACTACCAAGCCTACCTACATACAAGCATCTAAAAGTTTAGGTGGGTTAAGGTAATTTTTTTTCAGGTCTTGCTTCTATAAATTCCTGGATTGATTTAATAAAACGAGTAATCGTAAAAGATAACACGCCCTAATAACATTGAAAACTGAAAGTTTTATAATTATCACTCTTATCTTTAGAAGAAAAAAAAATGGCTATACAAGAAAAGCCTGAATTTCTGTCCACATAACTTTTGAAATTTTGAAGGTTCTCAAAATTGCTATTTATATCAAACTCAAATATTATTGGTATGTCAAGTAGAATATCTTTTCAGATCGAATGCCAACAGATAGATGGAAATGAACTTATCACATACCGATAGCATAATATCTCTTGAATATCTCTCGTAGTGTGATCCAATAACTTTGGAACCAATTTGAAGAAGAAAATTGAATCTCAAAAAAGTCTGCTAGCTCTTTCTGCGTGAGGAAGCAGAAACATTACGGTACCTCAAAACTCATTATAGTCCATTTTGTGGTAACTGCAAGAATTTCAGCTACCTCGTCCGAAGACATCTTCACAATGAAGGCTTGTTGTATGAAGGAGACTTATTAGAGGTGTCCCATAGATTCAAATACAAAGGAGGTCCCAAAAAAATTGATCTAGTGGACATGTCGATTCGTCAAAGGATGAATAGCAGTTTGTACTTTTTAACAGATGAATCTCGGTTCACTTTAGAAAGTGATCCTTGCCGTGTTCTGATCTGGTGGAATAAAGGAACCAGTTACCACACACATGATTTAAACATTGTTGAAAGACACACTTATAGCAGAGGTGAAATCCTGAGCCGGAATCTCTTTGGAAGGCCACACAGACTTGCATGCGTTCGATGGAAATGATCAAAAATATCGAGACGAAATCCTTGATCAACGTGTGAAAACGTATGCTACTGCTATTTGTGATAATGTTATTCTGATGGACAATAATACTCTGCCCCATAAAACCATGCTAGTAGATATATACCTTCTTTATTAAGGCTTTAAGCTAATGGTAATGTTATCTCGTTCACCTGACTTAAATCCGTTAGAGCTTCTACCTATTTGAGTTAAAATATATGGTTGCTCCGATCGACTTCATTCTAAAACTGACACATAAGTTGATGTAGAAGACCGTTACAAGTTTGTATACTACTTTTTGTTATTTTTGGGGGCTAATGATTATGTTTTGTAAAAATTCCAAGATTTTAAATTTTTTACATACTTCTAAATAAGCACATTACTTTTTTATACTGTAGGATTATGGCTATCTGTATTTTTTAGAAACTAATTTTAGAATTAATTTTAATTGTATTTTTTTATTCTGATATTATTTCAGTCCAGTAATATAGCCAACTAGAGGGGAAGGTCAGAACCTTTAAACTATGTTTAACCGTGCAGTGTTAGTTTCAAGCCAAAGGGCTCACTTTTGTATTACTGTGACAGTTCTACTTTGTCCTGAACTGTGTCTTGCTACTTTTTTGCCAGTTGTTTAATTAGATTAGAGCTATAGCAATTTAATGTATTACTAATGACATATGTATATCAAACATTAGCATTAGACAACTGATAGTCAAAAAGTATAGCTCACAGCAAAATACAAGAATGTAGAACAAAAATACAAAAATTATTTTTCCGAAAGAAAACAAGAAACGAAACTGATTATTTGCAGAGCAAAACACTGTAAAAAACCTACAGACAATTTTCAAATTTAAATGCAATCCTAGTTTGAAAAACTCCCTCCTATACCACAATCTGAGTTTTTTTTAAACATTTTTACGATCACTTCACGTTTTTTAAAGCACAGACAGTATGCAAATATCAAGCTCAAAGATTGAAAAAACGGACATAATCTCAAGAAAGGTGTGTAAAATTCCAAAACAAAATCATAAATTATTGAAAGCAAGCCCAACGGGAAAGTACATAACATCACAGTATACGACTGCTACCGAGATCGTTTGTAATTTGCCTTCATACCATTCGTGTTTCCCCCTTATTTTATTTAAATTTAGATGCATCGTATGAGAGCAAGTAGTGAGAAAGTTCCGTTTTTTTTTATAGCCGAATTTGATAACAGGGAGCAATGCTTTGAATGATGGCTTAGGAGTGATATTCGATTAGTCATTTCAAAAAGCAGCCAGCAAATGATGTTTCGATTGCCTATGGGAGAGCAAAATGGCGTCAGTTTTTCCAAAACTCATTATGATTTCACTGAAAGTTGTTCAACCGCAGTTCCACAAAGTAGATGATATTCTCACACTCGTAAAAGATACATTCCTTTCTCCCTTCTCTCTTGCTTCGGAAAATAATACATAAAAAGTAAAAGCAAATGGAGTACGGAGAATACACAAAACGCAATGGAAATACCATAAAGCAAGAGGGAAAGAGGAAAACAAGTTCGAGAAAGAAAAATGAGAAGTTCTTTTCGTGAGAAAAAAAGTGCTTTTTTTAGGATATTAAAATCCTGGTTGTTCTCTCAGTTCGTTTCCCAATACGTTTTCTAGATTATGATGTAATATGTACGTTAATTAACTCAAGGACACGAGGTATTGAAATAAAGGATATTAAACAACATTCGGATACAAATACATCTCGATGGCAATGTAAGAAAGTAAAAGAAAAAAAGGTGTAAATTATGAATGAGTGAATAAAACGTTTAGAATGTGTAAAACAATATGCAAGAAATATTTGAGCAACTTTTTGGTTTAATATGCAACAGATTGGAGAGTAATCTTTAAAATCACGGCAAATTAAAACAATACATCGAACGGTGATAACATAAGAAATACAAAATCTAGTCTTAATGAAACGAATTAAATTACAAATAAGGAATATTATAGAATAAAAGTTGAAGCATCGTTCAACAAAGACAAATTAAAAATACAAAAAAGAATATAATGAAATAATCACGTATTTTTATCTTGACGCAAATTACACACATAAGAAACTAATTTACTTAAATTTAAGAAAATATATTGCTACCCACATGATATAATAGTGAGTGAATATAAAACTTAAATGTTTTCGAAATTTCAGCGCAATTTGTGAAGGAGAGGAATCAGCAACCTTCTCTTAATCATGTTTATTCCAAGAAAATTTTTGCAATGTCTTATTTCAGTAAATGCAAAAAGTTTAATACAATAAGATGATTCTAAAATAAATAACGATTAAATGGGAATGGTTCGTATAAAGAATGAATGAATGAATGTAGAGCTTCTTTCTAAGATAAACATTCATTCAAGTCTTTAGAAACCGCCGAACACTAGGTCAAGGAAAAGATTATTAAAAACTGCGTAGGTTTGATTATGTAGAGCAAGATTCAAGACTGTGAATTCAAAGGATTTCACATACGGCGTTATAGTAACCACAGCAAAAAGATTAAGGCCTACTCTGAGCAGTACGATGACTCATAAGTTCAATTTATTGAGAACATAAATTTTATCATTTTTCGATTTAAACCACTACGCACATAACAGCCTTAAGAAAATATAAAAATTACTAAACTTGGACAGCATGCTAATTTAGATATTATAGAACAATTTATATATACATAAAAGTTAGAACTAAAAATAAACGAGTATAAGGTTTTTTGCAATACATTGTAATTAAAATTCATAAAGAAAGAAATATAAAAAAATATCTATTTGAAAATGCATATCATACGGTATAAGTAATATATTTTTAAAACTATTTCAAAATAATAAATGGGTTGTTAAGCTTTACAAGTTAATAGACAGCAGAAACATTGTCTGATGCAAAGTTCATTTTATCACACTTTGAATTGTTTCCTTTTAAATTAAAATTTGAATACATTTTTTCGAAGTAGAACAATATAGAAATCGCTTTAAGTAAAAGCTTTGCAAACTATGGGAACAAAATTTTTTAACAGTTCTACTTAAATGAACCTTTTCCAAATTTTTGGAAAAGATATCACTGAATTTGTATTAAAAAAAACTTTTATAGAGTCGTTCATTAAAAGTCTTCTAAATACGACCTTATTAAATATAATATTCTGTACTCAAAAATATAATGAACGAATCCATTGCCTCATTTACTAATTAGTCGCATAGAGTGTTTCATATGAGAAAAACAGACATGCTAAGTTTGAAAATGAATACGGAAGTACACATTTACTATGTCTGGTCTTAAAAAAAAAAAAAAAAAAAAAAAAAAAAAAAAATAGAAGGAAAACATGTATCTAGACGTTTTCGCAAATACCGTTAGAATTGCACAGCAAGAATTCGAATATAAATGAGATAGATCCATGTGCATTTCGAAATAGCGCTTACTCATAATTACGTTGCAACTTTCTGTATAAATATAACATTCATGAAAAATTATTGAGATATATTTACCCTACTCTTGCATTCTAGAATTGTTAATAATTGCATAGGATTTCGCTTCTATTTAAAGTGAGGGGGGGGGGGGATCGAGTGATTTCTTTTATTGAAAATAATTTCTAGTAATTTTTGAAGAGGGAAAAATCTTCTAAAACGTTTCCATTGTTATTGACTTCAACATATCTGTGATTAATGTATAAGTAAAATATATTGAATACCGTTTAAATATAAAAATTTATAGCTCCGTACTAATTTATCTGTACAATTTTAATGCGAGAAATGCTCATGTTTTCTGTTGTCATTAAAAATGCGAAAAATTCGAATTTATTCAAAATAATTATATTTAATTAAAATTTTATATTTTTTTTCATCTTCCAAACACAGTAGTTTGTGTCAATAATCCTTGATTATATTTAACATAAGCTCCATGTGAATTAATTACAAATGTTATAAATACAGACTATTTCTAACTCATGCTGGTTTTGAATGACACTTTTTTCATATTAATTACTTCATCATAAATGTATTCTAATTTATTTAAATAGTTTTTATTCCTTTATAAAAGACTAAATGAGCAGCCAAAGCGAACTTGTGACTCCTAAAAATGTAAGTTGAATAATGAGATAAACTGTGAACTTAATTTGCGAGTGAGTGCATAAAAGGAACTTCTTTTTTTTCTCCAAAATACAATTAGAATGAAGAGTACTTAATTTCCTTCAGTAACTTTTGACGGAAGTCGAGAAGCACAAATAACAGCATGACAAAGAGTTTTGAGAATGGTTTAGAAGTCAAGGGACGATTCTGAATCATTTTCGTACAATTAAATAAATATATGTTATAAAGACAATTAAAATAAATTAATGAAAGAAAAGAATGCAAAATTTAAACACAAATTCCCCAGAAAAAAATTGGTAAATATTCTCATTTCTTCCCAAATCATTTATGTGAAGCATGTTTCCAATACAGTAATACCTCGATTTACGCGAATTCGATTTTCGAATAATTTCGTCGATTCGTTGTTTTCCCCATCACTTAAACTCAGATGAAATTGTTAATTTTATTGAAGAAGTTTTTGATTTTTCCAGGCAAATAAATTTAGAAGTGGATAGTGATGACGTTTAAGAACTGCTAGGTTCCCACAATCAGGAGCTGACAATGGATGAGCTCTTAGAAATGCATGAGCAAGAGCAAGACATTGAAGAATTTGAGTCTTCAGACCCAGTTCAATCAGAAGATCGAATAAAGGTTGGTAATTTGGTAGAAGGCTTCAGATTAATTGAAAAAAGGTTACAAATTTTAGAAAATACAGACTCCAACGAAGAACGTATTTTTTCACCAAAATAAGGAATAAAAAAATTATTAGAATGCAACGAGGAAATTTTGCGGTAGAAAAAAATATCTTTGAGCCTGCAGACTACTTGTTAGATTTTACGAAACCTTTTACATCAAAATAACTTCAGTTTGTGATTTTGTATTTGTGTTATGTAAGATTTTATTAAACATTTTTTTGTTCTAAATTAGTGTTTTCTATCGTCTCTGGTACCAACTAAAACTAATTTATATGCATTTATATTCGAAATTATACCCCGACCGAAGTGAATTCGTCTTATGAGGTTGTCACTCAGTCCCCACCTATAGCGTAAGTTCGGGGTATTACTGTATCTTTTTTTTATTTTGATTTCTAAAATCAGAAACTGTAATAAGATTTTGAGTTATTTCTAAAAAAATGCCTTTTTAAAAGTATTGGGGAAAATACATTTATAGAATGCTTTACAAAGGAAACATCCCATTTTGATAACGCAAAAAGAATAGACAAATTTAGACGTATCCAGCTTTTAATGTAGCGATTGACGACGATCATCATTTTCAAACAGCACTAGTTAAATGCAATAAAAACAGCAATAGTAAAATCCGTAGTATTTTTCTTAGGAACGATAATTTAGATCTCTCGACAACGATAAACTTTTCATTTTTCATTTTATAACACTTTAAGTAAGTTGTAAACTGAAAAAAAAAAAGAAAATATTCTTTAATTGTATTTTATAGTTTATGTAAATTAAGATTTAAATTTTAAAAAAAATCGTTGCAAACAGTTTACATTATTTATTTTTACATATGTAACTTTTTTATCGTTTGAGCTCAATTAGTTAAGTTTTAAATGTGTCGATCTTTATGCAATGGGTTGTGGCTTCTTTTGATAATTTTTCTGTTAATGCGAACGGAAGCTACCTACATACCGGAATGAAAAGGAAAAAAAAAAAAAAAAAAAAAATAGAAGTATTTCCAAGGTTACATATTTCCAAGGTCATGACGCGAAAAGGGATTTTTACAACTCCTTGAGCTTTTCATTGCACAAAATAATGTCTAAGCGTATGATGAGAATGTTTTATGGAGATAAAATATTACTGTAATCCATAATTTTGATTTATTTTGAAAAACTTAAAAAAATATTTCCAAAATTTGGTGCATTAAAATAGTTTTTGAAAGGTTTTTGAGATAGAAAAACAACAACAATATATATATATATATATATATATATATAATTTTGCTTTAAAAAACACGAACGTTTTTGTTAATTTTTTTTTGTAAAAAAAATCAACTTATATAAATTAGTCTTTTAAATACTATCTAGTGATCAAAATATGAAGATCATTTTAAACCATTTTTTTTCTTATATTACTGTCTACGATTTCAGTTTATGAATAGTGGGCAGATCAGTTAGGATTTATATTCCAAAAAAAGTAAGTTTAAAGCTTGTCACGTCTTACCTAAACACACATATAATAATACAAATTCAAAATAAAGAAATATATGTGCGTAATAGGTTAACATACATATTTAAAAAGATCCCCTCCACTATCAAAACAGTGTGGATAAGTTATACAATAACCTATGAGTGTTTATGCAGGATTTCTTCAAAAGAATTCTGGATATTTCCATTTAAATGTAAATACTGCATTTAAATTCATATTTTCTCAGAAAGTGCGAACATTCTTTTGTCTGTGTCATTTAAAAGAGTAAATGCGAAAGAAATGACATTTCAACACTATCTCGTTGAGATTCAAATGTATTTATTTCATTGCACTGCTGCTGATTTAAAAAAAAAATTAAATCACGTATTAATCACTTCATTTCAACTCAATATTTACCAAAAAATTATTTAGTTATAATCATTTAGTTTTAGTAATAAAAATTATTTATTATTAAAACATTGTTTTCAAAAATGAAATATATTTTTTGTTCTCTTTTATGAGATACTAAAAATATTATGCCTAAACGTCTTGTTTAGAACCAGAAATTCGAATTCCTACAATTCTGATTCGAAGTTTTCGTTCTAATTTTAACTAATCTTTCGATATTCGGAAATAGTTCAGGAAAAAAAGATAAATGTTGCTTTTAAATTATCATTTATTCATTTTGCATTTATACACACTTCACAATTCTTTAGAAATATCTCGATACAATTATTAAAGCTAAGCTAATTTTATTTTTATTAAAAATACTAAAAAACATTTATTTTTCGTTATTGTGTTTTTAATTTCACTGTCTTTACTTTTTGAAACTGCTAATGATATTGAAACAATGTTCTTTTGAAAACAACTTAAATATGAATATCACGAGCTTTTTAAATCAAATATAAGAATTAAAAAAATTAATAAACCGAATCTGAATTAATGATTCTAAATGAAATGTATATATCTATGTTAATTGCGCATTAAATGAAATACAGATTTATTTCCAGAAAAATTGTATAGTATATATTAAAGAGTAAAGAATAAAAAAAAAAAACTGAAACATTAAAATAAGGATTTAAGTGTTATTCTTATCATGCTATTTTTAAAATATACTTGTGCTAAGATGATTATCTATACCATCCAAAATCATAATAAATCCCTAATGTCAATAAATATCCTCTCATTCCTACACTATTACGTAAGAATTATTTTCTGTGTTATGAAATCTGTCGCAACCATTCTCATCCTTTTCTTGTTTACAGAATTCAGATAATTATTTCGTATGCAAAAATAAATAAAAGTCTATTCATGGGATAAAATGCCCATTTATCTTACTTAGCGTATTTATTCGTGATTTAACCTACAAATTCTGGATAATTATTTAGAATAATTAATTTTTTAACTAGGCAAAAATATTAAATAGATAATTAATAATAATACAAAAAAAAATAATAATCAAATTCATAAATTTCTAAACATTGCTTCGAATGTCTCTTAAAGAAAAGGAATCAAACAATTCATAAGGAAATCTGATTCTATGTAGTACGGTCAACTGAATGCTAAAATTCTCTAATTCAGTTACAAAAAAATCTAACATGAATTTAAAATTTTTAAACATACGATAAGTGATAAATAAAAATTAAATTAAAATATATGCCATTACAATTTAATTAATTCGGTAGAAATGTATAGGAGCTATTTTACATTAATATGTAGATTTCATCGCACTATTATTAATTCAGAAAATCATGAAACAATTTCCATAATTCTACGTAGTTGAATTTGAATTGCATACTAATCTGCGCAAATAGATACAAAAAGGTTAAATTTACAGTTAGAGACTTTTTCAAGGCTCTTTAGAATTATTCTAGATCAATTTTGTTCTCTCTCTGTTGACTTTTTTTTTAGCTTCCCACTCCCTTCTTTCTGTATTTTTAAAGTTGCTTTGTAATTGTATGTTTTTATTTCGAAATGTAAAAAAAATTTAAGCAGTTATTAATAAAGAATTTTTAAGTAATACTTTAACAGAATAATAATAAAAAAACTAACCAATTTAGTTACGATGAAAGATACAGATTTCAATAATACCTTCTGAATGACGGAAAAGAAATTGGAATTTATTGGAAAAGAAATAGTATGCAGTCTACTTATTTAATTTTAATCTTTTTAATTATTTAATCATTTTTCTTTTGTAGAATCATCTTAATTTTTCTTGTAGCTACAGTGAAGTGATGCAATTTCACCAATATGATTTTATATGAAAAGATTTCAAATTCATTACTTAATTTTATTAAAAATATAATTCAGTTAATACTATTACATTCAATAAAACCATAAATAATTTACATTATCAGTAAAAGCGGGGATTTTTTACAAATGTTTTGCTGTTAAAAATATTGACAAAATGTAGTTAATTATTACAGAGATTCAATTTAAAAGTAAGGCACATTGTTGCTATTAAGTGCACAGAACTTGAAATTTTTTAATATAGCAATGATGTATTAAAAAATCTGAGGGATACGCAGAAAATTTTACCTAAAAAAAGGCGAAAAATAAAAGCAAGGGCGAAGTTTTACCAAAAAAAAAAAAAAAATAGCAATCTGTTTTACACTTTCATTTCATTTCAGACATAAGAGAAATGAACATTTGAAATTCAAAGAACATTAATTATATATTCCAACTTTTGGAGAAAAAATAAACTAAAAGAAAATAATAATCCCCTGTCAATGAATCATTAATATAAAAAAGACGTGAATTTGAATAAATAACTTTTTAAAAATTCATAAAATCATCTCCATTCTGCTATATTACAGGTGTCAAAAATAGTATAAACACGTTTCTTACATTGAAACTTGAATGCCGAATGAGCATAAAATGTTCATTGACACAAGGAAATTTTCATTAAAAAAAATTCAAAACATTAACATTTATTTATCTATCTTTATATATTTACATAAACATCCTAATTTTGCTGAAGAAGGAAAAAGCAAGATAATTATTATTATTCAAAGTAAATATAATCACGCTTATATACAAATATTTACATATCCTTATTTGTGCAATGAGCATATCATTGTTTTATCCGTTAGAAAACTACTTAGAAATATAACAATGCTATTTTCTTATGTTTAAATACCCTTTTCTTTCATTAATGTATTCTAGCTGTTATTCGAAAGGTTTCTAGGAAATGTTTTTCGACTAGAAACTAGAAAAATGATAGATTTTAGATAGCTAATAAAATATTTATTTGCATGAATGTAGTGTTTTGACATCTTTTTAACTGTCAGAATTTGAAATATTATATAAACATATCTCTATAGGATTAAAAAATAAATAACCTTACTTTTTTTATTTCATCTTTTAAATGAGTAATATTATTGAGGATATTTGAATTCTTTCAATTTAAAAATTTTATTTACTGCGAGCGTGTTTCAAGTTACTCGAATTAGTAGTAATATGCAAAGACTAAATTTAAAAAGTTCATTAATTTCAAAATTAAATGAAGTAAAATATCATTTCAAATAATCCCGAAATAGCAACAATGGGGAAGTCAAAAGAAAAAAAAAAACACTTTAAGACTTTAAACACAGAAGGCGTTATAATGCTCATCACCTTGAGACGATGTTGTCAAGCGCTCAATTATCGTAATAATAACAAAGGAAGAAAAATGAACAAAATGAAGTAGTACATTTCACATATTCAGAAACATAATTTGAATGATATATATATATATATATATATATATATATCTTTTACCCTTGTGTAAATATTTTTTACTTAATTTAAAAATTAAGGTTTGTGAATTTTAGGTTTATTAAGAAGAAGAAAAAAAAATTCAACAGATTAGCATGCAATCCAAAGTAATTTAAAAGTAAACATAAACGCGTACATTTAAAACCGGGGCGAAAATGTAAGTTATAAAAATTTCAACAAATAAATAGATTTCAGTAAGGATTTGAATAACTTATCAGAAAACGAAAAATGAATAATTATAATAAAAATCAACTTACTTTTTCCGGCCCAGAATCTTCGAAAGCACGTGGATCATCTTGAAGTTTTTGGAATAACAGAGTCAAACATCAAACGATAATAGAAACTGAATCAATACAAAAATGACGCACACCCACTAAAACAAAAAAAATCCTACAAAAATAAACACACGTGCTATAGCGTCCCACCGCAAACCACGTTGATTTTAAGCTACCATAAACAAAAGTTACGTCAAAGCCACCACAATTCAAAAACAAACCGACGCCGCTTCCAAAAATTCTCTCAGCATTTTATTTCTCAACGGTTGAATGAATCTAGAAACCAAGGAGTTTGAAAGAAAGGCAAATCCGGTCCATTTCGGCTATGTCCGATCGACTGTTCTTTAGGTGGACCACATAACAATAGATGCTAGGGAGAAAAACGTGAGAGACGCTTGGAAGAGTGTAGAAATGCAAATGGATTATCCAGTGTTAGGTGCTCTCTGACCGTCATAACGCCATCTGGCGAGCAAAGGTTTTATGAATGAATAGCAAGGCTCATAAAAAATGGAATAGAATGAGTGATGAGAAAGCGAATGTTCTAGTTGTTGGCTTTTTACTAGTCGCTCTCCTCTCCTCTCCTGATGGTTGAAAAGTTGTCACTTAACCCACACTGAGTGACTTTCGCCTTTCATAATAAGTTTGACAAGGTGAGGACAAGGTTTGACAAGAGATGCAAAACAATCTCTGTCTCGTTATGCATCTTAAGAATAAAAACAAAATTTAAAAATGAATGCGAGATTCTTAATCATACTTGATATAGGTGTCCCAGAGTAAACAAAACTTTAAAAGTTCAAATAAATCTTATAATAGGTGGGATGTGTCAAAACAAAACGATCGCGGTGTTTCATGCGAGGAAACAAACAAAAAATTTGATTGATTGTCTCCTTCTTCATACATCGTGCAAAAAACCATTGTCGTTGAACAAAAGCGCACCCTCTATGCTACTATCTATTGTTATTGCAGAACTATCTCATGAAAGTTTTTTTTAGTAAGATTTCTCCCAGGAAAACCCCACCCCTACAATAAGATAAAAAACAATATCGAATGTGGTTTTTTTTCTCCAAAAACTAAAAAAAGGAGATGTTTGCACAGCATTTTATACAGCATTTGTGATTTTAAAGAATTAAAAAAAAAAAATAGTACTTTGATTCACTGAGATAGTAATTTGCCTTTTGAAGTGGTATGACAAGTTGAAAGAAATCGCGTAAAAAAAAAATCTTGGGTTTGTAATATGTGTTTTGGAGCTAAAAAGTAAAATTTAATTTGTTGTGTTTCATTCGTAAGTCGATCATACTTTATCTAAATGTTCCAGTCAGTAGCGCACTCAGGGATTTCTAAAGGGGGGGGGGGGAGGAGGTCCAAGGTTGAAAGTTCACTATTCTCGTACCATGCTTTAATACGCCGCCCAACATATTCTTTTAATTTGGTCGATTTTCGGGAACAAAAAACGATAAAAAATTAATTAATAAATAAATAATTAGCATTAATTAAGTAAATTAAGAATAAAAACAAATACTTTATTAAGTTTTACGTACTATATACATATAATTATAATCAATCGAAAAAAAATCAAAGGCTTTGGGAGGGCGGACCCCCAGGACTCCCCCTTGTGTGCGCCACTGGTTCCAGTCACCAAAATGTTCGAAGCGTATGAATCAAGTGATCAACAGAATGTGCAAGGATATTGGCGATTTTTCAAAAGATTTATTTAATAACGTCGTTCTTCAAAGTAATACAGTGGCAAGCTACTATAACAGATCTAATTATTTTGGACCACGGTCAAGTGGTGAAGACGACTCCTGAAATAGCACCCCACCCTCCAAATTTCCACACCACGTTAGCGTTAGGATTTTAAACCTCGGTAGATTTCACGTACATCATCTTTAGCAGAACCAGGACTCGAACCTACGACTTGCCGGTCACGTGTTGTTGACCATGACTACTCGGTTACCACGACCTATTTAAAACATTGAATAAAAATAGAAGCATTTTTCTTTTATATGTATATTACACCGATGAGTTGTGAGAGAATAAGCTATATAGATGACGTTATTTTTTCAGAATTTTTTTTTCCAAAGTTGAATTAAAACGAGTGCAAGAAAAACTTAAATAAATATCGAAAGATCAAAAATTAAAACTTTTTAAAAGTTTCATAAAAAAAAAACTTTATATCTTCATTAAATAGTTAAAAAGCATAATTTATCCAAAATATGAATTACTATTTTTTCCAAAACGTGTTTAACGAAGTAAAGGATATCATGCAAGACCATCATAGTCTTACAGTGTATTTTTGTAGATAAAAAAAAAAGGAAATGGTATATATGACACGCAACACACTGTTGCTTTTAAAATTATCAAACTTGACTGGGTGTCCGATTCACTAAGGCATCCCAAATGTGATAAATCTGGTAGTCGGTGGAATGTGATGAGGCTAGTATGAAAAAATATTGATGAATAGCTTCCTTACATGCTTCTTAGAAAGCAATTGTGAGCTTGAGCGCCTTAGTGTGGGCCCACGAAGGCATGACCCAATATTTTCTTAAGGAAGGTTACCCTCAATATTCCAGTGAAGGCACTTTGGGGGTAAATTGAAGAAAACATACAATATCTTTCGAAAAGATAGATGAAAAAAATGAGTCTGTTTCTCCATGTGAAAACCTTAGTTTTTACATATATTATAGATATATTTTAAATATGTCAGAACCTTACAACATTTTCAATACACCTAAAAATGAAACATTTCAAATGTAAAACTAGACAGAGATTATACTTCTTCCTTGTGCCAAATGGTATGCTCGAAAGAGTTTGTTTTTTGCAAAAATATTAAAGTTAATAAAATAAACTCATTAATTACTCACATAGAGGAAAAGTCCGCGCTATTTAATCAGGAGCGTAGCTACCTCCGTATCAGCCGTATCAATGATACGGGGTCCCCAAGCTACAGGAGCCCCAATATGAGCAAGTGAAAGATGGTAAAATGTTGAGGGGCCCCAAAAAAGGCCCCCAAAGAATTTTGATAAAGGGCCCACTCAGGACTCGCTACGCCAGTGTATTTAATGTTGTTATAACTTTTCAAAGTTATACAATATTTTCTATCGTTTAAATTTTAGTTACCTAACGATAAATACTTCTGATGCTAAAAACATATAATAAGGAGAATTTTAAATAAACGATAAAAATCTCTTTATAAGAAGAATTTTCAATGCAAAGGTGTTTAAACCTTTGCATTATACATTAAGGCAGATTGCGGTTATATGGAGGAAAAAAAATGTTTACTTACGGAACCTAACTTTGTGGAAAAGCTGTTCTACGGTATGGAGAATAAAAGAAAATAATTAAAAAAATATTTAAAAATTTAATACTGACACAAAGGAGTTGAATATTTGAAAAATAAATTAATAAAATAAATAATTTTTTTTCAATATAAATAATCAAAAACGATGATTATTGATAAATGAGTATTGAGTAATGATTAATACAATGTACACTGAAACGTTTCATACCTAACCCCAGTTCTCTCTCTCTCTCTCTACTCACCGTTTAATCCAGTGGTGGCCGACAGGCGGCACACGTGCCACAGTATGGCACGGCTGAGTTGTAACAGGTAAACGCGAAAAATAATTGAAAAAATTGAAAAAATTTGAAAAAATAATAATAAATACTAATTTTTTATAGTTTCATTAAAATGCGTTGTCTCAGACAAAAAGAAAACTTCAAAAAGCACACTCTTAATTGAATTGCAATAGAAAATTATAATGTAGAAAATACTCCTTCTTTGTTGTGTGCGCTGACTTTCCGCAGGAAGTGCACTCGTTAGATTTTGGAATTTGATGGAGGGTGTGCATTATATAAAATATCTGGAAGAAAACAATGAACTCTTCAGTGAGTGTCTGCTAATCAAGAATGAAGATGGGCTTTGTGATTTAGCTTTTCTCACCGACACCATGGTACATTTAAAGAATTTAAATTTGACATTACAAGGAAAAGATTGCACTTTTAGTACTTTAATTGAAATATATCTTCTTTTGTGAATAAATTTTTGCTTTTTTTTTTTGTCTCGATTTTGGAGAAAAACATTAACACATTTCCCATTTATGGACAGGAACTGTTTACAAAAATTAATATTGCTACGAGCTATGATAGATTTAAATTTTAAAATCCATTTTGCAGGATACATTCAGTGCTAGATTTGATGATTTGCAATGCAAGCAACAAAAAAAAAAAAAAAAAAAAAAAATGCTGAGATTTTTTGATAATTCTTTCTTTTTCATAATTTCTTTGCAAGACGTTTATTTTTACCTATCTGAAATCCAAATCGGAATTATTGACCTACAGCACCATACTACACTAAAAAGCAAATATACAAGGAACTTAATCCAACTGCAAATGATTCAAATTATGTTGAATTTTGGAAAGTTATACCAACAAGCAATTTTCTAAATTTACACGATTTGGCTGTCATATAGGTAGGTTCGGATCAACATGCTTGTAAACAAGTGTTTTCTATTATGAAAACATAATAAAATAAAAATATCACTCAAAATTAACTGATACACACAGAAAAAAACCTAGTTTTGTTAGCATCTTCGAGAACTAATCCTAATATAGATGATTTGGTTAAAAAATACAAACACAAAACTGTATTAAGTACCGACAGTTTAATAATTATTTAGAATTAAATATGTTTCAAGGTACTCTTTTTATTTTATATCTAACCTAGCTGATTGAATATGTAAAAAATTTAATAACAATGAAACCTAAGTTTGTACTTTTCAAAAAATTTATTATATTATTTTTAAATTCCCATTACTTAGACTTCCATAAAAAATGTGTTATTTGCGTAAAAATCCCATAATAAGCCTATAAGTAAAATTTTTTCACCTTTTCATATTCTTTTGTTTGTTGGAAAAGCTGGAAGTGGCACTCTTTCCAAAAAGGTTTGGCCATCCCTGGTCTAATCATGCCAATCTAAGCTTTTTCCCGTCTTTTGCTTTATTGTACACTGTCATTTCAATAGATTTTTTTTAAAAAATTATTAATGCTAAAAAAGCTGTTAAATGTGTACTTGTAGTTTTTTTCTTGTCACTATTTAGTAAGTGTCATTTTATCACAATGATTGCTAAAAAGTACTAAAATATCTCTGTTTTTCTTAAATTAAAATTACTTTGACTTTTTACCATTAAAAAAAAGCACAAGTACCTAAACTGCATTCCCTTTGGGGCAGTACCTAACATAAAAATTTATTTTTTATTTTATTTTTTCCTTTAAATACCATAGAAAATCTTTTAAACATAAGTAGGTTTTGAAATATCATCAAGTCAGTATCACTCTTTTCGTGTCTCCAAAAGTTGAATTAATCTTCTATGACAAGGGTAGCCAAACAGCGGCCCGCGAGATACATTATAACTTTACAAAATACGATTATTTTGTGCAATATTTTTGTTTTTAGAGTAGTATTTTGTAAATAAATGTGCCATAACTGTTTCTATTTTATCACGCTCTCTGCTTCCTCTCTCTATTTGCTTCTGCTTTTATATTTACTCAGAAGGTTGCAGTATTGCATTGAAGCAACATCTCGCCGCATCAAGCTTGACTCAATCAATTAAATACATAATTATAAGGAAAAGATAATTTAATAATTGATGCATTTAATCATATCAAAGCATTTCAGAAGAAATTATTGTTATTTGAATCTCAATTGAAAAATAATAACGTTCAACACTTTCCCAATGATAAAAGAACTAAAAAATTCAAAATGTATCAGCTACATCAAATACGCAAAAGAAATGAGCAAAGATGCAGCTACTTTTGAAACAAGTTATTAACACTAATTACTAAATTAATTTAATACTAATTTAGACAAACACAAAAAAATTATTTGAAATACAGTCAAACCTCCATATAAAGAACCTCTATAAGGCGAATTATTCTTTTTTGCGAACTTTTTCCTAAAACCAAGAACCATTTCACGATTTTCTTCGTAAAGTAACCTCCCAATAGAGAAGTGTATTTTCTATATACAGTAGAACGTCGTTCATCCGAATAAACTGGGACCGGACACCGTTCGGATACGCGATTGTTCGGATAACCGAAAACCGAATGCGACCTATGCAGTATATGAAACCGGACAAAAATTGTTGACTTTCCAACATTATAAAACTGTACTAGAGACGCTCCTCTTTTTCTCCCTTCGCGAGATGGTTCAATATTTCAAGTTTTGTCTCTATGTTCAAGACGTTGCGCTTCCGCTTTAAATTCGAAGCCATAGCAGTTCACAACTCAACAAAAGAGCACGTATACACCCCCTCATTTGGAAACAAACTGACCTAATATTCCGCACAGATGTTTACCAAATCCCACACAACTGAAATTCCCCAAATATCCCACACCTTGGGTTTTTCCATCATTTTTAGCTTCACGCGAAACAACTGCTGAGCATTGCTCTGTTCGAAAACATATCCGGAAACTGGTCCAGATATTTGACTCTCCGGATAATAAACGTTCGGATAAACGACGTTCTACTGTAAAGAACTTTTTTCTTGAGGTTCAATTTTTGTCTCCCTAAGTCTTAAGTATTTCTGGATATTTCAAGTTATTCTCCCTTTTGACACATTTTAGGGTGATCATAAAGGAAATTTTGGTGCATTGCAAAGATATGAGGCGTATTAAGAAACAAAATTTTTTCAACAAAAAAAACTCAAACAAAATTAGCAGATTTTATGAGTAATTAAATTTATAAGGATGCATGCAGTATAATGTATGTTTAGAATCTCTAATTATAAAGCAATGTATGTTAAAAATTACTTGTATGCTTTAAATTAGGAAATGTCCGTAAAATTAATTAATTTTAATATAAAATTATTTTCTTAATACTGATAATGTAATTTCTCGATTTTCTTTTTCTTGTTTTCCTTTCAGTTTTTCTTTCTTTTTTGATGGGTAAGATACATAAAATGCATAAATATTAATTTACAAAAAAGTGTAAATATAATTGCTTTTTTTAATATATAGTGTTTATGAATTTAAAATTTGTTTCATGTGGTTTATAAAGTATATTAAAAGATAAACTTCTATATAACGAACTTTTTTCGGGACTTAGCGACTTTATTATATAGAGGTCCCACTGTATATTCATCTTTTCCTCTTTCATGTCAATATGGCCGTGGTAGCCAAGTGGTCTAGGCATCGGATCGTGGCTAGCGTGTCATGAGTTCGATCTCAGTACCACTGAAGGCCCGCCGTGTAGGGGAGCGATGCACGTTAAATCTGTCGAGAGCTCAAACGTTCTCGGTGTGGTAGTTAGGAGAGGGGGGTGCCAGCTCAGGTGTCATCCGCGTCACTTGACCATGGCTCAAAATTACGCGGACCGTCCCCAAAAGCCCTCGTGAGCTGAACAGTGGGACATTAATATTCATTCACTCATTCATGTCAATATCGCGTCGGGCCCTGAGTATCTCCAAATGGAACTAATTGACTTACAATGCAATAATGAGTTAAATCTTATTTTTAAAACATCACAGTGAAAAATAGACTTTAATAATAATGTCACAAAAAAAATTTTTTTTTTCTAATTTGAGAGGTCTGGCACACAAATAGATATGAGCGCTTTTGGATAAACTTACAACTGCTTATAATTTTTATCGAAAATGATAAGCAGGAAACATAAAACTATCAAACATAAATCACGCTCTAACTTAATGGATGAAAACCTGGAATATTAATTACGATGTGCAGTCATTGATATCGACTTACAAAAACTAAGTGAAAGAGACGAGAAGCAAATATATCTCACTAATTATATAAATTAAATATTTAATCATTGCTTTACTATTATACTATCGATGTTTCTATACCTGAAAAATAATGAAAACAATAATAATAATTCCTTCTATTTTAAAATTATCACACTATTAAATAAATGTATTGGGTCTGAATTTAATATAAAGATATATATTTTTCTATGTGGTCCGCGAGATTATACTGTTTTTCCGAAGTGGCCCGCAAGGTCACTTGGGGCTGCTACCCCTCTCTCTGAACATATTTAGTGTTACCATAAGAGTATCAAAAGAAAGCAAAAATACTTATCACTGTGTAAAATAAAATATTCCTTATTCTCTCTAATGACGGGAAAATTATGTTTATCATTGTAACTGACTTTCATTTTTCAAAGCATTTTTGACGCGAGTGGAGAATATCATGAAAAATAATCACGGCTTTTCTGGTTGTATCGTTACCAGACAGAAAGTGAAATAGGGAATGACAGTCGGATTCAGATTTCGCAAGTTTATTGCACGTGTGTCTCAGTGGCCTAGTCATCAAGGCATCCGTAAAATAATAAATTTAGCCATCGATGATGTGAAGCAATGATGAGTACGAAAAAAAAAGTTTTATTTTGAGGAATCACAAATAAATCTGAAAAAGCAGTATTGTGAGAAAGCCGTTGATAAATAACAGCAAAAAGGTGTTTTAGGCGCTTCCATTTCTTATGGATATTTATTTTATCTTTTTTCCTAAAATAGAATATCCATTATTACCAATCTATTGTTTTCTAAATGCAGTTTTTTTAAATCTTTCTATTCATTTCCATGCATTGTGATAATGTTTATTGTTTTTCATCCAAAATTGCGAAAAATTCTTTAACTGAGAGATTTTTTCTTCGGCTAATGTTAAAGAATAGGACCCAAATTCGGAGTATTGTTTCAGATATAAAAGCACCCAAACATTAATATTATATTCTGGCCTCCCTATCCTGTAGAGAATCACTTAGTTTATCATAATACTCATTTCTATCCTAGTTGACTTATTTTTTCTTTTATAAAATGTATTTTGCATTTTTTCTCTTATGCCGTAATGCTAAATGAGCTATCCCTTTACATGTTAAAAGGAAAAAACGGATTATTTATGAAATATTTTGAAATTTTAAAAACACTGTATTATATACAAATGCATGAATTACAATATCACACATTTTTAAAAAATATTGAAGCATTTTTTCTGTTCGAAAATGTGCTCCGTGTGAAGTCCACATTGTCGTACACATGGCGAAAACATCCTTAAACAACTACCCAAAAGGGATTTTTTCTGAATTTTTATTTTATTCGTAATTGTATTTTTCAAAGAACGAGAGTTTTTTACGTCGCTTTTGGAAGCAACATGAGGGTTATCAGAGTAATTTTGAGCCTCGGTCATGCTGGCATTCTGCTCTCCAAACTACCACAATACGCTAACAGGAAGACTTTGAGCTCGACAGATTTAATGTGCATCTGCCCACTCTATACGGCAGGACTTCAGTGGCAACATGACTCGAATCTAAAACACTCTGGACGAGATTTGTGTCAACTTGCAAAATTTACCAAAAAATCCGGCATATTATGTGCACTTTTAACATGAGAAATGAGATCGAAATTTACGGGTACGCGTTATACGCCGGGTATAAAAATGAGAGCTTTAAAAAAAGAAATAGAAATAAATTAGCATAGAAGTAGAATAGAAATAAAATAGTATAGAAAATAAATTACAGTTTAAAAATCTGAAAAACACCCTTTTATAGTTAATCGAACTAAGTTGCATCTTTATCTTTAAGTCACCAAATCTGGAATTAGTCGCCAGATGCGGGATGGGATCTGAAAATGGGAAATCGTTTGTCCTGATGATCCTGATCAGGACAATGAAACAAAATTATTAAATTATTGTATGGCCATCGGTCTTGGAAAAGTGAGCAAAATTTCGAGTTAATCTGACCTTTTAAAGCGGGTAAAAATTGAGATCAAAGATTCCGTTACATGCAAGTGAAGCTTATAAAAGGGTGTTAAAAAGGTGGTGCGTGCTATATGGCGAATATACCTAATAATTAATAATTACAGTTGAAAAGTATTAGTGCGCATTCCGGATTTTACGTTAATCATTTTATAATCGATATTTATATGAAAAAAATTATATTTTATATTTAAAGAAACGACATTTAAACTAGTGCGTCGTTGTTTGTTACGTAAACATAGGAAATAATTAATTTGTTTCTATGAAAACTTATAATCTTTAAATAGTACAGAATTTGAAATATTATTAATTAGTGCATATACATTAGTTTGTTCTCTTCGTTGTATTTAATAAGTAGTATTAGAAATCGCAGAAATCTCTTATTAAAGAATATATCTCAGACAGTTTTGAATTTCAATAATGTATTTTTTTTATCCTGAAAACGAAAACTCATTGTTGATTTTTAGAACTATTTTCCTTCATTAGGTACCGGAAACGTTTTTATTGCTGATTTTGCAGTGTTATCCTTTAAATTGATGGTTTCGTTTTTATTTTGGTTGTGTCATCGTGTTTTCATTCTCTTCTATTGACTTCCTGCTTTTCCGAAAAGGGCTCACGCTCATTTCCCAAAACTTTTCATGCAAGTATGCTAAAAACGGAAGTAAACTGCATTTTCTAATTTATTGCATAACGACGTTCTTAGACGCGACAAAATGGAGAGATTGATAAGGGAATATATATTGTGTGTTTTTACCTATAATGAAAATATTGTCACTCAGTGTTGCAGTTGACGCATATTTAGTTTGGAATACTTCAAATCTGTACTCAAAGATAATTTTCTATTTCGAGAACTAGGGTATCCAACCATTTGCGACAACTTTAAAAAAAAAAAATGAAGATATGGGAATTTTTTTGTGGTTTTAAGATTTTTTTAGTGCATTTTAAGAAAAATATGCTAAAATTAAAATAAAAAGAAATTATTATTACTAGAATGGGGAAAAATGGGTAAAAATGTACAAAAAATAACATAAACTGGGCCCATTCTGTACCAAAAGTTTATGAACGAATTTTCAGTTCTTCAATTCTGATGTGTTGCTATGTTATTCATTTTTAATTGACCTTTAGCATATTAGATATTTTAATTTTTACAAAAACTAGAGCACCTTATCTTAGTTATTACATGAAATTGCTTAAAATAAAATTGATTATAATAACATAAGGGACTGTAAATTTTGTAATAAAACAGTGATTGATAAATCTGAAAGTTAAAACACTTTTACTATTATACAAAACATACGCAAAAAATTTCAGTTAATTATTTTCAAAACTTTTTTAGCAATCGCTGTCCCCATTTGAGCATTTTCAAAAAAAAAAAAAAAAAAAAAAACCTCAAATTTCCAGTAAAATGCGTTTTAAGTATAACACCTTGCTTAAAGTAATGGTATCTGCTTTTACTAAAACACTTGTAGTTTTTGTTCTTGTAGTAAATGGAAAATAATAAGCTTGGTATTTTTATAACGCTAATAAGATATTCTATAAAATAAAATCATCAAAAATTTGTCAATTTTTGGCAAAATTCACAATTTTAGGTTAGTAGGATACCTTAATTTAGTTGCAATTTGCATTTTCTTCTCAATTTTGTTAAGTAGTTTCGCTATTTATCTAAAGCGCAGAACTGAGCATTTCTTAAACAAAGCATTTGTAAATTAATTATTTAAATAAAAGGAACTATTTTTTTAATTTATACTATGGGAGTGTTTCGTCAAATATACTTCTAGTAGGCTAATTTATAAACTAATTACACTGTATTTACTCGAATCTAAGCCGCCATCGATTCTAAGCTGCACCCCCAATTCTCTATAAGTTTTTGAGAAAAAAATTTAAAAAAATTGTGCGCGTAAAAGGTTTATCAATACCTATACTTAAGAAATTAAGAAAAAATTTTATGAGAAATAATAAGTAATAATTTATTTATTTTACCAGTTTTAAAAACTTTCAAATGCTTAAATGAACTTATACCTACTCTTACTATCGGTATCATGTTCCGAAAATATGATTCATTGTTTTAGCTGACTTCGGAATTGGTTCCGGCGTGGTCATTTTCCTCTTAGATGCCATCCAATGTATTTGTTATGTAACCTTTTTTATTTAAAGGAATATATTATCGAAGAATGTAACAGAATTACTATAAAGATTGTTGAACACTTACGAGCAAAAATTATATTGAGTTTGTTTACGCCATCGACGTATATTTGTTTTATCCGTGTCAAATTTTCAGTGGCGCTGCTATATGCTTCCGTTTTTTCCCCTAAATATAAAAATGCCTCACTTTTCATACTTGCGCCGTAATGAACTCATCTTGACGTTATTACCGATATCTCTTTGATGCTTAAGTGATAAAAAGCAAGCGTATAAAAAAAATTACCTAAATACTAACAGACAACGATGTTTAGGATAAACTGAATACTGGTGATAAACTGCAGAACGCCATAAGACCTCTATTCAAGTGGCCAGAATGGACGGTTACATTTTTCCTTTAAGAAATTCAATTTTCCCCACCTAGCAAATGTTTTTCCTTCAATTCTAAGCCGTATACTATTTTCAGTAGCATTATCACTGGAAAAATAGTGCGGCTTAGATTCGAGTAAATGCGGTAATTAAACAAACAAACAAAAAAAAACTTATTCCTTACCTAAACTCGTCAGAAACTCTGGAAATTTTAGTTAAAAACGGATAACACCTGATGTTACTAGTATTAAGTATCATCGGACCATAACCATAACTTTACTGCCTTCATGTTAACTCTTTCATGCTTAGTGGTACATATGTTGTACCATTAGTTCTTATTTGTTTATTGTGTAGAGATACATAAAACGTACCACTTTTTTGAATGCTTCAGAAATTGATGCTAGGGAGTATTTTCTCTAAACCACTACAAAGGTCAACTCCTAGCAGTTACTCAAGTTTCCAATAGATCCCTGAAGTTGTTGTATACAATGGGTTTTTGCAGTAGTTCCTTCTTTGATCAGCTGTGAGTCTGTTGAGTATATTTTTTGGAAGTGACTGTGTTGTGTATTTTTAAGTATAAATGAAAGTGATTCTCTTGTGATATTTGATACAAATCAGACAAGTATATATATTATATAACTAAATAAAAGTCAAAATGACTATAATTAGTATATCACATGTGCATTGCTAGTATGAAAATATGAGAGTACAAAAAATGTACCACCGCGCTATTAAAGGCCATCTTCCATGCAAATACAAAATACATTCCACTTATTTTTTCGCAATAATGAATATCGTCGCCCATCCGGTATAGTGGTCAGAGAAGCTGACTGCGGGGCCGTAGGGACTGGGTTCGAATCCCGGAGACGGCATGGTTGTTTGTATTGTAATCCTTTCTTCTATCTGTGTTGTATGCCCCCGTGTTATACATTGCGTGGTGCACGGGGTTTATAAATGTTAAAAAAATAATGAATATCTTTATTGTGCCAGATAGATTTGTTGTAATTTGCATATTTTAAAATAATTATAATATTTATTAAATAATAGTACATACAAAATTATACAAGTGTCCTGATTGAGCTATAGCTCGTGTTCAGGAAAATAAATACAACTATAATACGCTTATTATACATGTTGACAAATAAAAACTAGGTAAAATAAAATAATGCATAGAATAGAATATTTAAAATTAAAACTAACATTAGGTAAATTAGGACTAAGCTAAAACTAAGCTTATATATACAACATTAGATTAGGAAAAACAGAAAATTTTTTAGTATATAGGATGAATAACAGTATAAGATGAAGACGTGTGTTTATTTATTTTTCCAAGTTAAGCAATCCAAGTTCAAACAGAATGGATGTGTTGAGTCTGCGAAGTTCCATTGTGCCTAGGGAAGAAAAAATCATATTCCCAGAACTATCATGCAGCTTGGAGCGTGGTGGTACAAATATGTACCACCTATTTTTTGAAACTTTGGACACCCTTTATTTGTATAAAAGAGTTTAATATTAATATGTACTAGCTTTTTTATTCAATAATTACAGTTTTATGAGGTTTATCTAAAATATTTGTAATTTTTTCCCTCTAGTACATTATTTTTGACAAAAATTCAGCACATGGAAGAGTTAAAGCATCATTATTAGATCGTAACTTTCAGTGCGTCTTAGTTTGTCGAAGAGTAAACAATATACACATCTTTTTAACTGTGAATATGTTCCCTTTTGTGTAATTTGTTGAAAGTTTTTCTTTTTTTTTGCTTCAATTTGAAGAAAAAAGCAACTGAAGATCATCAATTGCTGCAGGAAGCTTAAGAAGACCATGCTTCATTAATTTTAACTTTTGAATACTGGTTTATATATAGATAATAGAATTTCAAGCAAAATTTGAAACTTTAAGAATAAATTGAAAAGAAGATCATGAAGAAATGGATCTTATGTTGTGTCTAATGAAATAACTGATACGAGGATCGAAAGTGGAAGCAAGTTAGTTTAAATATTATAACAATAATTTTTAATAAAGCAAAAAGCGGTTTTTGAAAAGCTTTTTAAGGGGCTCAATAACGTTAATTCATCAATTAACTTAGTAATTTCTAATCGGAAATTCAAATTTCCAAAAATTGATCTCGAAAAATATGGTTGAAATATATAAGGAAGTTACCGTTTGAGGATATGTTTGAGAAAATTGATGAAGATTCAACTCTGGACCTGACGTTAAATTCCAATATCTCAAAACTCTCGAGAAAGAGAACTAGAACTCAACTATTCAGCTACAGTTGAAAATTATCCAAAAGTGATAGAAATTTTGTCACGGTATATCCTCCTTATGTTGGTTGAGGTGGAAGTCACGCTCATTAACCAGAAATTCGAGGGATTCGAATAAAGGTGATTGAGGGACTCTATTAAATCAAACATGAGAGGATAACCAATAGATATTCACAATAATTCACTTTTATTAATCTAACATTAAACATGATTACGCTTTATGTAAACAAAACAATAAACTAGAAATAAATTATAGGTACTAATACTTAATGAGATGCAACCTCACCCACGAAAAATCTTCTACTAACTTCTAATAGCGGCACGGCTGTAATTCCAGACAATAATTCGGGAATAAGTAACTATAATTCCAGAGTCCAGTTCAATAAGAAAAGACTACAATGCAGGCAGTAGTCCATATTGTACACATAATAACTATTCTTTATCTCAATGATTTTTTTATATTCTATTTAGAAGTGACATTCGTTTGCTAAGTGCAGTTGTTCTTATTCTTGCCAATTCGGTTGGATGGAAAAAAAGTGGAATTAGAGAGGATAGACTTTACGTATAGCTCATTGTTACAAGTTTTAAAACTAGATTTAGCCAAGACGATGCTTTGGTTGAGTTCTATATCAGGAAACTCTTTTTTTTTATCTTTACTGATACAAAACACTTTTCAAAATTTTACTTATCTTTCTCTCATCTCTGTATGATTAACTTGAACTAAGACCTCTGGAATCTTTATACGTGATTATACAAAAATGCATACTTTTTTTTTTATTTCCTTTGGTGGAATTGTGCATTCCCGAGGAGTTACTAAGAGTCTGACTGCGACAATTCAAAAAGAAGAAACTCCAAAATACAGGTTTTACGAACTAAGGGCATTTAAACTGCTGTTTGTGAAAAATGCAACACCATGAAGGAATCATCAGAATCAAATTAAATTTAATTCACAAACGACTTGTATAGTACACATAAATGTGACAAAGTTTTCAAAGCAAAAAAAAAAAAAAAATTTAAACAATATTAAGTGTCCAAAATTAGTATCTAGTGTAGTCACCACGCGCTGCAATTAGTGCTGCTATACGACGTGGCATGGAGTCAAACAAATTTTGAATGTCTGCTTGTGGAAGAGAATTTCATATTGCTCGTATGCGCAGCAAAAGTTCGTCTTTTGTAGCTGCAGGAAGCGGATCACGAGAGAGACGCCGACCAACCAAATCCCACACGTGCTCAATAGGTGACATATCCGGCAAATAAGTAGTCCAAGGAAGAAGTTGCATGTGTTGGGCTGAACAAAAGTCTCGAACAGTCTCTGCAACATGTGGGTGTGTATTCTCCTGGTGAAAGATAGCTCCAGGGATGCCTTGAAGGAAGGGAACGACTTCTGGCTGTAGCACTTCAAGGACATACCTGTTGCTATTGAAATTACTCTCAATTCGTAGCAAATTGGTTCGTCCATGATACGAAATCGCATCCCAAACCATAACTCCAAGTGTTGGGTCACTATGTCGTTCGATAACGCACTCTGGAAGGCAGCGTTCACCGGCATAGCGTCTAACACGAATGTGGCCATCATGGTTCTACAAATTGAAGCGTGATTCATCTGAAAAGACAATTTGGTGCCAATCAGCTTGCCAGGCTCTGTGCCCATGAGCCCATTGCAGACGCAGCATTCGATGGTTTGCCGTGAGGGGGATCCTGTATAAAGGCACCCTTGAACACAATCCACGGTGCAGCACATGTCGACGAATTGACGAAGCCGACATTATTACACCTGTAGCAGAAGATCAATTGCTTCCAACTGCCTGGATGAAGCTGTACGGTCATTCACCGCCCTGCGGAGCAGGTGTCGATCGTCGCACGCTGATGTCACCTTCCGTCGTCCACTGACATTTTTTTTAGTTGTTCGGTGCTTGTGGGTCCACTGCTTCCAAACTCGCATGTGGGGAACTGTTACGTTGCACACGAGTTCCTATTGCGTGATAGGAAAATCCTCCTTCTCGAAGGCTGATAATCCTCCCCGTTCAAACTTCGTAAGTTGTTGGAATTTTTCCTTATTTGGTCGTGGATCCATACTTGGGTCTCACTAAACGTTCGCCACTAACATATAATCACTAACTATTTTCAGCTTTCTAGTAAAAACTAGACAGAGAGAGAGAAGGACTCAAGTAAAACCATCACATTATAAAAACTTTTAATAAATTTTGTAGTTTATCATTTTAAATTATTATTTTGATTGTCTTAAAATCAATAGGCGTAAGAATGTTAAAAAATAATGAACTCATTTCATTTTCCTTCTTTTTAACCTATCTTGTATGGGCCGATTCAACCAATTTTTAAAATGGAGCCTTCGAGCGTTATCTTCCCCAGATTTTAATTCGGATGTTCACAAACGTTATATTTCCTCAAAAATATGTATATTTTGATTGGTGACTCGGGGGGGAATATATATTTTTTAAATCACCAAGGGGGAAAAAGTTACATTTTACCCAAGTCGGATCAATCTATATTATTAACTTCCATGTAAAATCAATTTAGTAAATTTTAAAGACTTAATTTTAATGAATAGTAAATATAGATGGCGTTATCTAATCCATTAATCTAACGCAAAAAATTCTGATAATTAGACAGGTACTTTGGAATCAGAAGGAGAGACTATTCATTGTTTGTGAATTACTTGCTACCAAATTTCTAAATATGTCCTTCCCTTACGAAAATTCATCCCTAGACGAGCACTTTTCCGTGGTAGGTGCCCATTTAGATAATATTTCAAATCAAAGTCAAGAAGACGAAAATACGGGCTTAAATCATGGTTGAAATCTGATGTCAAAACAGCTTGCGTTTACTACTTTTGAAACGTATACTGGGAACCCTTCTGATATGATGAGCGTACATAAATCAAACTAGAAATGTTAGTGGAAACTATTATCCTTTCGAAATATTATCCTTTTCTATCCCTACTTGAAATATTATCCTTTTCTATCCCTACTTGAAATATTATCCTTTTTACCGATTACATCATTGCCGACGAATTATTGAACAGAAGATAAACTGCTGTTGGAAATCTTAAGATAAACAAGCCATCTACTTTGCCTGAATTTTATTCTCACTTGATCTAAAATCATTGTTATCGTTATTCGGACTGAAAAAAATAAAAGACTCTTGTATTATATATGCCTAAAATATTTAAAGTGTGACTCCTCTATCCACACATCTCCTGCATCATGGTGGAAAAGTTTCACGCACAAAAAAATGAAAAAAATAAACTAAATAATTTTATTTTATATTAAAACTACAGGTGGGGATTAGTACGACTTATATAAAATAGCTGCCATTTACACATGTAAAAGAGGAACAAGAAAGTTGCCAGTGTTTTATCTTATAATATGATTAATATAGCTACAATTAGTGTTTTATTGTTTTTATGCATGCAAATCCATTCTACAATGAATACAAGCTTTACAAAAGGCATCTTTTTCTGAAGAAAGTTGGAAAGCAACTTGAAGAGAATCCCAGAAATGTGTTAGGGAAAAAAAGAGCTTGTCAGTAACAATAAGCAAGAAGTTACTCTGCAAAAGGTGAAACTTCAGATAGAACTATTAGACCATTTAAAAACGAGGAAGGTATAAAGAAAAGAAAGATAGAAAAACTCAGACCAGATGTTTATTATACAAAGCATTTCTTTGCCAAGAATATGTAAATTTTTATTGTAAGTCTTGTTTGTTATTGAAAACATTGTTAATTTAAATGTACTGTTTGTACACGATTATTTAACTTTCTTCTTAACGCCAAACTTACATTGTCCACCTTCCACTTCTCTTCATTGCCCCAATCAAAAACTTGACGTCTTACATTAATTATATCTATAAACGATGTTTTTATGGAGATTTTTTAAAATCAAAAATAAAATACACAAGATTTAAGTAGAAATTTCATACTAAATGAAACTAAAAACTTGAATTTCACACACGAACACTTGACACGATGAAATTTTTGTAGTATTCCGCTCCCCCGCGGTTTTAGTAATTTAAAATCTATAAGAACGGGTAAAAAACCACGAAGTGTTTTGCTGCTGGCCTGTGTTATTAATATAAGACTTATTGACGTTTTCTAATTAATGCTAAGCATATATACTTTACCACTAAATTAATCAAATTACAGAATTAATTTCTTTCCTTTTTCCTCTTGTTTTCCAGTTTACAAATTTATATATTTTTTTAAATGATTCGTATTGGTGTGAGAATAGGTAAGATTAATATCATTTTAGTGAAATTAAACATCATGAAAAGAACTTAAGAGTTCTTTCAAGCAGATCATTCTTGTGAAATTGATTTTTTTTTCTTCAACATAGTAAAAAATTTAGTTCTATGGATCAAGCTTAGTTTAATCTTTTCACTTGAGGACCTAAATGTAATCCAAACATTACATGAAGAAACGCGAGAAAATGAATCGTATATAGTTTCGATTTTTTAATGTTTTACCGAAGAATAATTTATTGCGGGTTAAATTCTTCATTTTAAATCCTTTTTAATGTCGATAGTTTCCAATACTTCTTAGCTTCTGAAACCTTTTTAAAATTTCTATATTTGGAAAGACGTGTAGATCTCCATCCCACTTGCTCAGTCTCTTTCTCCTCCATCTTTTAAAAACAAATTACTATTCTTAAAGTATCAATTCTTTGTGCTTCCTTCTGTAATTTTTTTGTCCCTTGAGCTAGAAATTTTTGGTATGTGAGATTTACCGTAAGAGATTTCTTAAGCTTCATCTGAAAAGGAAATAAAAAGAAAAAAAAAACAGATCTCTTGAGGGGGAATCTTAGAAAGACATCAAAGTCATACGATTTAAAAAGCAAGATGGTGGTCAAAATCATGGTTGCAAATTCCTAGCCCCGCGATGTCGAGTCGCGGGTTCAAAACCTTGTTCCTCCGAAGACTCGCCGTATAGAAGGACTGATGCATGTTAAATCTTTCAAGGTTCAAAGTCCTCCCATTGACGATGTATCGAAATTTAGAGAGGACAGGTGTTGTCCTCATCACTTGACTGTGGCTCAAAATTATGAGGTCAACAGCCCTAGTGTTGCTTCAAAGTGTGACGTATATTAAAATCAATCCATATAAAATAAAGATGGGAAGTTGTTTTTAATCGTTTAAAGTTTTTAATCAAAAAATAATTAAATTCATTAATTTTTCCATTTTAAATCATTATAGAGTAGATATTATAATCTCAATACTTATTTGCATGCAATTTTACACTAAACTTTTTTTTTTGAAAATGTATAGTTAAGGATTTTAAAATTTGGGGATGTTGATAACGAAAGCAAATGAAAAGATATACCACATGAAAAACATCAAATAATCATTCTATGACATACACATAAATTTTCAGGAATATTTGATGAAAGTAAATTCTGTACGTAGAGTTCTAATTATATTTAGACATCTACGAAGATGCTTAAGTGAATGACTTAGAACAGTAGTTCCCAACCTTTTTTGTCCGCGGACAGATCAACGTTTGATAATTTTACCGCGGCTCGCTGAGGGTGGGTCGTAAATTGTTTATATTTTAAATTGTTTTGATTTAAAAAAATTAATTTAATTTTAGTATGCCTTCAGAATGAAACACAGTTAAAACAAAAGTGATATAAAGAAAAAATACACCATAGTAATACACTATTTTCATATAAAGTGATTTAACAGGGAATATATATATATATATAAGGCGATTTCCGTGTAAAGTCGCACAAACCGAAGAAAAATACACCATAGTAAATAAAAATGGAAAAAAATTTAATGTTTTTGGGTCGGCCTGGGGATTGGGGACCACTGACTTAGAAACTGTTTAGTTTAAAAAGTGTGTGAGAGTTTATTTTTTTCTTCAAAACTCTATTTAGAAATTCTTGGGTGCTTCCATCAAACAGAATCAAGCTGAAAATCAAACTTCTTCCAAATTAATAAAGAGGTTCTACATTTTAAGCAAACACCCTTAAAATTGAATACAAAAAGGAATATTTTTATCAAGCTTCTCTGAGAGCTTGACTTTGGGATGTAAGCAATGAATGATGAGCTATTCGTGCTCTTTTGATCAAGACAGAAGATACATTAAACTGTGGGAAAAACCAATTTCTCGGTAAACAATTCGGAAGAACCACACCAAGGAAAACAAATTACCCAGGAAGTGCGAACTTCCTGTCGAAAAAGAATTAGAGACCTCTAAAGCTGAACCGCTGATTGTTGAAAGGATTCGTTCAAATGCAAATAAAATTATTGACTATATCACTCCAAAAAGAATTAATCGAAAATCAATCGTAATATAAAAAGACACAAAGGTCTAATAACGGAATAGTGCAAAGGCCATTGTGATGTGGTGGTCTATGAAGAAGAAACGGTTTTGAGAAAAAAGATTGAAAACAAACACCGGAAAACAATTGCATATTCCTCATCTAAGAGAATAAATTGTGGGAAAATAGACATGGAACAATGATTTTCCACTGTATGGCGTCAGCCATTTCTGTTTGTATAAAACCTAAAAAAAATACACCGTTTATTTTAAGGCATAAAACAGAAATAATAGTAATATGAAAAAAATTAAAATTTTCAAAGTTTATTGTATTTATGCAAAAAATCAAGCCACAAAAAGGAATGCATTGTTCAACCGAACCAAAATATTTAATAAAAAGTAGGTTTTTGTCGGTACTCTTCTCACAGTTTTTGAATTAAAACCCCTAAAATTAAACCTTGATGTCATCACTATTAATAGAACGTTATAATGCCTGTGGAAAATACATATTAGAGAAATATTAATTTAACAAAAATTATCGAGGAAGTCGGAAAAATAAAGGGAATTAAAACTATTATTTTCAAGTAATTGTTTTCTGGCTAATCTTATGCATATATTCCAATCTAATTGCGTGGAGTTTAAAATTTTTTTAAGTTTGTCCAACGGGTAACCTTTTCAGGGACAATGACACGAACAGCAATACTTGATTAGATTGATTTGAACTTTTATGGGGGGGGGACTTTGAAGCATCACAAGGGTATTAGTGATGGAAATCATATTTTTTTTTTTTTTTGAACCATGATCAAGTGACAAAAATGACACCTAACTTAGGGTTTGCAATCCCGTGTCATATTTTCAATCCCGGGATTTTGGGATTACATTATCCAAATCCCGGGATTGGTCCTGGGATTAGGACTGGACTACTTATTAAAAATACTTACATATTAGCATAGTTGAAATAGCATAATAAAACTGAAAAAATAATTAAAAATTGATTAAATATTATTTTAATGAAACAAATAAAAAAAATTAATTCATCATAAAAAGCAAATAAAAATAGTACCAAATGAAATTTAAAAAAAAAAACACTTCTTTATTTCTTGTGTTTCTGTAAATAAGCTTACAAAAACACAGCTCGTCCAGCGTTTCATCGTTGAAACGGCTTCTTATTTTTGTTACAAATTGTCCTGCCGAAGAAAATGCACGTTCGGATTCTTTACTAGTAGATATTATCGTCATTAAATAGGAGTATGTTCTTTTTAGGTAGTTACCACGTCTCCCTCCATTTTCAAAAAAGGACATTCCTTTTTGAATTTTTGTTGACAGTGTCTCGAATCTAATAGACTTCATTGATAATTCTTTGATAACTTTATTTAGTTCTTCTGCTACACTTAATAGTTTTTGTATGCATAAATTGATCTAGTAATTATTGAATCAGAATGTAAATAAATTTCAAGTGTTGTCTGAGATTAAAATTGAAGATTTATTTGCATGAGCTGTTAGTTATGCAATGGGATTTGAAGTATATCATGTCTATCCAAGAAGGTCTGCTATTAATTAAAGGCATTTAATTGAAGAAGAAAATGTGATAAAATCTATTCTTGATATGTTACTTATATTATTGTGTAAGCCATTGCAGTGAGCCATTTAGATCAGTGCGACGTTCTCTCATACGAGAAACGAGAGCTGTACATATATTTTTTTTACCTATAGCTCTTTTATTGCACAAAATATTCTACTTACATATTTCGTAAATAAAATATAAATTTTTAAAGAATTAAATTCATCGGAAATTTTTATGAGAAAATTTTTTTTAATATAATTTAGACAAAAGTTAAATTCTGATATTAGTTATTTTAATCCCGGGACTGAAAACCCTACTAGATATCTTCCAAAAATTCTAATTGCCTCTGTCCAAGTTAGCTGACACCGAACATCCTGAGGGTGGGAGAAATGTCAGTTTTCTGACCCCACTTCGCGATGGGGAGAAAGTTATAGAAGAAAATAAGAGAAAACATATCAAATTTCATGGTTTAACATAGACACCCACCTCAAACCCTTCGAGGTTAAACACGTAAGAAAACTGACATTAAACGCATACAGACAAAAAAGTAAATAAAATACATTAAATGTAATACCATTCACAATACTTTGAAAAAATATTTCAAATTGTAATTCAGACAAAAAAATTAAATCCCGGGATTAGTTATTTTAATCCTGGGATTTGAAAAAACCACCGGGATCCAGGGGCTGCAAACCCTAAAGAGCACCCAGCGCTCTGAGTTTTTACACTGGTGGTGAAGGTCGTGCAACCCCTTTCTAACAGGAGTCGTAATTGGTTTCAAATGCGCATGAGGAATTAGATTACGATTAAGATTATCCTATTAGTCTCGTACCAAAGAATTAGAAAATAATTTAACGGAGTTAAGTTAAAGAGTGCTAGAGGAAGTCATTACACACATATATATATATATGTAATAATCCCCATTAACTATTCTTAATAACTTTTAATTACCTTTGGTCCATCCCTTCAGGACCAACGTTTTAGTAATAAGTTAACCAGCCGTGTAACGAGAGGATTTTAAACTACATCCATCCACCCACACAGATCACGTGATTTAAGCTGCCTATAAATAGCGAGATTCCTGGAGACCAATTTCTCTTTTGCTTCTGTATTTTGTCTGCGTAAACATGTTGATTATAACTCACACACATGCTGTCGCGTGTGTGTGAGTGTATTGTGTCGTCCCCTGTAATGCTATATGTGTTCAAGATGGATAATAAACAAGTTTTAATTAATCACCGGACTGCCTCGTCAATCTCATATAAAGAATCCATCAAAACAACATCGACGTATTACAAGAGTCGGCAGGATTCGAACCTGCGCGGGAAAGAAAGCACCTGCCACGCCCTGTTAGAATTACCAAAATGACTGAATAATAGTGTAACAGTTCTGCGTTCCAAATGCGTTCGAAAGATGTTCAACTACTACGTTTAAAAAGGGGGAAATTTCCCGTCTTGTCTCCATTGCGTAAGAAAAAATTCCTTTGTAAAACTTCAGGTGTTCTGCATGTTTTGTATCAAAATGAAATCTTCATCATCAAATATATATAAAAGTAAAAATCAACCTACAATTCAATCAACAGTTCGATGTTCAAATGAAAAAAAAAATCTTTCTAACCTTGAAGTGCTCGCGCGCGCGGCGCGCGAGATGTGTGTTTTGGAAAAACTAAAAGTTATGTGAAAGAAGAAAAAGTTTATTATCAGTGTGTTGAAAGCCAGATTGGATTACATCTTTAGTGCTACAAGTGTATGTTTTCATATTATTGGTTTTTAATAATTTATTTTAAAATATTTTGGGAAAAGTATTGTAATTAGTATGCATAATAATTTGAAAGCAAATTTAAAGTGTTTTTTCTAACATTCTATTTTAAATGATTTTAATTTATGGTTTATTCTAATGTTTTTTCAATATTGTGTAACAAGTTATTTTCATTTTTCGATTGTATTTAAATTACTTGATTGGGCAGTCAACTCTACGTATATATTATTGTGAATGTTATTACCATTTTAAAAACGTTTCCAGGGATCTCGGCTTTACTTTTTGAAGTTTCCGGTTAAATTTACTTATGCTACATTTTGTTTTGAAGTTAAAATGCATATATTTCATAATGATATTTTTGATTTTGATGTTTAAAATGAGAATTCATGATTTTACAGTGTTTTCAAGTGTTTTACTGAATTAATACCAAAGTTTTGATATTTTTATTTTGAGAATTTTATGTTGATACAGTTTGATATATTTTTAATGTGGTTTAAGAATTTTTGGTTTCTATTCGATTTACTCTTTTTTAGAATGAACAATTTATTTGATATGAAAATGAACAACTTTAATGTGTTTGAAATAATAATGGTTTTGAGAGCACTTAGGCTGAGAAAATAGTAAATAATAAATAAGCAAATGTTTACATTTAGAAGAAATAATAAGGGTTTTTTTGTAAGGATTGTGCATAGTGAGTACCTCAAGGGAATAAATACACCTTTGATTGTCAATATACTATTGCCTCCAAACTTATACCTTTGTCATAATAAAAGTAATACATAAAAAAAGTTATAAATAGTTTTAAAAAAAATCTCTTTGGTCGACTTGCAATTTCCAGTCTAGGGATATTTGTTTTTGAAGTTATTGTGCAACGATAAGAAAAGTAAAACTTGTCTCTAAAGATTGTGCAAGGCGTGGGTCATCCTAATTTGTTTCTTTTCACCCTCAGTGCTCTTATATACAATTTCATATAAATTTTTAAGAAATTATTTTTTGTACTTTAAGAATTAATATTTTTGAATTCATAGCCAATATTAATAATGTGGTGGATGGTTGTTTCAAAATTTTTACACAATTTATACTTTGGCAAATTCTCGAATATTTTTATGTTAATGTTGAAGTGAAGAGAAATTTTTTTTAAATAATGATAATTTAAAAATTTAATTTTGTACTTAATATCTCTGTAGGATACGGGTGTGGACCAAGGGCCCTGGTGCACACACGCGTCTTGCGGAGGGGGAAATGTAATAATCCCCATTAATTATTCTTAATAACTTTTAATTACCTTTGGTCCATCCCTTCAGGACCAACGTTTTAGTAATAAGTTAACCAGCCGTCTAACGAGAGGATTTTAAACTACAGCCATCCACCCACACAGATCACGTGATTTAAGCTGCCTATAAATAGCGAGATTCCTGGAGACCAATTTCTCTTTTGCTTCTGTATTTTGTCTGCGTAAACATGTAGCCGGCTGCCGCGTGTGTGTGAGTGTATTGTGTCGTCCCCTGTAATGTTATATGTGTTTAAGATGGATAATAAACAAGTTTTAATTAATCACCGGACTGCCTCGTCAATCTCATATAAAGAATTCATCATTACAACATCGACGTATTACATATATATATATATATAACAAGGTTAATTTGCAGTTACAAGGTAGCAGCATGAATTTTATTCAAACATGAACCATGTCAGCAATTTTGGCTTTAAAAAGACATACCTGTTAATTATCACGAATTATGAAATATCGTTAGAGAGTTTTAAAAAACTTTTCCTAATGAGAAAGAGTTTTAGCGTGGTTGCCAATCTCCAAAACAAAAAAGAAAGAGGGGGGGGGATAAGGGCTGGACACTACTAACCGAGGAGTTTTAGGGTTAAACCTGACACGATTGATTCCAAATGTTGAAAAATTGTTATTGAAGCACCGGATTTATTCCTCCCTTTTTAAGCATTTGTTTGCTGCTCAATTATTTTATGTATCAATTAAATTTTAGTTTAATTAGTATGTTTTTGTTAAGCTTTAAACACTATACTTCAGTTCAGTTAGAAATTTAAGCCATTTAAAGTAAGTAGCCCTATACCAGCTGTCAAAATGACATTTAAGTTGGTAAATTTGGAAAAATTCAATATTAGGTAAGCAGACGTCTACCCAAAACTGAAAAATATGGCAAGAGTTCCATGAGACAAAAAAGTTTGGGAACCTCTGCTCTAATTCAGCATTTCTCAAACTGTGATGCACCCTCCCCCTAAGAGGGCGTGATAACTCTTCGAAGGGGCTCGAGCATATTAAAAAGTCAAAAGCAAAATATTACTTAAAAAAACCTATTAATTTACTGAAAGTAAATAAACAAAATACGTTCTGACAAAATAAGAAATAAGTACACATTTACGCTGTTATAATGCATTTAAAAATGGATCAGTAATGAACAATGTATTTTATAATTAATTCAGGAAAACTAAATTAAGAACAAGTTTAATAATTACCATTGACCTCATGGGTTTGTTATATACATAAAACTATGTACAAAAATTAAGACTTATCTTGATAATTTGTACTGTTTAGAATTAATTCCTTAACTCCCGATTAAAGATACGTGATTCGCTCCCCAATGCTATCGTTTTCCACGTAGGCGCACGTTTGGGATGTATTTTTGGGAGGGGGGGGGACGAAAAGGAATAAATAGGTAAAACCTTCTCTGAAATAAGTAAATCCTTCCCAAACACACACTATCAATGTCTTTTTATTGCATTCTAAAACCTTCGGAATAATTTCATAAATAGCAGTGCACAAAAAACATCGTACTTTGGAAAGACGTATAATGTATCCGAGGCAATTAATGCTTTGGCTAAGCGAGACGTTTATATACGCAGGTGACTCTAAGTAAGTGACACTAAGAAGTTTAAGTCGTATAGTAGCTTTAGCATCAAAGAATGGTATTGTTGAATTTAATACATTGTTATTGTATGGAGAAGGGGGCGAGGAAATTTATCAATGAATATGATCTCGCAAATATTGAAAGTTTGAGAAGCACTGCTCTATAACGTATGAAATTAAATTAATTTCTTGAATTTTTTCAGAGCATGCTTAAAACCCAAACTAAAGCCTTCTATAGTAAGTATTTGTTAAATATTATTATTTCTACTACAGACAAAGCTTATAAAAACACCTTCTCATCATCTGGAGTAGTGTTGAAATTTGTCTCGTCCTTTTGAATTACTATAAACGTAAACTATCTCCTTTTGATCAATTCGCTACAGAGGTGGACCTTGCTTGTGTCTAAGAATCATTCCTTCGAGATTTACTGTTTCCAGTAAGTAGAAACTAGAGTTTTACATTAAGTAAATACATTCTAAACAGTTCCTAAATGCCGTGAATAAATGCAAATTTTTTATGTTTCCCTGTTTCTTAAATAGCTGAATCCTTACAAACGTCTGAAACCTTTTGATGTCTAAGAAGCACCTTAAAAGGATTAAATATAACTGAATTAGATGATATAGTTAATTCGGAATAGAATTATAAAAATGAAGAAAAACAGGGAGAAAACTAAAGAAAGTTTTTAATATTTTTAGCTTCAAAATTGTAGTTAATGGAGGTAGTATCTGTATGTAGTTAAGGAATAGAGCCCAAAATCGGGCAATTTTTCTGAAAGAAAAGTGGTTCTATATTAATATTATACTCTGGCTTTGCTTTCTTCTAGAAAACAGTATGTTTTATGCTACTAATTTTTATCCGAATCTCGATCCATTTTTCTCTTTCCATATGTTCGAAATTTTTTCTACTTAACGTAATGCTAAATAAGCTATCCCTTTACATGTTGATATGAAAAGTTAATTATTTATGAAATGTTTTGAAATCTCAAAAATCGCAGTGTTTATATAAATTAATGTAGTATATGACAATATTGCCAATTTTCAGAAAAATTGTGACATTTTCTGTCTGAAAATGTTCCATGTTTAATGAAATCACTCTCGCACATTTTATGAAAACAGCTTCAACGATTTTTAAAGTTTATAGTTAAATAAACGTTTAGTTATGAAGATTTAAGTATGTGTATTATATTACTTAGTTTTGCATAATTAATAAAATGCAACGAAAACTGAATGTTTATAATTTTTTTTATTAATGTTAGTAACTATTATAATAAGAATGTGTTATTTTCATATTATTCGTGAACATTTAAAATATGTATTAATTTCAAGAGTATTTAAAATACCATTTTTGTCTTTCATTAAATAAAATATATTCAGTATTTCATTTCATTTCATTCAGTTTTTGTACATAAAACTATTCGGTTACTCATATTTCAGTTAACTTTTTTTTAAAAGAAAAAAGTACATATATATATATATTTTAGAAAAACTGTTAAACTTTTCTCTTTAAAAAACTTTCACACTATATATATTTATTTATTTTTTAGACTTTTTAAAATTTGAATTTATTGTTTCATGTTTAGAAAAATAAAACGTCAACTATCACACGTATTCTGATACTCTCCATAGAAGAAGGAAAATGCAATTTGATTTTAAAAAAATGAATGACTCGTACGCTATTAAACCCTGTTCAATATCCCTCTGAACATGTTGTTGTTGTTAATGCCACCTGTCTGACGGTGACAGATCAAGGCCCACGAAATTCATCGAGGTAAAGGGCTAGATGCACGCCTGTCATTAGCCGTAGCTTTGAGCATCGTACAACTAACAGTGCGATTTGGCTCTATTCCACCTCAATTTGAGAGGGAACACTCTGGGGGTGGTCAGTGGCCTCTCATTTTTCTTCTCCTTCTACCAACCTCACAAGAGAACTCCTCTGAACATAAATCTAATTATAAATGGTTATCTAGCAGAGCTAATTTTATTTATAAGTATTACTTTCTTGTCCAATCTTTCAAACTCTAATTTACCAAATTTTTTCTATTTATTTACTTTGACTTTTCACTTATTTATTTAAAAGAATTTAATTCAATAATTTTTTATTTCTTTTTCTTATTCTGTATTTATGCGATAAATGTCATTGAAAGTAGTTTTGTGATAATATTGTCAAATTTTTCACTAGTAGTCAGCTGCGAGTTTCTGTTGTTACGTTATTTAAACAAATCATTTTGTTTGAAATTTATAATTTATTTATCTACTTGTAACTCTTTATACAGCTCTTCCTACTTTGTAATCAAACCTATGCAGTCTAAACGTAGCATTCAGGAAGCTTTTTATGCGACATTTTTAGATTCCAAATGAATCTTTCTGAGGAGAAACAATTGCATATCATATTTAATTCCGATTAAAACTCACAAATCTGGAATATTTTACTAAATTAATGTAAAACAACTTTTAAACTTTGAACTTCAAATTACTTAACGAATGTATCGAAACATTTATAAAAGAGGAAGCAACGTCCAATCAAAAGTTAAAAAAATAAAAATAAATAAATAAAAAACCCTTTGAAATTTTAACGAATAATATCAAGTCCGCCTTGATCGAGATAGCGGAATTTTTCTAAAGTGAATCTTTCAAACTCTAATCTGTCTTATTTTTTAAGCACGTTCTCAATCTGCGACCTAAAAGTGAATAATCTTACATTGATGAAGTTTAAATGCGCTTATCTCATTGACTGCCTCAGTTCTTTCACGGTATCACGCCGAAGCTTTATAAAGAAGTCACTGAAACTATCTTAAAAGGTTAGGAGACGTGAATAAAACCAATAAAAGGGGAAATGGTGATTAGGTTCTTGAAATATTAGATGAATAACAGATAATTCATGCTACTGGTAAGAAATTAATGGAATCATATAGCGATAAAAGATATGAAAGGAACTTCAATAAAAATTGTAACACAAGTTGCTCCAACTGTGTGTTGAGACTGTTCCGGTTAAAAGGGGACGCTTAAGGAAGTTATTTTTTAAAAAATGCCCTGATGAATCATTTCTTAGTGATGCAGTTTATAAGATAAAGCAGAAATGTAAAAAGAAAATCTTTGATAAATGAACAAAAAATTCTGATCGGATTCATGTATAGTATACTCTAAGTGTCTAACACTTTCCAAATATTTTTAAGTTCATCACTTAAAAGTTTTGACATTGAAGTTCTTTATAGCGGATCTGTGAATTAGGGGGCCGACTTTTTAGCTTCCCTGTGGTACATTATAAAAACCTAACCGCCCAGATGGGATAGTGGTTAATGACGCTGACTGCTGTGCCGAAAGTCCGGTGTAACATCGTGAATCTTCAAATTTACTAAATTTCTGGAAAAGAAAATTTAACTCCATTTTTATGTTACTAGTTCTCTCAGCCTTTCACTGGAGAAAAGTTCAAATCCGGATCAACATTCGTTGATCGTCAGATGATCATTTCCCAGGTGCGGCTGTCCCCGCAGCCTCCTTCGCTTTTACGCCCCAGATCAATCACTGATGCGGCTAACCACAGACTCCTTCACTCCGTCTTCCAGATCTCCTCGCAGTTCCTTCATATCTTCACCCCCTTTGTCATATCCCGAACTCAGTCTTTGACCCTTTATCTGCCGACGGGACTTATAAGTACCACTCAGTTTAAAATTACATAGAATAACCATTTTTACGAATGTTCTGACGATATTTAGCAGAAAAACTCTTTTAATTCCACTCTTCCAGGATACATGACAGTACAAGTTATATGATGAGTAATTTGATGGGAAAGGAGAGTATAGTTTAAAAAAAGAAGTTGCGTGTAATTTCAGCTGCCATTTTGATTGGATTGCGAAAATTGTTATTTTTGTTCCGAAAAAGTATTTAATGTCAAAAGGTAAGTACCTTGTTTTTTCTGTGTGTTTGTTAAGACCGTAGAAAACGATTTGACAATTTAGTTTAAGTGAACAATGTATGTAATTGATTTTATAGTTGAATAACTTTGTGGTACTTATAAGTAATAAAAGTACACTGGATGTTACAGCAAGAATTTAGTTGTTTTTTTCGTCCGCGTAGTTTTTGGTTATGTTGTAGCGTCATCGCTAAGTGTAATAGAGTTGTGCTTTTTTTTTGCTTTCCTTTTTAGCTTAATTTATTTATTTTGCTTTTTATATATATATATTTTATTTTAACGTTTTCAAAGAATTTTGAACTTTGAATCTGAGCTTGTTTTTTTTACTACACAATTAAATGTTAGTATTAACTTATTCAAAAATTAACAACATTATGTGTAACTGAGATTTAACAATAATAGGAGATTTTCAAGGTTCTATTATTATTAATTTTTTTCTTTTCTTAGAGAGTCTGAAAAAAAAGAAGCTCAGTCTTCAAGAGACTTTGGGTTTATTACAAAACCTACCATCTGAAATTAGTTATGCACTAACCGATGATTTTTCAGATGTAGAAGTCTCAGCACATTATCTGGTGGAATTTTCGCTAAATTCTTAAGATGACATTCAAGAGACTGAACAAGACTCAAGGTGCAGCAGTTCATGTTCAGAAAATACTGTATTTCCTACCTAAGGATACGGTAGGCTTTAAAAAGCACAACGTGTAATGTATTAATGAAAAGAAAAACTATTTCTTTGAATATCATCATATTAAATTCATGTGAAAAATCTGATTTTATGTGTAAAAAAAAAATAAATAAATGTTAAAAATTTTATAATTTTAAAAAATAAATATTTTGTGCTGTAAAATATTAGTGTTCTTTGGTTACTTTGCATTTTTAAGAGTTAAAACTGCGTTAAAAAAGTCATTTGGTTTTTTTCTGTAATGAGAATCTTTGAGACCTTTGTGGACTGACGGTACATTGAAGTACCAATTTAATTAATTAGGTCTAAAGGATTTAATTTCCCAAAGTTGAGTATTTTATTTATGTATATTCCTTAATTTTCAATGTAGTGATTAAAAAAAATATTGTTGGAAAAAATTGCAGTAAATCATAATGCGGTTGATAAAAGGTTGAACCACCCGGGGGGGGGGCTCTTTCACACCCCCAATAATTTCTGATTGGTTAGCGTCGCGGGCCTGCAGCCAGCCTCCTCTGTCTTGATCCTAACTCCTTTGGTTCTTTGAGACAAAATGCCGTTGCGGCCTACGTCACCGCACCTCGTAAGTCATACGGCGGAACTATCAATAGACTTGTCACTTTGACACTGGGAATACCCTCCTGGGTATATCTTTCTCCCAACAGGCCGACATTCCTTCCCTTCAAGTACTTTGCGGCCAACATGTGCGAAGGAATGAAAGAATGGGTGACCGCCCAACAGGAGTGTCCCTTCTATAAATAGTTGTGACGAAAAAAACCATCTGGGTGTCGGAGAAGGAAGAAGTGTGGTAACATCAAAGCCGTTTTCAGAATCGGCTTAATATCTGTTTTGCCCCGGGGGAAGAGAAGAATACAATGCCCCATCTGGCCATTCTGCTCACTCCTGGTCTTCAAAAACGACAAGTATTGACGTAAAGTGTTCGTCTAAGGAGGCGACACTACGCCGGGTTTTAATCCTGGAGAAAGTATGGAGATTTGTAAATATATTGTGCTTGCGTGGTAAACATTATGTCAGCCATAAGTCCTCTCGAGAGGTTGGTGGTAGGATAAGAGGGGTTGGGAACCCCCAGACCACTGTTTGGAGTGTTCTCTCTCAAAAAAACAAGGCTGGAACGGTGCTCAAAGCGACAGCCTTAATTTATTCTTGCCGTAATGAATTCCGTGGCCTTCTTCTGATTCCTTCAATCAGGTGGCATTTGTAACAACATGTAGAAAATATTAGTTACTTTGGACCACAATAAAATAAGGATAAACTGAATTCGAGACAGTTGCACTTCGATACCTGTGTGGTTCGATGAACGTAGTTATAATTCTCAGTGAATTTTCAAGGTGCTCATCAGATATTTTGATTCTGGTTTAATTCTTAGAATGCTTCATTCTAAAAGTAGCTTCTTAGAAATATGGATACATTACATATTCAAATACCAATGACATACCATTACAGGATAGTGAAGAGAGGGATATTTTTCTTGGAGAATATCACAGAAATCCAGTAGTAAGATAGAATCAGTTTGAAGTCAGCATCTAGTCCTGTACTTTTTATTTTAAAATTGGCAAACATATTTATGTTGACTGAAAATGGAATTTCAAATAGATGGAGCAGTCGTTGATTTTAATTCAAATTTTGAAATTTGTTCTGGAATTCCTATATGCTAAGCCAAACTAAACTCAATGATGCAACATCCCATGAGGACCAAGGCCTACTGTGCTAGTATCAGTTTTCGTGACCGTTGGCGCTGAGGTGCATGAGCAGATGTTCCGGTCAGGTGCTCAGTCTGACGCAAACACCCATATAATAAAGGTAGATCTCAGGCATTGGCAAACAGTTGTTTGCCTTTCGTTACGTTGATACTAAGAACAGTTGTATAACCTTGCTTTTCTATTTGATACATAGAAATTTCGAAGCTGAGTGGTAGCATGTCGCGCTTCCATATCCCAGATCCGGGGTTCAAATTCCGGATCGGCCAAGGTCGACTCAGCCTTTCATCCCTTCAGTGGGTTGATAAATAAGTACCAAGCTGGCTTGGGAACTGAACACAGGGGGGGTTTGCGTCAGACTGACACTGACCGAGATATCTGATCTTGCACCTCAGTGCCCGTCACGAAAACTGAGATGGACACAGTAGGCCTTGTCCCTCATATCCGGGTATATTCATTTAGATTTCGGAGCAAGAATAACCTCTACATTTTACAATTATGATAGCCGAATAGTCATGGTCGCGAGATTAGAGCTGGCGTAATTGCGTTTGAATCGTGAGTTCAAATCTGGATGCTACCAAAGAACTCTACTTGGTGGTGGTTTATATTACGAGATTATGTTGATGTATAGTGCAGTGTTGATTATTATTTCAATTAGTTTATTTGATTACTGTAATTAAAATCTGTCATTCAAATTAAAGACATTGTTACCAAGTTCTGAAAAACATTTTAAGTACACACCCAAATATCAATGCATAACTTAAAAAGAAAGGTTAAATTAAAGTCGCACTGGAAGCTACACGACCTCGACGGAGACGACCTCGCAATTTTGAAGCAAACTCAAATAACGAGAGCGACGCTTGAGCTGCTAGATCACTGTTTGAACTTCTACACATCTCCTGACGACTGAGTCTCAGTTCCATATAACGTGGAAAAACCCTCTATATTCTGTACTAGACGCCTTTGGCAAAACTAGGTCTCAGAGAGAGACTAAGAATCACAGATGGTATTTCGACAGTCACGAAATTCACCATTATGGTCAATATGTTACCACGCGGTACCAAATTCAAAGTTACAAATACAAGTACAACGAAAGAGGACTATTTACAATGCTGTATCACGAAATGAATTTTTTTTTTTAAATACAGCGAATTCTTTTCTATATCGAAAGTCTTTATAAAAGGAATTTTGACTTGCAGTATTTATTTTATTACTGACACATTAGCCAAAATTACATCTATATATTATGATAAAACACACAAAGACGAATAAAACTGAGTTTGATTGCAAATTAATGGCTCCAGGACATGCTCGAATAAGTAAAATGCCAAAAATATAAGAGACTCTTTGTGTATATATCTTTAAAAAATTTCTAATAGAGCTTAGATTTTGTGTGTGATTTTAATAAAGATATTTTAACAATTCTGTTTAAGTACAAAAATAATTTTTAAGTTAAAATATTTTTTTTTCTGTTTAATTAAAGTTGAACTTAATTTTTGAGATCTCATAAAACACATGTTTATGCTTAGGTACCTTTTTTTAAAAAAGTATCTCTTAAATATGTAAAATATTTTTTGCACATACATAAAACAATAAAAAAATATAGTGAACCTATTTTTTTACTAAAATATTAAGATAGTTTCTTTGTAAAAATTATAAAACTTTGTAATTTTGAAAATTTATACCCCCCCCCTTTTATACATATAAAACTATTTTTTTTAAAAAACTATGTACTACTTCGACTGAAAAGAAAATAGGTTTACTATATGCACAGGCATCCTGTATAGAAATATAAAAAATTTGGAACCATATAGTTTAATAGTTTTCTTAAAAGCTTACCTAAAAGCAAGAAATTACGATTTGAAAAAAAAAGTGAAAAAACTAAATATTTCTAACCGATGGTTTACATTTTTGTCTCTATTACTTTTTTCATATTCTATATATATAAGGTTATTTTATAAACAAACATATATATTTTTAGATTCAGAAAAATATGAACTATTTTTAGTATTAAAATTGAAAAATTTATTTTTTGAATGTGTAGGATGTCCTAGTTCCCTTACGCAAACAGGAGTTAATATTAAATGATTTCTAATCCAAGTGAGACAAGAGAGACTAACTGATTTTCGATCTTTCAACTGAAATTCCATCATGCCTCTATTTATTCATTCTCCCCATTCCTGTGTAATTCGTTTGAGTTTAAAATCCCCGAAGGTTACAATTTTGAAGGACAAAGAAGTCAGATAGTAAGAAAAATATATATTTTTTTCGCTGTTTAGAATAGACTTAATGCTTGCTAATAATGTATTGTAAATAGAAGGGGTGGAACTCGAGACCCCTTACCTTTCCGGACAATTTACCTTACTTAAAAATCGTTGCAGGGAATAAGAAATTTCCCTGGAATTTTTTTTCTTTCAGGAAAATCTTTTCCGGATGTTTTAGTATTTTCTCGAGTTTTACAAAAAAGGTAAAATGTAACCACCAATGGCGAAGTCCTTGAAAGTGTGATCGCATGCGAAAAAAAAAAAAAACTGTTCGCAAAAATGCAAATAGTTTGCCTTTTTTTAAATCTAAGGATATTTATAGATGTTTCTGATGTATAAAAAAAGCATTTCTTTGAAGGGAAAGGAAATTAAAAATTTTTTTACATGTATTAGTTTTTATACCGAATCTAAGCTTTAATGCTACAAATAAGTGTAGAAGGAAGGTTCCCTTTTAAAAATATTTATGCACCAAATTAATTTCCGTAACAGAAAACATAAATTCTTCGACTAAAGAATCCTTTATGATGAGATTTGTTTGAATAAATTTATAAAGATTTACTAGAGCAGCATCATTGAACAGTATGAGATTAGAATCAATAGTATATTAAGTGTTTAAATTAAAGAAAGCAATTAACTTTAAAAATAAGCATAAAAACACTTCAATCTTAGTAGAATGGAGAAAATATTGAAAATGATTTTAATATTAAATTTTACTCCATAACCACCATTTTTTAAATAAAAAGTATTGTTAATCAATTAAAAGTGCAATAATTTTAATATAAATACATTTTACCTTATTTTCTAAAATTAAATATTTCACACATTTATCCTATCATCTACAGTGCGAAAGAAGAGTAATTGTAATAGAGATAGATAGTTACACAGTGACCGTAATAAACACCTTTAAAGAATATTTTATTTCATTATTTATTTCTTTTATTATTTAATTTTGTTAAATGACTTTGCTTATTATTTAATTGCTTTTCTTTATTTTTAGAATAACTATTTTATTGTATAGTTCATTACTATATTTTTATTAATTAATTATTAGTATTTCTAATAAATACAAAGGTAGACTCTCATATATATATTACTAAGACAAAGAATTTGTATTATAATTGAGTTTAACTTTGACCAATACTATATTGTTATATATATATATATAAAAAAACAAATAATAATATCTAAATTTCCGTAAATTGCTTAATTTAAAATTTAATACATACCCATATATATATATATATATATATATATATATATATATATAGAAAGATAGATAGATAGAATATATGATGATTATAAAACTATTATATGAAGGACTTTATAATAAATATCAATAGTCATTCCTTAACTATTCTAAGTCATTCATACTAAGATTTAGTTATATGCCAATTAAAGCGTATCACTTGAACGGATAACGAGGAAAAACTATTTTTTTTCACTTAATATTCACACGCCTATTTTCGAAAAGGTACTTTGTATCCAGTTATGAAATAAAGTAAAAGAGCTCTATATAACATTCTCATTCGATTCTGTTCTCATTCGATACTTAAAAATTCCATATTATTCCATTCCGTTTTATTTGGAACAGTGAATTAATACAAAAAGAAATAAGATTAAGGGGACACGGTACGATTCAAATGACAAAAATCGGTCAAAAAATCGAATTTAATGTTTTTAGCTTAAATTATTCTTTATATACCGTTCTATAACCTGACAAAATTTGAAAGCTCTAAACATAAAAAGCACAGAATTATGACAACTGTTATGTTCGTTTTTTATTCACATCCCTATGGCAAATCAAAACTTTAAACTTACTTATCTCGGAAAGATAAAATAACTAGTCTGTCTTCATTTAAAATGCTAAGGCTTTTTTTCTATTGTGCCTAATGCTTTGAATTTTTTTTACCTATTGCTAATAGTACATGTAACAAAAGTTGGTATGCATTTTTGAATCAAAGCAATATTTATTTTTTTTTAAATAATTGAACTCAGAATTTGTAAATTTTTTAAGGAATTTTCAATAAACATTCATAAAAAGAAGTTTTGTACGAATACCAATTACGTTATCGCAAAACCCATACCAACTTCTGTTATACATAGTTTGAGGTACTTGTAAATCAAATTTCAAGCGTGTATGTAAATTTTTGCAGGAGGAGTAGCATTTTAAAATTACTTCAAAAATTTCAAGTTTTTTTCATAAAAAACTAAATGGCTAGCTTTTTATAAAATTTTGAGCACAAAAAAAATCTTTTTTAAATATTATACACACATAGGAGGCAACCAAAAAAGTTTTGAAAATCCTGAAATTAAAATTTTTTGCGTAAATCGTACCTGTCCCCTTAAGCTCCAAAAAGCTTAAAAAAAAAAAAACTATGCAATTATCCCATTATAAAAAAAGAGAAATGTATTTATTAATAAAACAAAACTGAAGAATTGATAATGATAAAAGAATTATTGAATTTAATAATGATAAAATTTCATTTCATTAACTGGGATTAATAATAGTTTTGCTCTTAATTATAATTCAGCTAAGTATTTTCTTTATACTCTATCAGGATTTTTTTTAAATTCCTGAGCTATATGTTGAGGGAATATTGAGTTTCATGGGACCCACTCCAACTATCAATACAAATTTTATCGTGAAATTATTTCTTTCAAAAGGACTGTTTTTCTGAAATTTTAAAAGTAACTCACATGTTTTTTTTTTTTTTTTTATAGATTTAAAAATAAGCTGAAAAAATATGGGGAAATAAGTGAAAACTGAAACAATATCATTCTCAAAAATTTTCCTATTCCCTCAAAAGAAAAAATGTAGTAGAAATTGTCAAACTCTATATTCCGAACGATCATTTTACGTTGGTTATACCAACAAATATTGCAAAGGCTATTCGAAAAATGTATTATCTTACACTAGGGTTGCCAACCCAAATGACTTGGCGGGCCACTTTCGAGAAACTTAAGAAATCAGCCACGAAAACATTTCAAATATTAACTGAGGCTTATGGAGATGAAACTGTATCTCGTGCACATATGTTTGAATGCTATAAGCGGTTTTCAGGAAGAAGGGTCGGTGTGGAAGATTATGAACCTGCTGGGTGCCCAAAGGCGATTACAGACCAAAAATTTCTCAAAATTCGTGATATGAGTGGGTTTTCACTCACATCAGTGGTCAGACTGTTAACTTACACTACTACATTGAAGTACTAAAAAGACTTCGTGAAAAAATCAAGGAAATAAAGGCCAGAACTGGAGAGTGATGAATGGCTGTTGTAACAGACATGTACCCGCTCACTCGGCCCTATCTGTCAAGCAATTTCTGACCAGCTAAAACATTATTATGATTGGGCATCCTCCTTATTCACCTGATTTGATCCCATAAGACTTTTTTTATTTGCTACAGTTAAATCTTGCTTAAAAAGAGCATTTTACCTCAGTTGAAGAGGTTCATGCAAGAAAACGGAGAATCTCCAGAAGGGCCTTCCCAAATCCTCGTTCCAAGAACTGTTATCAGCAATGGCAGCACCGAATGCAGAAGTGTGTGAATACTGAAGGTGTGTACTTTGAAGGTGATACTGTCAAGGAGAACTGATTCTGTTAGTACAATGATCTATATTGGACCAGCCTCGTTTTATTGTGTGTGTCAAACCTTGTATATATCTTTATTTTAGATTTGGACACACATTAGAAACATTTATTGGAGTGAAAATTTAAGACATTAAGAATTATTATTGTTCTCATTATTTTTCCTGCATACAAGCATATATAATATATTAAAAATTATAATGATCAAATAATGTTTAATTTATTTAATTGGTGAGGTATTTGTTTCTCTCAACTCTTTCACTTAGTTTTTTCACGTCGATCGCAATGCGTATAATTAATATCGCCGGTTTTCGTCCGTTAAGTTTGAGCGCGATTTATGTTTGATAAATTTTATTTTCGAAAAACACACTTCACTAGATTAAAAACAATAATATTGCGCAAAATAATCGTGTTTTGTAAAGTTGAAATTAATCTCGTGGACCGTAAAATTATTCAAGGCGGGCCGCGGGTTGACCACCTCTGTCTTAAACGGTAGCGGGGAATAATAAATAATTATTTGCCTGCATCTCTCAATTTCTTGACTTATATTTCCGAAACAGCAAAGTAAGTTGAATTTAAGTATAATATCCACTATAACAATTGAAATCTAAAATTACAGAGAAATTACAAACAATGTATGTTTTAGTCTTATTTCCTCATTCCTGGCTTATACTTTTTAAAGAAAATATTTGCCTAAATTTTCTACAATTTCTTTCTTCTTTTATTGATTTTACTTAAGAAATTACAAACAATTTCTAAAAATGAAGATTATTAATATAACTTGGTAAAAAAATTTACTGAATTAACTACTCGACCTTATTTAATTTGTATGTTAAAGAGGAGACATAGAAAATGGCAAAATAATACAACAAAGAAATCGTAAATTCACAACAAAATAAATAAATACAGGAATGTTCTCAGTTTTCAATATTTAAATGTACTTCTTTCTTGCTTTTTCTATTATTGAAAATGATCACTTGTAACTAATACACACAACTGGCAGAATTTTTTTTCTTACAACTTTTCTGGCAAGTCAATCGACCTTGTATTTTGCGTAGGTGGAAAGTAAAGTATACTAATGCTAGGTCCTTATTATTATTGTTATTATGGCAACACTAGTAGCACAGAAAAGAAGGGGAAAGAGTAGAGATTTTTGCAACTTATGTAGGAAGAAATTTACATTTTTAAAGCATATATAATTGTTTTTTAAATGCATCTTAAATATTTTATTATTTAACTGTATTCTAACGACAATTGCGTAGCTTTTTGACTGAACATTGTGAATAACATTCCAGCTAAATAAGTGTAGTGTAATTGTATTTTTTTCAATTCACCTTCGAAATTCATTCAAACCTTTATATTCTAAAGTATGGTCGATAATTTCATATCAAACAAGTATTTTGCAAAGAATCTCTATTTTCCCCCCTTTTATCCAACACTCCCATTGTCTGTTTTTGCTTAACACAATGGTCCATAACCATCTAGGGGCCGTGGTAGCCTAGTGGCCAAGGTAACGGATTTGTGGCAGGCATGCCATGAGTTCGATCCCAGTGCCGCTGAAGACCCGCCGTGTAGAAGAGCGATGCCGTCCTTCCGTTGGTGTGGTAGTTAGAAGAGGGGGTGCCAGAGCTCAGGTGTCGTCCTCGTCACTTGACCATGGTTCACAATTACGAGGTCCGTCGCCAAAGGCCCTAGTGTAGCTGAACAGTGTGACGTTAATATTCACTCACTCACCCATAACCATCAATCAGATGACAAAGTCGACACTAGAACTGTCACCCTCACTCTTCACATAATCCTCGTTTTTTAGTCTTTTATTTCAACAATTCGATAAATTCGAATGCCGGAAGTACAGATCGCGGAGAAACAATTTGACTTAATATTTTAAAACTGAAATATAGTTAAATAATTTACCTTCTGTGTATATGTGTGATATCCAGTTTTTTTTTTAATAATCTAATACTTTTCGCATATATCCACTTACAAATTTTTTTCTTTAGTAATTCTGCATGCTAATTGAACATTTCTGGCTACTTCTTCTGTTCAAATTAATGGCCCATTAACCGCACCCGATACGCTTTGTAATTATTTTTAGATTGACATCTGACCTTCCAACCTTCAGGATTCATGCCCCGACAAATTTCCTGTACATTACCCCCTTTATAAAACGGTTCTTGAATTCAATCAATTCTCGAACGTACGACTCTGACTGACGACCCCGAACGGGACCATTTGACTAACTACCTTGGAATGTGCTGCTATTTACGATTGTTGGTGTTTATTCATGGTGGACATGCGTCCTTTACTCTTGTCCTTTCTTGAACTTGAAAGCAATTAATACCTATTTATGTCTGTATTATTTACTAAAAGGCGCACATCCAAGTTTATTAAATCACTTCTTACTTTCCACTTATTTAATGCAAATTTTTCTTTTTCATTATTTTTAGGTACAGAACGTGATAACAAAGTTATATCATTTCAAAGGTTTTGTAAAATATGTAACATGTAACAGCCTTTATCATAATGTAAATTTCTTTCAATTATTTTTCAAGTTAATTTGTTAAAATATTTCAAGTTCACTTTTTCGCTTTGGTAGCATAACCTTTTCCAACATCTCTTCCAAAAGAAATATATTAATAACTGTGGCACACATATACACCAAACACACAAACACACACATACACAAACACATACACACACATACACAAACACACACATACACAAACACATACACAAACACACATACACACACATATATATATACACACACTAGAGCTGAAAAATGCAAAAGTTAATAGTGAATAATTGTTATTATGAATATAATAATTATTTTATTGAAATTAAAAATTATTTGAACCTTACACTATAAGGAGACGCTTTCTTTGTTGTTCTACTTATGGTTATCTTAAATAATTTACTTGATTACTGTAATTCAAAATGAAAGAATCATATCATGGTAAATGCCACATCCCCAATAATCACTTAACTTTTTATCTAATACATTATAATTTACTGCAATTTTTTTCGTGCAAATTTTTTTTTTTTTATTCTCTTCATTGAAAAAAAGTTAAAGTATATACATAAAAAAAACTCAACTTTGGGAAATTTAATCCATTAGAGCTGATTAATTAAATTGATATTTTAAAGTATCGTCAGTACACAAAGGTCTAAAATATTCTCATTATAGAAAAAAATCGAATGACTATTTTAACGCAGTTTAGCTCTTATAAATGCTACCAGAGAACACTAATATCTTACTGCACAAAATATTTATTTTTGAAAAATATAAAATTTTAAAAATTTATTTACTCTTTTTACACATAAAACCAGATTTTACATATAAACCTAATTTGATGATATTCAAAGAAACATTTGGATTGATTGAATGCTTTTTAAAGCACTGTATCCTTGGGTAGAAAATACTGTATTTTCTGAACATGAACTACTGCACCTTGCGTCTTGTTCAGTCTTTTGTTCATCATCTTAAGAATCTAACGACAATTCCAGCAGATAATTTGTTGGGCCTTCTTCATCTGAAGAATCACCGGTTAGTGCATTACTGCTATCTCTCAGATGGTAGGTCCTGTGATAAATCCAAAACCTCTTGAAGACTAGGTAATTTTTCCGGACCCTCTAAGAAAAGAAAAAAATTATATTAATAGCACCTTGAAAACCTCCTATTATTATTAAATTTCAGTTACACATACAGAAATTAAAATGTTGTTAATTTTTGAATAAGTTAATACTAACATTTAATTGTGTAGTAAAAAAAACAAGCTTAGGTTCAAAGCTCAAAATTCTTTGAAAACGTTAAAATAATATATATATATATATATATATATATATATATATAAAGTAAAATAAATAAGTTAAACTAAAAAGAAAGCCCCCCCCCCTCAAAAAAAGCACAACTCTATTACACTATAGCGATGACGCTACAACATAACAAAAAACAACAAGCTACACGGACGAAAATAAACAACTATATTTTCTTGCTCTAACATCCAGTGTACTTTCATTACTTATAATACCACAAAGTTATTCAACTGTAAAATCAATTACATACATTGTTCACTTAAACTAAATAGTCAAATCGTTTTCTAAGGTCTTAACAAACACACAGAAAAAATAAGGCACTTACATTTGGACATTAAATACTTTTTGGAATAAAAATGATAATTTTCGCAATCCAATCAAAAAGTCAGCTGAAAACGCAACTTCTTTCTTAAAACTACATTCGCCTTCCCTGTCAAAATACTTATCATAGAACCTGTGCTGCCATGTATCTTAGAAGAGTGGAATTTAAAGAATGATCCTGCTAAATATGGTCAGAATATTCGTAGAAATGGTGATTCTATGTAATTTTAAACAAAGTGGTGCTTATCGTAAGTAACGTCAGTAGATTTAGCACATATTGTTCACAATTCGTTGATTAGTGTAGTGTATGGTTTGTTAAAATGAATATAAAAAATTACTACGGGCAATCTAATTGAACAAAATTATTGAACTATTTATTTTGGCAAACGTGTGTACTTTTTGAAGCCAGCACGAGCTCTCCACACATCTGTAACACATATATTACTGTCTATTTATAATATATATATATATATACATATACACGATTATTTAAATAAACTTTTAAAATTATTTAGAAAGTTAATTCTTTTCTGTCTCTCACTTTGGTAAAATATTATTAATCTTTTTTCATATATCTGTCTGAAAAAATTATGAGTAAAGTTAGTATGTGTAATGGTATAATATTATGAAAATTTATTAATTTATGTTGGAATGTACTTTTATACAGACCAGGACGTTTTTTTTTTTTTTTTCTTTTTCTTTTATAGAAAACGAAAATACTGCTTTATCACACTTAAAGTTATTATATATACACGTATATTTAGACGTGTATTAATGTGATTTCTTATTTCATAAAAAAAATAGTATTAAATATAGTAAATCACTGGGAAAAAAATTCTTTTAAAGAATAAAACTTTTAAAAATATTAATTTTGTAAATATGATTTTAATCAAAGAATTCCACCCGCCCCCTTCAAGAAATTGTAAAACCTTGAGCATGTTAGCCGTTTTTCACTTTTTACTTTCTCTGACGACACTTCCTGCATTAAATGTGCAATCTTTCTTGCGCTATACAGCCACACTTGAAGTGTAAAAAAATAAATTTGTCCTCAGTATAATCATAATAAATTAAATACACAATTATATATGACGATTGCCTTCATTTTAGCGCGTTTTTCACGTAGTGGAACAAAAACGCTATTAGGACACAAATTTCGTCTTCGTCTTCATCTTCGTTCCATATTTTGTCGTACCTTTTTCTCAGCCAATAAGCAACCAATTGACCTCTGGTTTTCGGCATTTGGTCGCATTTGTGCCCTAGATGAGCCGAATCATATTTAAATTTTCCCATAGTTTGTAAAAAAAAATTTTTTTTTTTTTGCTTCTTTTTAGTGCTGATACAGATTTGTGTCATTACTTCTTTTCAGCTCAATAGTAGTACATTTAGAGGAGTGGTACAGTACTACTTTCTGTTAGTAAAAAGCTCATTAGTTGCATTATTGTAAAATACAATATGTGAAAAACGCGCTAGAATTACTTGGCCATGCAAATGATTGATATCTTGTTTCAAGAAAACAACATTCCGTACCATACATCAAGATATATATATATATATATATATATATATATATATATATATATATAAAGACAAAAGAGTATAGAATTTTGTATACATATATGATGCATATTGCAATGTTGATCAGGGTTCGAAGATTATATGCAATCAGTCGCACAAAACAAAAGTTTTTTAAGAGTGATGAGAATTTATTGTCGAAAAACAATCCTCGAAACACAGAGTACACAGAGAAATTCGCAGAATAAATTTCAGAAGGTCTTCACCCTTCAATCGCGCTCAGATACAACTATCAGTGTCTAAAATACAAGTAAGTAGTCTATAAAAGTATTGGTAAAAGATTATTTACAAGCACCGCTCGTTCTACTCAACAGCCGAAGTAATTACTAATCGCTCGTAGACTCTCCAATGGTCAAGGCAAGAAAATAATCGTCAGTCAAAACTCATTTCCGGCGAACGTCTCCCTATTTATAGGCTTCAAGGATTCTTCTCGAAAAATCCGCTTGCGTCATGGATCGTGATATTAGTAAATTTCTCCACTAACTATCAGAAGAATGTATGGGGTCGAGAAATCGCAAAAGTCGCCAAAATGGTCGCCGCCAACTTGGCTCTATCATCAAGATTTCACCAACTTTCCATTGAATCGTCATTATAATGTTGGATAATGAATAATACAATATGCGCAATTGCGAATATTAAAATTTTAACATTAAATAAATGCAACATAGACTAATATAAACGCATTATACATTCAGATATAAATTACTTACACTATTTTACTCAGAATTCGTAACACCATATATAAATATTTGATGAATTGGTGTCTCCTTCTTCATTTTCTTTGTCTAATATATATATATTCGAATTCACCCTATTTGGGATGACCAATGATTATTCGTATTTAGGTTACAGTAATCAAATAAATACCAAAATGAATTTCAAAATCCGCGGGTATATGAAGGTAGATAGAGATTGGTTAGATTATGGGTGGCCAAGCATTTTAGGAAGAGTGTCACTTACAGACAAAAAATAGTTAAGCGTGCCACTTTCTACTTTTCGAACAAATGACAAGGGGGGGGGATGTTACTTATAGGCTTATTATGTAACTTTAACGTAAAGAGTGCATTTTTATAGCACAAGTCTAAGTAGTGAAAATTTAAAAACAATATAATAAATGAGACCAAAGTACAAACTTAAATATTATTGTTAATCAGCTCAGTTAATTTTGAACGATATTTTAATTTTGTTATGTTCATAATAGAAAACATTTGTTCACAAACGTATGTTGATTCAAATCTACAATAATATCCGACAGAAAAATCGTGTAAATTTGAAAAATTGCTTGGTAGCACAAATTTTTAAAATTTAATAAAATTCCTTATATTTTCTTTTCTGTGTAGTATACGATAATTTCGATTTTAATTTCAGGAGAGTAACAATTAACATTTAGCAGAGAAATTGAAAAAAGATTTCTGAAAAGATCTGTATTTTTTTTATCATCTGGAAAATCATCAAACCGAGCATTGAAAGAATCATGCAAAAATGGATATGAAATTTTTAAATCTATCACAGCTCGGAGCACTGTTAGCTTTGGTAGATAGTTCCTGCATTAATGTGAAATATGTTAATTTCCCCCCTCCAAAATCAAGACAAAAAAGCAAAAGTTTGACCGCAGTAGAAAGTGTATTGGCCACTAGGGTAGAAAAAATACAATCTTTTCTCCGTAATCTAAAATTTAATTTATTTTAATGTCCTTTAATATAAAAGCTAAAGCTAAGCCTTTCTAATTCTTCAATCTAGAATAGCAAATACTGACTGGGTAGTCCAGTGTTTTCTTCCATATATTTTTTTAAAAAAATACACTCCTTCAAATTCCAAAATCTCGCGAGTGAAAAAAATCTGCGGAAAGCCAACTCACACAAGGATCCAGGGGCTTTCTCTACACCATAAATTTATACTGAATTTCAATTAAGTTTATCTAAAATAAATTTTGAGGGTTTTTTTTCCCCTTTTCTTTTTTTGTCTGAGAGAATCGCATTTCAATAAAATTGTAAAAGGAAAATAAAGTGTTATTTGTTATTGTCTTTTCAAACTTTAAAAAAAAATTTGATTAAGTCTTCGCGTGCCACTGTTACAACTCCAACGTGCCACACCGTGGCACGCGTGCCGCGGGTTGGCCATCCCTGGGTTAGATAAAAAAGTAGTGGATTCATTACAAATTAGTCTTTATTGAAAGGGGGAAGAGAAGAGAGGTCAACGTATTTATCTATTTTACAGACCTGTATAAAATAGTTGATCTTGAGAAAAAGGCTGGATGTTTGATTAAGGGCACACTGACAGCAGATAAGAAATCGTTTCGTCCTCTTAAGGGTAATTATTTTGCATTCTTTTTCAATATTTTCCTCAGGCTACATTATTATAGACAAGTCTCACTAAAATTCTTTCAGAAAGCCACTGACCCTCCTTAACTACTTTTCGGTTTTGATTTCGATCAGTTGCCAATAGCACAGCGCAAATTATATAAGAAAGAAAAACAATAATCGCACAGAATAAAACTAAACCAATTTAACCATCGCTATCTTTCATATTTCTTTAATAAGCGAAAAAAATCCATGCCTTAAAAACTCAAAAATAATTAATCATTCTTCAAACTGTCGATGTCCACATCCAACTAAATTTTAGTCTTCTACAGACACATATGTGTCTTTAACTTAATCATTTCTTGTTTTTCTTTACAGCTGGCTGAACTGAAAAACAGACAAAATTTAATTAACAAAGCAGAAAATTAGAATATCTCTGTCGGTGTGGCAAACTCATCAAGTTCTTAATCACAAAAATGTCTACTCAATCTAGTGACATCAAATGCACAAGAGCAAAGAACAAAGAAAATAAACTCATTTCGATTAACTGACAAGCAAGATTAACGGCTTCTGCGCTTGTAGGCATGGAGCGAAATTAACACAATCCACCGGGATAACAGCATTTTAATCAATTCACATGTAATCCATCCGGTGCAGAACACAAGTAATTCTCTGGAATAAGAGGAAATTTACATTAAGATGAATAAATTTGATATAGCTCCCATTGTAATTTCTAAATGTCATCAAGATATTTAGTTTATTAAGTAGCTTACTGTATTCGACTGTACTGTATGAGCATGGTGTTAATCCAATTCATGAAAAAAATATCTTCAAAACAAAATTAATTTACCAAAAAGTTTCTTGAATGAAAGTGTAAATCCTTGTGATTATTGCGTAAATGTATTATTTTACTGATTCTTCTTCTCTTGATATTAATAAAAACGAAGTCAAACTTTACCACACAGTTCAATTTAAAGATATAGTACTCCTCTGTACGTGGATGTTATATTAATATACAAACTTTCTTTCTGTTTTTGCTAAACCTTGTATTATGATAAATATTAACACCAGATTAGAATCTGGATGAGTGGATATTGCTTAAATGAATGAACCATTTCATATTCAACATTTATATAATTATATAATATATTAAGTTCCAAAAAATTCAAATACAATATATAATGATCTTTTATCTTTCGATATTAATAAAGATGGTGCTATATATATATATATATATATATATATATATATATATATAAACGTCCACCTCAGTTTAAACACGTGCTCTTTCTTTTATGCGAGTGAATAAGTTACATTTCTATCATTTTGCACATCCCTTAAATTTTTATAGATATTAATAAAGAAATAAAACATTAGAATTAGGTATCGTTTAAATAGATAAACCGTTTAAGGTATCCTACTACTTGCGACAACTGTTTTAAAAAAAAAAATGGAGATACGGGGATTTCTTTCCGGTTTTTAGATTTTAGTACATTTTAAGTAAGATATGCTAAAATTAAGAAGAGAAAAAGAAATTATTATTGCTAAAAAGGGAAAAAATGGGTAAAAATTTACAAACAATAACATAAATGGGGCCCATTATGTACCTAAATTTTGTGAACAAATTTTCAATTTTTCGATTCTGATGTGTTGCTATGTTATTCATTTTTGAAATCACCTTTAGGATAAGAGATATTTTAATTTTTACAAAAACTAGAGCACTTCATCTTAGTTATTATATGAAATTGCTTGAAAAAACAGAGATTATAACATTTTGTAATAAAACAGTGATTGATAAATCTGAAAGTTAAAGTACATCTACTATTATACAGAATATACACACAAAATTTCAGTTATTTATTTCCAAAACCTTTTTAGCAATCGCTGGCCCTGTTTGAGCATTTTAAAAATAAACACACATTTCGTGTAAAACATATTTTAAAGTATTTTTAAAGTATAACATCTTGCTTAAAGAGTAATAGCATCTTCTTTTACTAAAACACTTGTAGTTTTTGTTCTAGTGAACGGAAAATGATAAACTTAGTATTTTTATAACGCTAATAAGATGGTCTATAAAATAAAATCATAAAAAATTTGTCAATTTTCGGCAAAATTCACAATTTTAGGGCAGTCGGATACCTTAAAAAAGATTATTCATACTGAATTCCAAATATTCGAACATAATGTAATAATTATGCCGGTGAATAAAAGATGGAATTTTTATTGCAGTTGATGGATATTAAAAATGAAATTCAGCATCCTCTCTCAGTAGTTGTTTCTCCTGATTAAAGCCATTTAAAAGAGAAAGAGAGAGAGTTTTTTCTAATACATATCGATAAAACAAATTTTTAAAAAAAATGTTCTAATGGATATTATTTGCAAAGAGGATAAAACTCTAACTGAATACTTATACTAAATTGCTAATCTTTTTATATAATGTGATTACTTTTTTCCCGTCCGATATTCATAAATTGTAGCTAAGCTCTCTTACGCTTCAATTTAAAAATACGTTTGCTTCTCTGAGCGTAGATACGTATAGGTGGATAATGTTTTTGAAATATTTTGTGTTTTCATAGATACTAGGCAGGAAATAAAAACTGTATAAATGGTTACTGTTTAAATGGATAAACGCTTACCTAATTACACACTTCTGTCCATCCAAGGAAGCATCCAAAGGGGAAGAAATTCTCCCCATATCCAGTCTTCGATAAAACATGAAAATAATTAGCATTATGAATCAAGTGTGCTAACACGACCTACGTCTACCTACGATTGCTATATAAAAAACAAAAGGCTCTTTTATAAGTACTAGAGTTGTGCTTTCCCACTATTTTCTGCAAGTAAAGTTTCAGTAAATCTCATCGAAAAATACAAAAACCAGTAAAGTACGTTTTTAAGGCGATTTTTTTTTTACTTATACTCGCACAAATTGAGGATTGTTCTTGTGAGTTTGTGACGGGTGCTTACGCGTTTCACTAAACTTCTCTCGCCTTCTTTAAATGTTTTATTTATTTCAACCAATCTCCTCCGAGAGCCAAAAAGTGTGACTTATGCAAACGAGATATTTTCGGGTTTAGCGAGTTCGAAAAAGACATAAAAGGGAGAAATGAAATGAAGAGAAGGAGGGTGATTTTGAGAGAGTAGTTTATCTAGAGGAAATATATTCGTCGGGAGAAGACTATTGAAAAGTATTCATTAATTCGGTTCGGGACGGAACTGAAAAATAGCTAAGATCGAAGCCGCTCCTTAAAGCAATCCAGAATTAGAGAAACCTGCCTTAAGAAAAGGGTATCAGGTCAGTTATTTTCATAAATTAAATATAAATGTGTACCTTGATTGTATGTGTCGTTCTCCGTGGAGGCAGCTAGGATTCCGCCGTTCATAATCAGATTCTTCTCGCACTCCACTGTATTTTGTTGATCTTAAGCTTTGAATAGTATTTGTGTAATCTCTCAAATAAGAAAGGTCAATAAATAAGATTGATTTATTAATTTAGTTGTAATTAATTATGGAACCAACACATTCAGATTTAGATAATACGCGAAGGGGAGTTAATAATCATAGGGGTAGTGATAGGCTACGACAAGTTGGATGAAAATACTTAATATATCTTGAAAAATCTTGCGGAACACGAAAGAATCAGTAATTTACATAGCTGCTATGGCTGGTAATATTTACTGTGACGCTCGTCGATGTTGAAAGTAAGATGCTTTTTTGGATGTGTCCTTGGATTAAGTCAATTCATGTGCCTTCCACGTGTTGCCCAAGTTTATCTTGAGAAGCAGTGGATGATATATCTTAAACTATAGATTTTCCAATCCTCGACCGCAGATTGAGGGTCCACACATCTGAAGAATGGTTGGGTTAAAGCGGCAGTGCAATGCAATCTAGTAAAAAAGAGTGAAGAATTGTTGAAAGCTGTGTATCACAGGCGATCTCGCACTCTCCCATTGAAACAACTTGGCTGTTGGCAAGCCTTCAAGGCAAAAAATGGTAACAGGTTCCAAAACTTCAGAAATTTACCAATGGTTCGTGAGTGTACCGGCAATGCATTTGGGGAAATACTTGAATAAAATACAATGACATCCTGAACCATAATACTAAGTGAAGAACCGGTCTGGCGATACATAATGCAAGAGTCATATAATCTCTAGCCTCTGTGTGCCAAACTCAAACGCAACCATCGTGAAGTTGTCTCTTTTGATACTTTTTGTCCTTTATGGTATTAAATTTTGGATGGTTAGCAACGTATATTCTGAGATCCAAATCTTCAAACATATTGTAAATTACACTCACTTCCAAAAGTTAAGCTAATTTCCAGAAGCCAATCAGAATTGAAGAGGATGCAATTCGTTGCAGAGGTAGATGGAAGTATGCAAATATGTTAGGTAACAGCCAATCATGCTTTCATGTCAAGAAATATGCAAAAAGGGCAGTCTTATAAGAAGCCAGCTTTATTAAGGGTTACTGAAGTTAATTGTAAGTGCTGATAGAAGGTGTTTAAAACTTTCGTACAGTTTGTTTTCAAGACATACGTGTTTCTATGACTTCCAGAAAACGAATGGAAGATTCTGATCACTGGAGTGCTGTGGGGCGCATTGAAGCAGGACAGTCGATCACAGATGTTGCTCTTTTCTTCGGTGTTCATCATTCTGTAATTTCACGTTTATGGAAACAATTCCAAACCACACAGACAGTTGTCTGAAGGCCCGTAGGCGGTCGCCCAAGGGTTACAGCCCCCGCGGAAGATCGATATATTTCTATTGTAGCCAAGCGGAATCGCAGAGCGACTTCCACACGTGTGACATCTAGGGTAACAGCGTCCATTCGTAAGGCTATATCTGCAGCTACTGTACGCCGAAGATTACATATGAATGGACTGTATGCCCGGGTACCTCGAGTTTGTGTTCCTCTATCTGTCCAATCAAGAGGGGCACGATTAAAGTGATGCCGGGAATATGGCAATTGGACTGTGTCTGACGGGGGCAATGTCATGTTTACTGATGAGTCAAGATTTACTCTGGAGCCAGATGACAAGCGTATAAGGATATGGCGTAAACAAGGAACACGCAATCAGCCCCAAAACATCACCGAATATCACGCATTCCGAGGTGGAAGCATTATGGTGTGGGCAGGGATTTTTCATTAGGATACCGCACCGACCTGCACATCTTTAAACGGGGTTCTGTGACGGCTGTCCGGTATCGAGATGAAGTCCTAGAACCCATTGTGAGATTGTACGCTGCAGCAGTTGGCCCTACTTTTGTTTTAATGGACGAAAACGCACGTCCCCATAGAGCTGACATCGTCGATGACTACCTGGAGTGTGAAGGGATTGCGCGTATGGCGTGGCCAGCATATTCGCCCGACCTTAATCCCATTGAAAATCTTTGGGATGCTCTCGGCCGTGCTGTATCTTCGCTTTTCCCACCTCCAGCCACTCTTATTGAGCTGGAAACTGCTCTACAAGAAGAAAGGCGATTGCTTAATTCTGCGGTGGTTGACCACCTAATTGAAAGCATGGTCAGAAGGTGTAAACTTTGCATACAGATGAGGGGGGATCACATACCCTATTAATGTCCTTTTTTTCATTTTATGCTGTTTATTTTCACTTTATACATAATTCTGTTTAAGTCTCCAGTACGACATTATCTGATAACTTACAAAAATTTAATATTGTTTTCATTTCTGTATATAATTATTGATTTTGTTTTATATATAAATATATAAGCTACTTTACTGCCACATTTTGTGTCAATCAAAGCAGTATTTGTTGTTGTTTTTTTTTTTGCATTTTACATCTTCGTGCTTAACTTTTGGAGAAGTGAGTGTATTTAATAAAAGAATACCGTTGTTTTGTCTATCTATTTCTCAACAATCAGGCAACATATAAAGCTAGTAGTATATTATGATTATTTTGAGTACAAGACTTATATAATAAGTAAACTGGAATTTTACTGTATATTTTCATGATTACGTAAACAGATGAACGGCGTAGATGAATATTATTCGCACAGTTCCAAGTTAATTAGTTAAACAGAAAACCGTTCTCATCTTCCATTTTCATTAAAAATATCCTCAACAAAATAGAATTCGTTACACGCACTCAGTGTAGAACGTGAGGAAGAATCAACGGTACTGTGACAAAATGTGACCTCCGAATCGTCTCATTTCAGGTTAACTTGAAATGCTCTCAGCACACATTTGATTAATTTCCCGCAAAACAAATTCATGGACTAGTACATTTATGACCAGAATAACCGAAGGAATTTACTGAACCCAAAAGCTTTTTGTCCATTTTAATGATAAACAATTCCTGAAGTTGTAGTGATAATGACCTTATTTAAAGATTGATTTGTTTTGTCAATGTTAAATGAGGGGAAAAGAATTCGATTTGTTTTAGTTGACACAGAGAAGATCATGACCCGGGTATATCTATAGTTGAGTTTGTTCGTGAAAATCATTCCAAAAGAAGGCCTTTTTTGCAAGTCTTTCCTTTTTGTAATGAAGTGTTTACAGTAAGAAAGGTGAGTCTTAATGAGGCGAGGTAGGAAAAAGATCTGTATTTGTCATGCAGCATTTCAGGGCTATTAGACTTTAAATTCAATCATTTTGACCGTCACACCATGTCATTCCCTTAAAGGAAGTGACCTTATATAACACAAAATTAGAGCAATACAGCAGGGGGAGAAAAGAGGAAAATTGAACAACGTTAAAAATAAACTTTAAAAGGACTTAGATGATGATGTCATTTGCATTGAAACTTCTATTCAGCTTAACAATTATCAAATTTCACGTATAACTGTGGTATTCAATAAAAAATATTTAAAATACATAATATTTTCAGAATGGATTTTTAATGTTAAATTACAAATAAAGCAACAGAAAAAATAAATGATAAAATTCAAATTAATATATATTTAAACAGAAATACACTCATTAAAAATAAATATTAAAAACCCTGCCTCTTTATATCACACACACACACATGAAATGCTTAAGATTTTCCTTTCTTTAAAAAAAGATCAATTCACCTGTTATAGCAGTCAAACATCGGATAAGCGAGAAATTTTTTTAATAAAAACGCTGCAGCCAGAAAGTTTCTTATCTATATGCTGGTCCAAGAAAGCATAAGAAGGATTTACATTAATCATCAAGATCTGAAGCTAATTAAAATCGGAGATCGAGACCAATACCATCAAAATTCCCATCTGTAACCTACAGGCTACCTAGGTCGTCTCTCTTGGAACCACACTACGAAAAGGAGAGAGAGAAGAGAGATTCTCAAATAAATAATTCCTTGTCTTTCTTTAAAACTTTCTTCGTAAATGTAGGAGAGCCAGGGAATAAAAACAAGAAACACGTTTTCAGACAGAGAAATGTCTAAATTTTTTCACAAAAATTTATAACGTAATAATCCATACATATGTTAATAATACTGAGTTTTTAAAATTTCGAAAAATATTACATAAATACTTATTTTTCCATTTTAACACGTTAAAGGATAGTCCATTTAGCATTACGATATAGGGGGGGGGGGAAATGCGAAATACATTTTTACCTGAAAAAATGAATCAACTCAAAGAAATGGGAGAAGTATAATAAAATATGTGCTCTCTATAGGATAGTGAAGCCAGAGTATAACATTAATGTTTCAATTCTTTCATATCTGAAAAATTATTCCAAATTCGGGTAATATTCTTTGCCATTAAGAGAATACTGCCTTAGATAATAACATTCATTCGTGGACGTGGTAGCCAAGTGGTCAAGGTATCGGATCATGGCCAGCGTGTTATGAGTTCGAGCCCTGTATCACTAAAGACCCACCGTATAGGGGAGCGATGCACGTTAAATCTGTCGATAGCTCATACGTCCTCCCGTTGGTATGATGTGGCAGCTAGGAGAGGGGGTGCTAGCTCAGGTGTCGTAGGCGTCACTTGACCATGGTTCAAAATAACGCGGTCCGTCACCAAAAGCCCTCGTGTAGCTGAACAGTGCGACGTTAATATTCACTCATAACATTCATTCAACTTAAGCAAATCAATAGCAATAATATGTTTCCTTAAAACAAATAAGTGTGTGAGAGAATACAAGAATTGAATTAGAGAAAGTACTTGTCTAGCTTTATACATATATATAAAGGTTTATATATGTGAAGTATTTTTTAATTTGTAATGGTCCTAGCCGCCTAGGACTTCGCGTAAATAAGTAACTGCTAATTTCCCACATAACGGAATATAATCGTAATTTTGTCTCTTTGTGATATTGAAAGCGTATTTAAATTAAAAATTGCATTAGGAACATCATCCGAATATCTGGATCAATCAAAAGAGACGTCCTCGGAAGTCATATGAGATTTTAAATTTCCGGTCTTTGTTTTGTATAAAAGCCAAGATTCTCTGGAAAATTCTCACCACGCCTTGTATTTGTCGTAATGTATGCTGCTAAGTGTTTCGTTAAGCATCGTCTAGATGTTTATTTGTGTTTGTATCTAAATGTAAAATAAATTGGGGAGTATCATCTAACAAAAGAATGCCTCATCAATACAACCATATTCATATCAATAACCCAGATATGATCATCAGTAAAGAAAGTCTTACCACACTCGCAAATTACGATATATATATATATATATATATCTGACCCCTCCCATCACCCTTGATTTTTTTCGATTGTTTATAATCCTATGTACACAACATGTAAAATTGAATTAAGTACTATTTGTTATTAATAATTTATTTTATTAATTAATGATAATTATTCATTCAATAATTTATTTTTCACTGTTTTTTTGTTTTGTTTCTGATAATCGACAAAATCAAAAGAATACGCTTGGCGTTGCTTTGGGGGTATGATACGAGAATGGTGAACTTTCTAACCTCAGCCCCTCTCCCCTTACTCTTGAAAAAATTCCTGTATGCGCCACTGATATATAAATATACAGTCGAGCCCCGATTTAACTCATTGAGACCGAACATTTTAGTCGTTAATTCGGGGTTATTCACAATATCGGGGTCCAAAAGAAAAAAAAATATTTTGTACTTACCTTTTGGGAATACTGTAATAAGCAACTACACACAAATATCCATAGTTAGAATTTACACACTTTTTATTCAGCAGCTAAAAATACTATTAGTGAGTTATACGCACCAGTTAATTGGAAATTTTAAAATACTGACCAACTGATGTTTGGCAATCTTTTTGATTTCTGACTCGAAAAAGTTGTTTTCCGACTTTATTCAGAGGGGAAAAAAGTGTCATTTACATCCTGCAGCCTGAAGCATGTTTTTGCAGTTTCCAAACAATATAAAGCATTAAAAACGTAACAGCTTTAATGACTTTCTATTTTTGATTATTTTTCACCACATTCTGCAGATGTCTCTTCGATTTCTGCTCACTGTTTAATAATTGAAACTAATGTCGATCGACGTTGCAGTTTTAAGACGTTCTGCTGAGGCATTTTGTGTTCCAACGTCAAATTCGCGTAAAATGTTAAGCTTTTCCACTCAAAGAAATTCACTCCGACAATTTGACATGCTTTACAAATTTTCAAAAACAAAATTTTCTGCAAAACTTTGCGTACAATTATAATAAAACTATTTTCTCTCAAAGAGAGCACAAATGGTAAAAACTTTTAAAATATCCGCTGCGAAGTGGATTGGGATGAGATAAGAAAGGTATTTAAACTCACCTATTCAAAACTCACTCGATAGGTTACCCTCATTATCTGGACTTGTTAAACCTAATATTCGGCTGCACCCTTTTCTGTCGAAATTTTTGTTTCATACAAGAAAAAAAATTATTTTAATAGTGACAAAACTCATTCTTAATAGTTCTTAAATAGTAACAAAAATAATAGTCCAACACCATATATACACAGTGCGGCAAATACGTTTTAAGACTGTGTTCTAAAAAGAAATGGAAATAAGAAATTAATTCCTAATTTGGTTTTTCATTCAAAATAGGACCCTCCGGCTTTAATGCAGTTGTTACAGCGATTTATTAAGGAATAGAATGCCTATTGTAAATCACTCTGTGGAATGGCCTGCAAAGCATGCGTTGAAGCTACTTGCAAAGTCGAAAAATCCTCAAAATAACACTCTTTTAATTTTATTTTTAAGTTTTGGGAATAAGTAGTCACAGGATGCTAAATCAGGTGAATACGGTGGATGGTTAAACACAGAGACATTTTTTTGTGCCAAAAATCGACGAACAACAAGGGGGACTGGGGGCATTGTCGTGTAACAAACACCAACTGCTTTCAGTCCGAGATTCTGGACGAATGCGAAGAATTCTGGCCATCAAACGCTTTAAAAATGCTAAGTAGTACTGACCTGTAATTGTTTGTCCAGCTAGAACGAATTCTTTGTGGATAACACCCTTAGAATCGGAGAATGTAATAAGCATTGTTTTGATTTTGGATGGAATTTTCTTTGCTTTTTTGGCTTGCGGTCTGGCTTATTCTACCTTATCTCTTCCATCCAAATAATGTTTGTACCACACAAAGATATTTGATCTACTTAAACAACAATCACCGTAAACTTGCTTTATTAGTTGTTATGTTTCCGAAGCCCTTTTACGAAGTTTTGCGTTAAATTTAATCACAGATATTTTATCCATCTTAAAACATCAACATGAAAAAAATTTACTCATGCAATGAGCGCTTGTCTTCTCTCACCTACTAAACGAGATGCTCACAACTTGTTGGCAGTGTGTCAGCAGACCATGGGCATTATGACCTATGCACATTTGCACTCATTGTGCCATTAAAGATCTTAAAGCTTATTTGCCGCACTGTGTAAAAAGGAAAATCGCTCTTTGTGTCCCTGAAGTGCAATAGATAGCGAGTTGGATTTCTAATCCAAAGGCCGTGGGTTCGAATCCCACCTAGGATGGCCTATTTTCTGAGAATGTGATTTAGGAATGCATAAAAAGTAACACACACAAACAAAATTAATAGTCCAACACCATACACAGAGTGAGTGAGTGATTTTGGGGTTTATTGGCGCAAGAGCCGATTTCGGCTATACTGCGCCAAACATTTGCTTCAATATCTGTGGTCTAGACGGGAAGAGAAAGAAAGAATGAATTGAATGACAAGAAAGAGGGTTGAAAATAGAGAAGGATCACTAGGGTACCCCGGGTTCGTGAAGCCCATGTTTACCAAAGACAGTAAACCCCGTGGGAAAAGGAAAAGATCACTAGGGCACCTCGGGATTGTGACACCCGTACTCACCTAAAGAAGGTGAGCCCCCTGAGGGGACTATACACAGAAAGCGATATTGCTTGCTATATTTTGTCACTTAATATTGTGATTCTGTCATATGTATATACATATTTATATTAATTGTAATTATTTAATAAAAAGTAACTGAAATAAAATTTTTCGCTGTTGACCTAAGTAAAAATTGACTTAAATTTTTTTTTATATTACTTGTTTAATCACAAGGTTAATTCAACTTAACCAAACAAATAGCAATATATAATATGTTTTCTTCTTCTTATTATTTTTAACAAATAAATGTGTAAAAGAATGCAACACACAACATTGGAGAAGAGAGGAAAAATATGTTTCCAGTTTTCTTTTTAAAAAAAGAAAAACACTATGAAAATTCGTAATAGCAAATGTTAAAGTACGTGCATATATATATTCTTATAATGATCTCGAGCAACATTTTCGTGAAGAGAATTTGAGATCTCGAACGATTTCTCTTCCGAAGATCTTTCTGAAGATACGATGATGCTTGCTGATGCCCCCAATTTCATTACCGGGCTTAAAAGATAGAATAGAAAGTGTAGATCCTATCAGCAAGAATCTTGGAGTCAATAGCAAAATTTCCATATTCCCCTTTCCGATAAGCGTGTTCTTGTTGCATTTTGCAGTGGATTTCTCTTATCGTTATCAGGATGGGAAAACGATAAAATTATGATTCAAACACGCATTGCTTTAACCGCGGCTAAATCACTAGGTGAAAATTTCCTTCACATTTATGAAACGATATAACCTTCATTTTAACAATGAGAATCTAAGCCAATAGTGTTCATTACAGAAATTACGCTATTTTGGAAAATTCTAGTTTGATCTGAGTTATTTATAGTTTCTTTTGTCTTTTGTCAGTATCTTTCTTTCAAAATAGTAATCTACTTATCTTCAATGCGTGTTTTTTGATTGTGGGTGCTGTATTAATTCCATTTGAGTTTTGCTTAGCTTTTGTGATAGCAATTTGTTTACTCAATAAAATTTTCACGCAGAATTTTGTTTTCTAAGTATTGCAGGGTTGTAAGTATAAATGTTGTTTTTAAAATAAATCTGGGAAGATATTCGTCTTTTTATCAATAACTAGCTGAAGTACCCGTTCTTCACACGGGTTAAATTTAAAAAAAATGTATTTCAACTTTTTTTGCAAACATGATATATTTTAAAGAGGATTGAGCCATTACAGGGCAGTGTATCCAGAAGTTTAAAAAATTTTTTATGAGTGTTCACGTTGAAATTTTGCTTAACAGTAAAGAATGATTTCATAAAAACATATATTTAAATGTAAGAGAGAAAACTAATATGCTAAAAAGGTAAATAGGAATGAAAGAATGAAAATGCAAATAAAATTTATAACAAAAAAGTAATAATAGTAGCATATTTCTGCTATGGGAACTATGATTAAAATAACATAAAATATATAAACCAGATGGAAAAATTAATTATGATAAACCATTTCACTAAAATACTATCATAAATATACTATTATAGGAAGCCTTCAACTGCAAAAAAATTAAATTAGTACAAACTAAAATTTTAAAAAAATATCTAAAATAGGCCTATATTGTAAAAAACTATTAAATTAAATTCACTGTAACATTAAATTACATGAGGAATGGATGTAATACTATCTAAGATCTATATTACATTTAATATAAAATTTAGATGTAATACAATAGAGAAAAAATTAAATTAGTAAGAACCAAAATAAAAAAAAATTCTAAAACAGATTAAAAAGACCTACGTTGGAAAAAAAAACAGTTATGAATCTAATGAGAGAAATAATAAACCTTGTTGATTAAAAATTAATTTTTTAAACAATACTTTTTTGCAATATTTCGATTAAAAATATTTGTTATTCAGTCGCAAAGAACAAACAAATGGGAAAATACAATGATAAATAATTAGTGATAATTGAAATATATATATTATATATGGACAGTGTGTAGGTATAAATTATTATCTTCATAAAACCAAATGAAGAGCGTATTATCAGAGGCAAACTTAAATCGTGATGCCATGAAAAGTAAAATCGCATCAACATTGAATTTTAAAGAAATCCAAATATGAGAAAATTGTATCAAGTACATTTTTTTCCCCACAAATATTTTTGAAACACAAATGCTATAAGCAAATTTATATATTTGAAGCCTGTCAGAAGCAAAATTAAGCCATGATTCCATGTGACAAAAAATCTGATCAACATTGATCAGCATCTGATCCGTTTTCCTAAAATGATGAAAACATGGTATTTGCGAATGAAGGAAGAAAAGCAATAATCTTTTTTTTAACCAAAGAAAATGTCATATAAATGTATGCATATGTTACAAATGTATGCAATGCATATGTATAAAATCTTCAAAAATCTATATGAAGAACAGATTGTCAGAAGGAAAATTAAACCATGATGCCACACAACAAAAAATTTCATTAACTCTGAATTTTAAAGTGCAAATGAAAATTACTTTGTTGTGCATTCAATCACATCAATAGTTTCCGTGAAGATCTTCTAGATGAATAAAGTTAACTATCTTTCTATGAGATTAAAGATGAGTACTTATTGGTTATAAGAACTATGAGGCCAAAAAAAGCAATATGTAGAACATATGCCAAAATCTATCTAATAAAAAAAATGACAAAAATGGAAGGTTGTTTTTTTCAAATATTGCCAATCTGTTTATAGCAGTTAGATTTAGTACTATTTTTTGTTACACTGCTAGCTAGGATTTTCTACTTTATTATTAGAATAAGCAAGATTTAGAACTTGCCGATGTGAACAAAGAAAATCAATAGTTTTTTCTAACAGAAAAAAGCTTGGTAACCGATTTTTTTACATAAGTTATAAAAGCAGGCAAGAAGAGAAGGTAATTTCATTGCTTAAAAAATCCATCGATATTTATGTTGATGAAGGAATAATTATTATCAGTACTTTCGTATTAACATCACCGCAGCCAAATTGGCACCTCATGAATCGCTTAATTTTCTGCCAAAATCTGACTGACTGGTTTTTCACATATAAAATATGTTAGAATCTTCGTTGTTTTGGCATCAAGGTGTGATTTGTGTGGCACCAATTTTGCTACGGTGACGCTAATACGCGAGTACCTTATAATCTATTAAGATTCACAAATCAATTTTGGCTTAAAAACTATTTTTTGAGTCAGGGTATCACATAATTAATGTAAACTACAACAGTAAGGAAGAAAATTATAGTTTAGAAAATAAATATAAAACTGTGTGATACTAAAATAGAAATTATAACAATTTAAATGAAAATAATATCTAAAACAAAAATTAAGCCCTAATTTTGATGAAATTACCATAACCACAGCTCTGAACAAACAAAACATTGGAAACCAAAAAAGCCAACCTATATATACATTGAAGCAACCTATATGTACAAGGCACAACACAAGAGCTACTGACAAGAGCCCCAATCAAATTATGAGGACTACGATAGACATGCACAGAGAATCCTACATCCCCTAACTTCCCCTCATCACAGGACTTTGAGACTCATTTGAGCGTAACATACAATAGGCTCCATCGTTTTGAAGATGGTCTCTGGCGGAACAAAGGCTCGAATTTATGACTCGATGAACCTCACCGATAACAGACTTCGTGACTAGAAGCTACAGTTGTTCTTCAAAATGAATGAATGTACATATAATGCTCTCTACTTGACAATTTTATTTCATAAAAGCTAAATAAAATGATTTATTTCATTAAAATTAAGGCAGAGTTTGTAGTGGGCTATCTCGCGTGAGAATTCTCTCAAACTAATATGGGGTAATATTCTTTGAAGATCCACTTAAAGTTTAACTCTCACTTACTTGCATTGGAAACGTAGTATGTAGTTTGTGTCCTAGAATATAAAAGTGAGTGAGTGAGAGAGAGTGATCACAGAAAGCTGTTTGTTAACTAAGAAGATAACGATTATAGTAAAGCGAGGCAATTTGTACTTAGAAATTTGATTCATCAACTAGAAGTGCTCGCGTTACCGAGATATAAGCACTTACTGACGTTTGTTGGAAACAAAATACAGAAAGTTCTCGGGTAAGTCTTACTGATAGTCAGATCTAAGGCCATCAACACGTATTTACTGATGCATCTGTCATTTTGTAGAAACAAGTGTTCACAGTGTCTGCAATCTTTCAGATAGGTTGAATTTTTATTATTTCAATACTAATTGACCATCTTTATGACTCTTAAGTAGGGTCAAATTCCTAAATAATTATATAAATCTCTTATCATTTGTTTTGTTATTATTCCTAGAGTTCTGTGTCATAGCATCTCTACTATTGTAAGTTCGGAATTGAGTCCCAGTGCAGAATCTAAGAAGTTTGATTGTCAAGCTTTGGAGGAGGGGGGGGGGGATCGTTACTAACTATTGTAATTTTATTTTATTTTATCTTATCAAACAAAATTCATATTCATCAGATAAAAATGTGTTAAGGGAAATAAAATCGTTCCAAGAGGACTTCTCCTCTACAAGTATTCACCACAAACTAAAATGGATGGAAACTTCAATTCCAAATACTTGATAACGATCACCAAAGAATCTATCGGCGTTTCAAATTGAAACCCTTGTATTCAGTACATAATATCGAATTACATTAGATAAATGTATCTATATGTGTGAAATTATGCAATAACCTTTCATTATTTATTTATTTTGAAATTTGAAGATTAAAATCGAACAACTAATAAATACTTTATAATGAGTTTAGCTATATTTTTTGTAAAGAATCAGGAAATACAGTGGAAAAGCCCCACACTTTGTGGATGATTGGTTGTTATACACTCATGTCCATAAATTAAGGATAATGAAGTTCAGGCAAAGAAAGATACAGAAGCTAAACAAATTTGACTTATTTGTAAAGTCTATTTATTAAACAAAAGGTAAAGAGCAAAAAAGATGCTATATGTTTAACATTATTAATAAAAAGTGCGATTTTTACTCCCTGGAGCAAATTTTAAAAAAGAACCTATTTACAAAAAACAGTATAACAGGGTTAGTAGGATGGTTAATAAGGAGTATGTCTCCCAGACGATTCAATACAGGCCTTACAACGCCTACGCATGCTGAGTATCAAATTATCAATCTGATCTTGGGGAATATTACACCACTCATCAAACAATGCCCTCCGAAGTTCCGGTAGACAGGTGGGAGGGGGTTGACGGGCTGCAATTCGTCGGCCAAGCATATCCCACACATGCTCTATTGGATTCAAGTCCGGTGAGTATGCTGGCCAATCCATACAGGTGATATCCTCCGATTGAAGGCATTCGTCTACAATGTTTGCACGGTGAGGACGGGCGTTGTCATCCATAAACAGAAATTCAGCACCCATGGCACCCCGAAACAAACGTACATGTTGTTCCAGAATGACATCCCGATAGATGTGGCCTGTCATCGTTACACTCTGAACATGAAGGTCAGTTCTGGAACCAAGAATAGTTCCTCCCCAAACGAGCCATCCTGCACCACCGTAACGGTGTCGTTTAATGGTGTTCTCTTGGTGGTAACGGGTACCTGGCGCTCTCCATATGAAAGTCCGGTGAGAATCAGACTGAAAACTAAACCTGGTCTCGTCGGAAAACATCACCACAAGACCACAGTTGCGGTGTCCACAATGCATGCTCTACTCCAGGTTAATCGCAGGCGACAGTGAGTTGCGGTAAGGGGAACTCATCTGACAGGCCTACGAGCATATAGACCAATGTGCCCTAAGCGTCTGTACACGGTCTGCCTTGAAACTGTCGTACCGGTAGCTGAAGAGAGCTGACGAGATAGGTCTGATGCTGTGCTCCGTCTGTTTCTTTTGGCAGTAACTGCCAAATACCGGTCCTCATTCTGCGTTGTAACTCGGGGGCGACCTGTGCTGTAACATCTACTCACATTACCATCCTCTTGGAATCGTTGCCAAAGCCTGGAGATGACACTCTGAGCGATTCCAAGTTCCTCGGATACTTCCAGCTGGGTACGTCCACATTCCAGTCGTCCTATAATTCTACCACGTAAAAAATCATCCAAATGCTTCCTTTGTGCCATAACTATGCGGTTATTGCACTGAAAGGCTTTTAAAGCGCTTGTGAATAATGTTACTTCTTTGCCACCATTCCTTATACACCCCTCTCTTACACTCTCGTCATTGTGACGTACTCTCCGCGCCATCTGGTGGTTTCCTGTAATTTACATATTCTTCTTCAAGATGTGTGTGATAATTCTACAGGTGAAATTTTTATTTTAGAGTTCAATTTCTGTGTGATTCTGAATTATCCTTAATTTATGGATATGAGTGTAGATGAAGTCTCTATTTCATCACAAAAAACTGCGCTCTTGTGACAGTCTAGTTGTTGAAGAATCTACCGACAAGCTGGTGGGTAGCTGGTTCCAAGTTTGGCTTAGGCAATAAGGAAATTCTGAAGTGAATCATCTGATGTGAAGCTAAAAAGAATAGTATAGTTACTGTGAGATATAGTCTTTTTGGCACTTGAACTAGATTAAAATTCCTAAGTTCATCGTAATAAGATAGTATCCTATCGCGTTGGAGTTTAACACAACGTTAATTCAAAAGAGTTGCCAAAGATGACGCACACAATAGATACCTTTTTAATTGGCCACGCTTTTTCCGGCCACTCAACACATAAAAAGAATCGTACGTATTCTGATATATATATATACATATCTGCTAGTTTTTTGCCGTTATAGGTTCAAAGTTTTTTTAATGCTCCCTTGCAATAAATATACTATTTAAGGTATCCGACAACTTGTGACAACTTTTTTTAAAGAAAATGGAGATATGGGAATTTTGTTGTTGTTTTTGAATTTGCTTAGACATTTTAAGAAAAATATGCTAAAATTAAGAAGAAAAAAAGAAATTATTATTACTAAAATGGAAAAAAATGGGTAAAAATGTACGAAAAATAACATAAACGGGGCCCATTTTGTACCAAAAGTTTATGAACAATTTTTCAATTCTGATGTGTTGCTATGTTATTCATTTATGAAATGACCTTCAGGATAAGAGATATTTAAATTTTTACAAAAAAATAGTACACTTTAGCTTAGTTATATGAAATTGCTTAAAAAAACATTGATTATATTCACATAAGGGACTGCAAATTTTGTAGTAAAACAGTGATTGATAAATCTGAATGTTAAAACACTTCTGCTATTATACAGAACATACACAAAAAATTGCAGCTAATTATTTTCAAAACTTTTTTGAGCAATCGCTGTCCCCGTTTGAGCCTTTTAAAAAAAAATACATTTCGAGTAAAACGCGTTTTAAAGTGTGACATATCTCGCATAAAGTAATGACATCTGCTTTTACTAAAACACTTGTAGTTTTTTTTCTAGTGAATTGAAAATAATAAACTTTCTATTTTTATAAAGCTAATAAAATAGCCTATAAAATAAAATCCTAAAAAAATTCGTCAATTTTTTCGGATACCTTAAGAAATATTGTTTCGTGTGATACACTATTTATTTCTCTTTTCAATTACTATAATTTAGTGCAATATTATGTTTGGGTTTCCAAATTGAGAAAAAAATAAAAATGCAATATTGGAATAAACATATATTTGTACATCATATATATCATTCATATATAGGAAATATATGTCGATATTTTTGCCTGATTTTTCCCAACTCATTGTACTATGTTATTTATAAAAAAAAATAGAATTCCATTAATTTACTCATACTGTTTTCCACATAACTATTCGTCCTGAGGTCTCGTTTCATAATAGCCATCTATAAAAGTACTTATTGTAATTAAACGTTTATTTATTTATTGCCAAATTTAGGGAAAAAATTAAATGAAATAATTAATCCTTTTGCACAAAGCCATTAATGTAAAAGAGAAAGAAATTTCAAGAAAAATTCTCTAAATAAAGCTATAAAAAATATTCTTAAGAAATCAACAATGCAAAAATTATTCTTAACGAATTCATGAATGATAATGTAACTCATAAAAGTTAAATGATTGTTTTCTTTATTTAACACCAATATTTATCACAAGGTGTGTAAAAAAGTTTTAAACTTTTCCTGATTGATTATTTACAATAAGCTAATGAAATTTAAATTACGAAAAAAACAAACATTTTAAAGAAACACACACACACACAGTTCAAACACTTACTTTAAAACTCTCGCACTGAAACATCAAAATTAAAATTAAGTTCAGCTATAAGAGATCAAATATGAACTAAAATAACCACCTTCGACAAGTATCTAGAATTATAATTCCTTTACAAAATATTTCAGAATAAAGCTTCCAATATTTTTGGACTAACCTGGAAGTAACCGGAAAAAGCATCATCTTAGAGCAGGAGTGGTCAACCATTTTAGGAAGAATGCCACTTACATATATAATATAGTTAAATGTGCCACTTTCAACTTTTCGAACAAATGAAAAGGTGAAAAAATGTTACTTATAGGCTTATTATGTAACTTTAACGTAAAGGGTGCATTTTTAAAGCACAAGTCTAAGTAGTGAAAATTTAAAAACAATATAATAACTGAGACCAAAGTACAAACTTAAATTTTATTGTTAATCAGCTCAGTTAATTTTGAACGATATTTTAATTTTGTTATGTTCATAATAGAAAACATTTGTTCACAAACGTATGTTGATTCAAATCTACAACAGTATCTGACAGCAAAATAGTGTAAATTTGAAAAATTGCTTGGTAGTACAAATTTTTCCTTATATTTGCTTTTCTGTGTAGTAGAATGCTGTATACGATAATTTCTATTTGAATTTCAGGAGGGTAACAATGAACATTTTGCAGAGAAATTGAAAAAAGATTTCTGAAAAGATCTGCATTTTTTTTATCAACTGGAAAATCATCAAACCTAGCATTGAAAAAATCATGCAAAAATGGATATCAAAATTTTAAATCTATCACAGCTAGGAGCAACTATTAGCTTTGGTAAATACTTCCAGCATTAATGTGAAATATGTTAATTTTTTCCCTCCAAAATCAAGACAAAAAAGCAAAAGTTTGACCTCAGTAGAAAGTATTAGGCCAACTAGGGTAGAAAAAATACAATCTTTTCTCAATTTTCTAAAATTTAAATTATTTTATAATGCCCCTTAATATATAAAATTAAGAAAAGCTAAAGCTAAGCTTTTCTTCATTCTAGTACTGACTGGGCAGTCTAATGTTTTCTCTTATTTAAAATATTATATACACTCCTTCAAATTCCAAAATCTCGCGAGTGAAAAATTTCTTCGGAAAGCCAACTCGCGCAAGAATCCAGGTGCATTCTCTGTACTATAAATTCATACTGAATTTCAATTAAGTTTATTTAAAATAAATTTTGATAATTTTTTTTGTCTGAGACAATTGCATTTCAATAAAATTGTAAAAGAAAACAAATTGTTATTTATAACTGTCTTTTTAAACTGTAAAAAAAATTTGATCAAGTCTTCGCGTGCCCCTGTTACAACTCCAGCACGCCATGGTGAGCGTGCATCCCTTTGTAGTACGATAAAATGCTGCAGAAATGAAAACAACTTCATAAGGTATTTAGCATCGATATTCAATTGAGTTGACCGCGGTAGCAGAGTGGTCAAACCTGCCATTTAAGAAAGGCTGAAAAGCGCATATTTATAAAACCTGTCAAGGCTCAAAATCTTCAAGTTGACTTGTAGACTCAAAACTACACGTTCCCCCATCACCAGCACCCCTCTTACAACTTCAAATTACAATGTTGACAAACAGTCTATCAATCATTTTGATTTAAAAGATTATATTCATTTGAAAACATGAACATGTATCATGTGAGGAATTACCAAACAATTTTGAATTGAAATCTTTCCCTCTAATTTGTGTGTGTATGAACCAGTTAATGTTTTTATTTCGATTCATGCGTTGGACAACTTTGTTATGTCTTGAAACAGAAACGTATATAATTCTAAATATTAAACTCAAAAATAAAAATAAAACAATGGTTGTGTTTTAAATTCTTGTGTGAGTGAAATCGTTTATCTATGTTATTTGATGTTTTGTAATGTTGTTTAATATTTTTTCTATGCCCGACTGCCTTCCTAACTCTTCAAACTGTAATTGTTTTAAAAGTAAAGAAAGTGTTAGAATATCCTAAGAGTCATATTACATACTAGAAAAGGAACCTATTATAATAAAGAGAATACAAAATTATATAAGATCCCCCCCCCATTTTTGTTATTTTATTTTAAACGAGTCTTTAGTTTGAAAAAGGCATTATTTTTTTCTTTAGTTTAAGGCCGAGAAATGTTTTGTTTCAGTTGTTTTGTTGAAGGATAATCGAAAAAAAAACACAGGAAATTGAAGTGGTGCTTAAATATAGCCCTTTTTTTCTGGTAACGTCTTAGTTTTACATTTAGAGGGATTGAGAGAAAAACACGCGCAACGCACAAAAAAACAAACAAAAAAAAAACACATTAAATGAGTTTATTATTTTTAGTTTATGACTTCTTAGAATAAAATCTCTCCATCTTCGCCCACTCACAATTGCTTTCGATTCCTACTTTTCTTTGTTTCGAAAATATTTCTTTTTCTCTCATTTCGTACGTACTTAAAATAATTTATAGACATTGAAATTCTTTTTGGGGAAATTATTTTATGAAATGTGTAATTTGTAATTTAGCAACATCACACTGTAATTATTATTTTATGAAATTTATAATATACCCGTTCATATCACATAATGACGAATTTGCGATAATCATACATTTATCTTATTCTAATTTTTTAGAAAAGTAAGTTTGTTATCAATAGCTAAATATTAATCATTTCCTCTGCTAATTATTAATGCATAGGTGATATAATAAAAAAGAGTGGTCTTCAAACTGTTTTCCTTCCTGACATTTTACTTAGCTTGAAATGTGGTTGATCAACATTTTTGAAATATAGGAACAATGTGAAAAAGGATATATTGCACACAAAAATAACTCTGCTTTTGAAGAGAGAATTCGGAATCATGTCTTGGATGCATTGTGGCAGCGAAGTTTAGCTATCTTTTTTCCCAAAGTTTTACTTTCATAAAAGAATAATATACAGATTGATCACTTAAGGAAATACGAGGGCAAACATTATTTAAAAATCACTTAAAATTACGACTTAAAAAAATTATAATATTTATTTGATGTATGAGCTTGATGAATGTTGATTTTGGGCAATATTGGAAAGAATAAGTGAGATTAAAGCACTGGTATATCCTCTTTTAAATTTCCCAGGTTCTTGTGTTTGTTTGTTTTAAATCATTTCTTAGGAATCTTGCCTCGCTAAGTTAGAATGTGCGGCCGCGGTGGCCGAGTGGTCTAGGCATCGGATCATGGCTTGCGTGTCATGAGTTCGATCCTAGTACCACTAAAGATCCGCCGTGTAGGGGAGCGATGCACGTTAAATCTGTCGAGAGCTCAAACGTCCTCCCGTTGGTGTGGTGTGGTAGTTAGGAGAGGGGGTGCCAGCTCAGGTGTCGTCCGCGTCACTTGACCATGGTTCAAAATTACGCGGACCGTCGCCAAAAGCCCTCGTGTTGCTATATAATCAGTGCGACGTTAATATTCTCTCTCACTCAGGATGTGGAATGCTTCATGTTAAAGTCTTTTTTTCCCCCAAACCCAAGATATTCATTTTTAACAGAGATTGAGAATTTTTCAAAGAGAGCGACATCAGCTCTTCATTCGGAGTAAAACTAGAAAAACAGGAAAAAAACACCCGGTATCCTATCCAATTGAATTGTTCAATTGAACAATGGGATATATTTTTCAAAATTTTCAGTTATCGTTGTTGTGTGTAAAAGGGACCTTTCCTGTGTTTTTTCTCTTACATGAGAAACGAACATAAAAACTTCCACAATAAAAGTTTTTCCATAGCACATTTTTCACTCTTTTTTTTTTTTCATGGCGCATAACTTGTCCGTCGATGTAACAATGTTTTTGTTGTTTCCTAACATACTAAACATGAAAGTAATATCATATCTCAATCAAAAAAGTAATCGCTAATTTAAACTTTCGATAACACGAATATCTCGCTAATTCGAAGTATATGCTCAGCCCCTAGAAAAACTCTTGATATTTTGAACTAAGCAATACGTTTTGATACACTCAATATTTCGAAATAAAATCTGTGGCTGACCAGACTACAACACGTAATAATTCGAAGTGATCTACTAAAACTCTCGACAATTCAAACACTCGCTATTATGTAGAGTCCTGTAGCAAACAAGTTGGAGCTTATATGTTTTGTGTTGTATTGCCTCTGCTTGTCTCCCCTATAACGTAGCCCCTTTGATGACCATCGGAGTTGACTTCGATCATTCTGACAGAAGCTTAAGTGTCAGTAAACAAACTATGTAACTTTTCCTTTCAAAATCATGTTGATGCGGACGTTTTTCAAGCTTCATTTATTCTAGAAAAATCTATTGACAAAGTTAGATAAAATGCCATAAAACAAAAAAAAGATAACAGATTTTTTCGTCAAAAAAATAATAATTATGTACAGTTTGTATTTCTTTAATAGTTGTTTTTAATCTTTATATATAAAATATACGTGTCACAGTGTTTGTCCGCGATGGACTCCGAAACTACTCAACCGATCATAATATAATTTTGCATACTCTGTGTCATTTCGTCCAACTTAAAACATAGGATGGTTTTTATTTCAATTAATCACGCCATAATATTTTTATTGCCGGAAATGTGAAGAATCCGGAAAAAACGTTGCCAGATTCCCGTAAAGGATGCTCATGTGTCTGTGGAAGCAGATATTGCAACAGAGGGTGAAAGTTTTCGGTACTCTCGACGTTATTTAAACAGCCATCCGATTTTTGTTTTTTAAATCAGACAAAAAAATAATTACGGAATCCGAAAGATCATTTCTTTCGCCACGATACGGTATAATGTTTTTTGCAAAATAATGATATTTTCTATTTTTTAAGATTTTTTTTTTTAAAAAAATGAGTTAAAACTGATGCGTTTTTATGAAAAAAATTTCTAAATCGTTGCGTATGATTATTTCGTGTTATTTTCGTGTTATTAAAACGATATTTTTTACTAAATAATGTCATGCTTTTTTCTTTTTGAATCAGTAATTTAAAAAATAAAATGCCAAAAAATTTTTTCCCACGATTTTTTAAAAAAAATACTCAAAATTTTAACTCAACATTAAATAACTTCGTCATTTATTGAAATTATCGTAGGAAACTTTTTTTACGTTTGTAGAATAATGTTTTCCAATTTCTGTGCGAAGATTGAAAAAATTGCTTAAAAATTACGGATTTTAAAAATTTTTTGTGATTTTCGTAATATACCGTTTTTACGAGAAATAATTTAAACAGTCTTTTTTGTACATTTTTTATTTTAAAGTACTTTGTTTTTGCAATTAATGTGTGAAATTTCAAAACTTTAACGTAAAAGTTAAGCCTCTGAAAAAAAATGAAAACTTTAAAAAAATTCTCAATTGCGTTAAGGTTCACTTTGCGTTAGCTTTCTGTTTGGAAGACGGGAAAGGTTGAGGTAGTTTTGAGTCTTTCGCTGCATAGTAAAAAGGGGAATTCCCTCATAACACGGGACGCTCATTCATATAACGCATCACAACAGATAGATTTTTTATATTCTTAAAGATTGATTTATTGAAGAACAGTAGAATATAAGAAAAAAATATCATAAAAAAATATACGGAAATATTCTTAAATATATTTTTATCACATAGTATTATTTTCTTTTTGAATTTTATACTGTGAAATGAACCAATATCGTTGCGTTTAAATAAAAATTATCCTTAAAACTTTTAGTATCAGTGATGAAAAAATAAAAAGCGAAAAACTTTTTTGAACAAACTTAAATAAAACACTCAAAATACTTAATAATTAATAATTTCTTCTTTTATAAAGATAATTGCATTGAATTTTTTTCCCGTGTGTCGAACATTTCAAAAAATCCTCACAATTTTACTTAAAATAGTAGTAAAATTTTGTAATTTGAAAAATTTCTACTTTTCTTTTTTCAACATACAACTATTTTTAAAAAGGCTACATTTTCCTTTCCGGAACTAAAAAATTGCAACGAAAGAATTGAAAAGTGAGTGAGTGATTTATAAATTCGCACTGTTCGCCTATTCGAGGGTTTTTGGCAACGGACCTCGAAATCTTCAACCATGGTCAAGTGACGAGGATGACACCTGAGCCCTTTCACCCATCTCTCCTAATTACCACACCAACGCAAGAACAAATTTCGAAAAAGGGAGTTTTAATGGCATAGTTAAAGAAATCACTCACATCGCGCATACACACACATAAGTGCTATCGTCCTGAGGGAAACAGGAAATTCCCATGGGGATTAAGTTATTCACTCGGTAAAAGCCCGTGCAACGCCGGGCTAAGCGAAGAGGAAAGAAACACAAAGAAGTACTAAAAGTAATTTCGAAAAATTATATTGGAAGTGCTGATTTTGTGAAGAGAAGCGAAAATGTTAAACGAGAAAACCATTGATACGCACTCATGGGCCTTGCACTCACATCGTACGTGTCACACCCACACAAAAGTGCTGGCGTCAGAAAGAAAGGAGGAAATTAACAAGGGGATTAAGCTATACCCTCGGTAAAAGCCCGTGCAACGCCGGGCCGGGTCAGCTAGTATATAAATATATTCTTTTAATACGGGACTTTTAACTTTTGTATGATATTTATACTTTATAATATGTACTTTTTAAAAATACTTTAAAGTAATTTTATACAATGTACAATTGTTGTTTTATTGCATAGTTTCAAATTTAAATGTGTTAGAAAAAAATTTCTCTTCGTGTGTTTTGGGAGTTTTTTCCTACCCTCTTGATAATTCGAAGTTTTTCATTGGTCCCTTCAACTTTGAATTAACGAGAGCCGACGGTATATGAAAGACATAAATTAAGCAACAATATCAGCCAGATTTTTGCAACAAATATCTTTTCTCAGATATTTTCGAAAAGTTTCGTGTTTTTCTGTTTCAAAAACAGCAATTTATTTCTTACCTGCGCTTAGCACTTCGTAACTACCTCACTTAAGATGAAGAAATATGCATTCCTAGTCTACTTCCGTAGATTATCAAAAAAATTTCAAAATTTAGCTTTTTATCTGGGTCTTAATAAAATTAATCATAGAGACTCTACCTGATTCAATACTTCATTTAGTTTCTTACGCATGGCCTTTGTGACAAACATTTTACAGAGCAAGAAACAATGAGGAAATATTATATTTTCATTGGCCAAAGCCGCAAATCCTTTGGTTGATTCCATTATATAAGATAAAGGGTACAAAAATGCCAACACATTGATTCCATGATAATTGTAAGGCTTTCAAGTATAATGTTCCCACGTCAAATAAGTACACCCAAAATGTTATTGCAGCATAAAATTTGATTAATCCTTTACTGTTAATAAATAAATCGTACAAAGCTTAAGAAATAAACCTTTTTCTCTCATATCAGTCAATCCGTATGTTAAAATGTTTTTTCAGTGTACAATATGTTGAAAGGCATGCAATTAATTATTCTGGTAATCATGTCATCATATATATATACCGGAAACTTGAAAATTTATTGCTGTACTCTTTTTCCCTAACACTGTTGTCGCTGTTTCACAACAAGCAGGCTGAATGAGAGATTCTGCAGATTTGTAGCTTTGATTTTAATACTACTGGAACAGTAGATATTTCTTAACTGTTTTGAAGTTCCTTAAAATGGTGTCTCAGAGTCCTCTTTCCTCAAAACTTTTTGAAAAGATTCGAAAAATTTCCAGATAATACATTAAGTTGTGCGTACGTAATCCATTTTAATTTGATATTTTAAATATCAGTATCCGTTTAAATGAAAAAGAACAGTTAATTGAGGTTTCAAACCCTGAAGCATTGGGCCTTCGATTTAAGTCTACGGCTTGCCTAAAAATTTTAACCATCGAATGGGAAACGAATACGCCGATTTGAAGAAAAAGACAATAAATATTTTGATTCGGTTTGTGTCGACTTACTTATGTGAAACCAGCGTGTCAAAATTAGCTGCTATTAAAATAGAATATCAATTTCGATTAAATCAAGGAGATTGCTTGAGATTTTCAAAACTCATCCAAGCATAGAGACTTTCATGAGTTCTTTATAAGCGCATGTTTCTCATTAAATTCTTAAGATGTAAAGTTTTTTGTGTTTTACTAAACATATACTGATGCCCATATGTATAAAAAAAACGAACATTGCTTCAAAAAGTGGGCGTGACTGTTTCAAATCTTAAATAAGGTAGAAACATGGGAAAAATCCTAAGAGGAGTTTTATTTTCACTTCATTGACAGTTTAAAAAATAAAAAATAAATAAACTTATATTGTCTATCCAAGGATATCGACAAAATTTTATACAAAATGGGGGGGGGGGATCGAAACTAAAATTAGTTTACGCACCACTGATCCAGAGAAATAAGGTGGGGCACGTTCTTTGAATGAAAGGGGAACGCCGTTATATTTTAAACTTGAAAACTTATATATAATCAATCATGTTCCAGTGAATGGAGGATGTTGACAAAAAAAAATAGATGTATAATGCATCGATACAAAGAGAATTTTACGAAAAGAAAAGTAAGAAATTTTTGAAGTACAAATTAGATGTTGAGAGACATGATCTCACTTAACAGTCGTCAAAATAAATAAATACAGTCGACTCTCGATAATTCGAAGTTGAAGGGACCAATGAAAAATTTCGAATTATCAAAAGGGTAGGAAAAAATTCCCAAAACACACGAAGAGAAATTTTTTTCTAACTCATGTAAATTTAAAACTATGTAATAAAACAACAATTGTACATTTGTACAGAATTATTTTGAAGTATTTTTATAAAAAGTACATATTATACAGCAGGGGTCAGAGACCTTTTAGATGTGGCGTGCCAAACCAACCTACCCATAGGATTCAGCGTACCACACAGTAAGACATTTTTGAAACCATTCTATTCCCGCGATATTGCATGCAGAGTTAGAGAGTAGAGGTCAGTAATACAGATTTGCAGTTTTATTATCTATTAATTTTGAATCATTTAAAGATATTTATTAACAAAAATAGATAACATAAAATATAACTATTTCTTCAACAAAGTAAAAAAAAAAACTTTAGTTGTATATATATATTATGTATTTTTAAACCTATTTATTAAAATAAGAAATAAACAACATAAAATATAAGCATTTCCCTTCAATATAGTTAAATAAAAATTTTAATTTGAGCCGCACTTATACCTCTCTACTTTCATTACGCAAAATCAGAAGTAGAATGTATGTCTTTCAATTTGACACGATTTTTAATACTCAGTTGTTGAACAATTTCTTTGAGTACTCAAAATATTTTTCATGTGAGGAAAGATTTTTTACTTAGGTGTGTAGAACCGAAAGCTGAAAGCAGAGTACATGCAATGCTCACAGTTCAAACAATTAAATCTTTCCAGCAATAATTTCAATAATTTACAAAATAGCTACAAATTTAACTTTCAAATTGTTTCGTTATTTCGTAAATGTCCATAATTTGGAAGATGTTTGTCAAATAAGATCCATTAAAAATACATCAACTTCCATCCACTCAAAAATCGACAAATTTAAATAGTGCAGAGTGCCACTGAAAACTGTGCCGCGTGCCACATGTGGCACGTGCGCCGTAAGTTGCCGACCCCTGTTATATAGTATTAATATTATACAGAAGTTAAAAGTCCTGAATTAACGAATACATTCAATACATGCATACACAAAATTCTACGCATCTCTTCTTCACAATAGCGGACCATCCTTTCGGAACACATGTGTAGCAAGGCTCTGAGTTAAGCGAAATATATGGACGGCTGACAACAAGTGCGGTTGGTTTGTTGTCCACTTGAAGAAGGAAAGCAATAAAAGTGTCTTTTCGCCTAAAGAACCGGAAAACACAAAGAAAGGGTAACAGACAGATGGTCATCAAAGGGGCTACGTTTCAGGGGAGACGCGCAGAAACAATACAACGCAAAACTTGTAAGATCTAACCTGTTTGTTACAGGACTGTACCTAATAGTGAGTGTTCGAATTGTATAAAGTTTTATAAGATAACTTCGTATTATCGCGTGTTGTAGTATGGCCAGACACAGATTTTACTTCGAAATATTGAGTATACCAAAACGTATTGTTTTAGTTCGAAATATCAAGAGTTTTTCTAGGGACTGAGCATATACTTCGAATTATCGAGAGGTTCGTATTATCGAAGGTTTGAATTATCGAGAGTCGACTGTATATGAAACGAGAGTAAAAAATAAAATTGAACAACCTAAATAATCTTGATAATTCTCATCGCAGCTGGGAAAAGTTGGTATTTTTGTTGGTAGCTTAGGAGAACTAAATTATAAGGAAAATGGATTAAGTGATTAATTTAAATAACTTATAGCTCATATAAGTTCTAAAAAAGAGAAGTTTTCCATAACAGAATCGGATTCTTTTGGGAGAATTACGCAAAGGATGCTCTAAATTTCACTCTTTAGCTTCAAAATCCCCATTCAAATCCGAGTATTAGTTCCAGAGATTAATGCATAAAGCTGTTTGGGAACCCCGATACTAGATTACCCTATACAGATGATTCATCTATAAAACGTTTAACATTTAAGTCTGTAAAAATTCTTTATTTTCTAATAAATTTTTCCCTTTCAATATATACTTTCGTTATTTAGTCCTTTATTTTGTATAACAGCAAAACATTTTTGACTTAACGTTATTAGTTGGTAAATAAAAGAAAATGCTCATATATTCTTCTATTTTAGAACACACGATAAGTGAACTGTTAGTTTATAAATAAAAAAAACTAGTTACTAACTGATTTTATTCCGAAGAGATACTAATTATTCTCGATCCATTTTTCTCAAACACGTTAACGAACAGAGCTTTCAGAACAAGAATTTCAAGATGAGATATGTTTTCCTTTTTTTCTTGTTTTATCTGACTCTAAAAAACTAATAATTATATATATATATATATATATATATTCTTTCACAATACTGCTAATGAATGCTACTGACGATTCGCCGTGTAGCGGGGTCGATGCGGGCTAAATCTGTCTAGGCTCTAAGTCTTCTCGTTGGCGGGGGGTGGGAGTTTGGAGAGTGGGGTGCTAGCTCAGGTATTGTTCCGGTCACTTGACCACTTGAGGTCCAATAGCTCTGGGGTAGATTCAGAGTATGACGTTTATAAAAATCAAATCAAATGGGCCCCGCAAAAGGTCAAAAGCTCACAAATATACCTATCTGCTTATTATCTGACATTACTTAAATCTAAAGTGCTGGAAAGAGCACAAAAAATCTAAAATTGATGTTTATTTTACTAAGTTTAGCAAATTTGAGCTTTTCGAGTGATAAAAAGGTAGATCAAAAATATTTTTGTAATCACTAGGCATTTCATGTACATTCAAAAAGAATGTTATGTAACTAAATTTGCTTTTTTCAGAAATTTTAAATTTAGTGAAATCATTGTAAATAAGGTTTTCTTCAAAGAATTTGTGTTTTAACGTATATATCTATATATATAAAGGAGAAAAGCGACTCACTGACTGACTGACTGACTAATCACGATATCTCTGGAACTATTCAACCTACATACTTGAAATTTGGTACACATGTTCCTTTCATAGAGTAGACATCAGCTAAGAACGGATATCCCGAAATACGAAACGCAGGGGGCGTTACGGGGGTTAAGGGGCGTTATAAATAATTGTTTCCATGTTTAAACTACTCAATGTACAATTTTGAAATTGGGTTAGCAGATTCCTTTCATACAGTAGAGATCCGCTACAAAATGAGTTTGGTGAAAATCGTCCCCCAAGTGGCGTTTCAGGGGCTTAGGGGGCATTAAATTTAAATTTGATAAATAGATTCCTTTCGTAGAATAATGATCAGTTACAAAACGGGTTTTGTGAAAACAGACTTCTAAGAGGCGTTGCGGGGAATTAAGGGACGTAATAGATAAATATATCCGTTTTTAAACTACTTCACCTACCTGCTTGAAAATTGGTAGGTAAGTTTCTTTCCTGGAGTAAATATCCGCTACAAAATGGGTTTTGGGAAAATTGACCCCCAAGGGGTGTTGCGGGGGCGGGGGGTTTAAGGGGCGTTATAAATTCCTATTTTTAAGTTATTAGACGTACAGTCTTGAAACTTAGTAAGCAGATTCCTCTCATAGGGTAGAGATACGCTAAAAATGGGTTTCGTGAAAATTGCCCCCAAGTGGTGCTGCGGGACTTAAGGGGCGTTATAGATAATTATTTCCATTTTTAAACTATTAGACGCACAGTCTTTATATTTGATAAATAGATTTCTTTCATAGAGTAGAGATCAGCTATAAGAAGGGTTTGTGAAAACAGACCTCTAAGTGGCGTTGCGGGGGATTAAGTGGCGTAATAGATAAATATTTTCGTTTTTAAACTACTTGACCTACCTGCTTGAAAATTGGTAAGAATGTTTCTTTCATGGAGTACATATCCGTTACAAAACGGGTTTGGGGAAAATTGATCCCAAAGGAGTGTTGCGGGGGGTTAAGGGCAGATATAAGTAATTATTTCTATTCTTAAATTATTAGACGCACAGTCTTGAAATTTGGTGAGCAGATTCCTCTCATAGGATAGAGATACACTACAAAATGTGCTTTGTGAAAATAGACCCTTAGGTGGCGTTGCAGGGGTTCAAGGGGAGTTATTGATAATTTTTTTTTTGTATTTTTAATTTATTGGACGCACAAATTTTGCTAAGCAGATTCCTTTCATATAGTGCAATTCCCCTACAAAATGGGTTTTGTGAAAACAGACACCGAAGTGGCGTTATAGATAATTATCCCCATTTTTAAACTATTAGACGTACAGTCTTGAAATTTGATAAGCAGATTCCTTTCGTAGAGAACCGCTACAAAATGGGTTTTGCGATTATCAACTACTAAGTTTAATTTCGGGAGATTAAGAGGCGTAATCGATAAATATTTCCATTTTTAAACTATTTGATCATCCTGCTTGAAAATTGGTAGGCATGTTCCTTTCATGGAATATAATTCCTCTAACAAAGAGTAAAACGAATATTGACCCCCAAGGATGGTTGCGAGGTGTCAAGAGGAGTTACAGAAAAAAATTTCTGTTTTTAATTGTTAGACCCATATACTTGAAATTTTTTAAGCATGTTTCTTTGTTGAATAGGGATGCACTAAGAATGTATTTTAAGTAAATCAAGTTCTGCGGAGGGATGCAGGGGTTACTGGGACGTATTGACACAAAAAAATCCTTTTTTCGAGCTACAAGGACTATAATAATGAAATTTGGTTTGCATTTTTCTTTTGTTGAATTGAAATCCGCTAAGAGAGGTTATTTTGGAAAACGGCTCTCAACACGGGATTACGGGGATATTGATAGTAAAACTTTTGTTTTTTTCTGTTTGATTTAGACTTGAAATTTGGCTTGCATGTTCAATTTACGGAGTAGAGATCCACCGCGAAAATTGGTTTTGCGGGAATCCACTTGGTTTTTGGGTTACGAAAGAGCAAACATTCTATACTTCAATTTTAGAGATTTTTATAAAATACAAATTAGATGAGTTCTGCCCTTTTTATTTATCAACAGGTGACAGTTACAGGTCTAAGTATATTTTTCAATACAATCGAATTCTTAATGCTAGGACTTAGATATCAATAATTTATACATATATATATACGCAGTAAAAATTTATAAAACATCATGAAATACCCAGCGAAGTGGGCGGGTAACAGCTAATATATATATATATATAAAATTGCAGAAAAGACAACTTTCTTCTAATGCATTAAAAAGCTTCTATGTTGTTTAGAAAGCAAAGTATTAGTTTTTATAATCGCTGTGAAATTTGCATTCACACTCATTTTATTGCAATGAAACTAATACACCTTAAAAATCCTAAAAAATTAGTTCAAAGGAATTAAATAATTTGCAGTTACCAAGTTTCTGTTAAAAGATTTAATATTCCAATTTGCGACTTATAATACATTAGTTTATATACACACCAACTCTTTTTTCCCCTCTTCTTCTTGGGTTTGAAACAACAGACAAAGAAGAATATCTGCCTTTCTTTTTTTAAGCATTTATTTTCTCTAACAAGTGCGGCCGCAGTGACTAAGCGATCCTGATTGCGAACTCGTGGCCACATCTTGAAGTCGTGCAGAGAGACTGATGCACGTGTAGAATCTGTTGCAGTTTGAAGTCTTCACATTGGCATGGTGTGGAAATTCTGAATAGGGGTACCAGCTCAAGTGTCTTCATCAATTGACCATATTTCAAAAATACGAGGTCCGTCACCAAAAGCCCTTGTATTGCTTCAAGTAAGACGTGATTTAAAAATAGAACCAACTAATTTAGTATTTTTAAGTGTCTACCTTACAAAAACTTTTGTTCACATTTTGTATTTTAAGTTTCTTCAGGAACATCGGTAAGATTTTGGCTTGTATGTTTTGTTCTAAAAGTAAATTTTAAACGTGTTCTCAGATTTTTAGAGCAGTAATATTCTAAGGGTTCCTTAGTTCTAAAATGTCATTTTCATTTCCCTTTTCAGTGTTCCTTCTGTTACATATTATGGAACTCATATTATTGGGAAAAAATTGTATGCATAGGTGTAAGTATCAAACTGGCATTCATACACACATATATTTTAAACGCTGAGAAGAATGTATAAAAATATTAAAATATATCTGTGAATGATGTTGATGAAAGCTTCCTGATGGGGTTTCTTTCCTTGATGTCAGTGGGATGAAACCGTATCCTTGTCGTCTTCCATACCAAGTGGCGCTGAGAATCGTTGCTCAGACTGATACGACTCTTTTCTGCAAGCGGTCCATTGATGAGAAGTCTAGTCTTTGTATTATTATTATTATTATTATCAATTATATAAATAAAGAATGGCATAAATTCTATAAAACAATATTGTGAGTATTGGATAAATATAAAGCCAATATACGTTCTCAATCTTCTATAAAACTGTTTTTTTTTAAAAAAAAGATCCAATTTTAATTATTATCTGCGAATACGTCAACACAAGTTAGCAGTTATCCACCATAGCAAGTTAAGTTATTGAATAACAACTAGCTAAAAAATTAGAATTTGAGGAATATCATAAATGAGTTTTCTAAAAAAATTCTATTTCAATTCACGAAAATTAACAAATTTTTATTAATTAATATTCTGTAAAAAAAAAACTTTTATTTTGAGCTATTACCAGAATAAGTTTATAAATGTACAAAGCAATAGTTCTTTGTTACCGTAAATCTGGCGTATAACGCACTCCTATTTTCAAGTTACATTTTTGAATTAAAAGGTATATTTTTTTTCCACCGTATAACGCACCCTCTCTTCGTTGCGAAAGAACCTGAAATGTATTTGTGCAGTGCCCTTATTTTTTGAAGTCATTTATTCAGGTATTATCCCAGGCTTTTGAAAAAGTAGTATATTTCTTGAACTACACAGCCCTTTAAGTTCATGAAGTATGCCTTTTCTTTGAAATAAACAATATATTTCGATATAATTAGATAATTAGAAGCCTAATTATCTTTTGCTTATTTCTTTATTTATATTTGAAGCTATTACTTTTATACCCGACCTACAACGCGCACCTGTAAAATTCGATCTTATATTTTGTGTTCAAAGAACGCGTTGTACCTCGGATTTTACGGTAATTTATTTATATATATATAATACATCTCTGTATTACTAAAATAAGAAAATTTTTATGATTTGCGAATACTGTGTCAATTTGTGCAATGTAATTAAATAACAAATTATTGTTTTATTCTTTGAAATTAGTTTAGTTTAACAACTGTAATAATAAAAAAACCTGTAGTCCTCTTAAAACTCCCGCCCTGCCATCTAGTATCAAGAATATTCAAAATACTTTAAAAGTACAATTGATATATGCATTTAAAACAAGGAATTTTCCACAATGCTAATCATATTGATCAAGATTTATACAAATCATGAAATTGCAATATGAGAGAGGAAGCTATTTTCCACCTCTATGAACCTGTAACGTTTCAGAACTTGCCTTTTACCCTCCTAAATCAGATCAAATGAAAAACTAAAAAAAAAAATTGCTTTTCTTCAAACTTAAAAGTGAAATCATTGTTTGAAGACAGCCTTTAATTGTTAAAAAGGACTGTTAAATGATAATTGTTTACGGTATTTAAATATTTAATTGTTTAAAATAAATAAGTATATTTTAAATAATTGTAAGCAATTGTTAGGGACAGTTTTAGTTGAGATTTCTCTCACTAGATGGTTGCACCAGTCAGCCTAACATGTACCTGGAACTTAAAGGAGCGGATCGAGACAGCTCTTTTGCACCCTGATAGTTTTTTTTAATACAATGCTAGCGCCATCTGTTATATAATACGGAAACTAAAATAAGTGAATAGACCTATACTATTTTTGTATTGCTGTATTAGTCGAATGATTTTTGCTGAAGTTCTTATCGCATTTTATTTACATTTTGGATAATTTTTACTTTTGATTTCTTGTTATTTTAATTAGTTAATTTATTTTTTAATTTTCTGTAATCAAATTTTTATACTTACTGTTTTCAAAAGTGGAAACTGAAACGAATTTGTGATCTAGTCTTAACTCGCTCTTTCTGTTTGAAAAGGCATTTTTTAATATGTTATTTTCAAATGTATGTTCTACATTAAAACACTATTTTAATTTTACATGACTGAAAATAATTTTTTCAATTCAATATAAATTTTTGCAAAATATTGATAGCATTTGTTGCCACAAGATTACTCAGCCTAATCATTTAAATATTGCATAAATCTGCAATTAAAATATATCCTGGTGATTATATTTGATTTCAATATATTGTAATGTGTGTGTAGAAAAAAATAGCTCAAATATTGTATTAATATAATATTAATACATGTACATTATATTATATTGATAAAGTTATTCTTAAAAGGTACTTTTAAAAAACTACTTGAAAAGTTGACATATTACTTAATTCTTTTGAAAAAAGAATAGAATTTAAATCTAGTTGAATTAATTTACATGTTATATAAAAAAATTAAGGTTATTTTTCTAATATTTTATGCTTAAATTTTTTAACGCAAAGCAAAAGTATAGATATTTTAATGAAAGTTACAAAATCCGATATATTTGGCTTTTTCAGTCATATTTATTTTTCATGCAATAAATTATTTTTCATTTTCTAAATTAATTGCAGATTAATTATGCAGTTTAATTATGGCCACCCTGTATATATTTAAACTAAAATATAAATTCAAAGCTCTAAGAAGTTTATAATAATATAAATGAAATAACTCAACTTGTAATGAAGCGATTTTGTAAATAGAAGATTTATGGTTTTTTTGTGAATGGCAACTGTATAATGTAAATAAAAAGATGATTTAGAATGTCAAGTTTTGTGTGGTTGTGAATTATTTTAACTAGCTTGTTTTATTATAAATTGAACGAAATATTTTGGTGACCAAGTACGTGACACGGAAACAGGTTAGTCGTGTGGTTATTAAAAATAATAATTAAACTTGACACCATGGCTACGGAAGATATATCGAGAAAAACGAAAGTCGGTTCGCGCTGTGTTTACGAAGACTGTAAATAGCTTAATAGAGGAATTCGAAAAAGAAGCACCAAATGGGGAAGTTGTAAAAACGAAATTTTTAACTTTAGATCGTATTTACAGGGAATTAAAAGAATGTGATGATATAATTTTGAATATTATCGGAACAGATGAAGAATTCGAAAACGAATATAGTAAAATTGAAGAATATCGAGAGAAAATGGATTTAGTGAGAGTAAAAAAGGAAAACTTCTTAAATAAAATGTGTTTCGACAGAACAGTTAAATCGATAATTTCATCGCAAAATGAAAAAAGAAAAATGAGCCTGCCAAAAATTGAATTGATACATTTTGGTGGTGACTTGAAAGACTATTTAGGATTTTGGAGCTAATTTCAAAGAACACATACTGACCAGGTTTTAGAGCCGGAGGATAAATTTCAATATATTTATTACAGAGCATGGTGCAAAGAAATTGAGCTCACGAAGTTATTGAAAGTTTCTCTCAAACATCTGAAAATTATGAAAGGGCAATCGAAGCGAGAGAGAAGAATTGTTTATAGAATTTTACGTTCGTGAGTTATTAGCTCTCGTTATGCAGAATGCAATAGAAAGAAAGGGTGAGTCAAATATTTCTTATTTGTACAATAAATTAGAATCACATTTGAAATCCTTAGAGTCAATAGGATTAATAAGTAAAAATATGAAGCCATTTTATTGAATCTTGTTGAATCATGTATCCCCGAAGAATTGATGAGAGGCTGCGAAATCCAACACAACCCTCAGTCGAAAACGAATGAACAGGCGGTTATCGGAATAAACTAAAGAATTTACTTTGTTTTTTGAAACGTGAAGTGGAGGGTGAAGAACGCTTACAGCATGCTAGAAATGGAATGAAATTTGAATTCAACAATGGTAATTTGAAGAGTAAGAAAAAACAAAATTTAGATGAGACAGTGCCCACTGCAAGTAATTTATTTTCAGGTGACATGACAACAAGATAGCTTCATTGTGTGTTCTGTGACAAATCCCACGAAAGTAAGGATTACTTCTTAGCACAAAATTGGTCTTTAGACAAGAAAAATGAAGCTATAAGAAATAAAAAGGCGTGTTATGTTTGTTTTAAGGGTAGTCATAGAGCAAGAGATTGTAAATCGAAAATCAAGTGTATGATTTGTTCTAAACGGCATCATACAATCATGTGTTTTGAATTACCTGTAAATAAGAAAGATTTCAACAAATGAAACGATCAACGCATTGCTCGCCGAAGAATGTTCTGAAGCTGTATTCTTGCTGACTATATTTGTAAATATTGGAGCCAACGGAAAACAGAAGCATGCTCGAGCATTAATTGACAGTGGTTCTCAGAATTCACACACATTGAAAAAGACGGCTGAAGAATTAGGACTTGTACCTGTAAGTGAGAGAAGTTTAGCCTATTCATTGTTTGGTGGTGTTAAAACACAATCATGGTCTGTATGAAAGTAAGCTTAAGTCACCCAATGGGAAATATTCTCTTGATGTACAGGTTTTGGATCAGTTATCTATTTGAGGAAAAATTCCTTGAGTCAAAAGAGGATTGTGGAATAAAGAATTAAGAGAAAATAAAATCTGGATATCTGATTATGGAGAGGGTTCTCCTGAAATAGAACTACTGATTGAAGCGGACTTATGTGGACAACTTCTCACTGGACTTATACACAAACTTAAATGTGAATTAATTTCATATGAAACTTACTTAGGTTGGGTCTTAATGGGTAGAACCTCAAATAACATTAAAAGTACATCACATTCAAGCGTTATTGAAAGTATTACATTGCTCACACACATAGTTGAGAAAATAGAACACTTTTGGGATTTAGTACTTTTAGTAATCAAAGAACCTACAGAGAAAACATCCATAGAAGTAGTGAAATTCTTTATCCATTGACTTTGATGGTCGTTATATGGTGAGATGACCCCGGACTGACAATTCTAGTCTTCCTGATAATAAGAACATTGTAGAAAAAAAAAGAGACTACTTACGACAACAACAAAACTCATTTCATCAGGAAGATATTCTGATTACAATTCACTTCTTGAAAATTGGAAAGATGAGCAGATCATTGAAGAGGTTTTTGAAGGTGGAAGAGAAGGAAGATGTCATTGTCTTCCGCATCGTAGAGTTTTTAAAGAATGCTCAACAACGCAACTCAGACCAGCATTTGATGCTGCGTGTAAAGAAAAGGGCAGATTTTCTCTCAATGACTGCCTAGAAAAGGGACTGAATCTTTTGGACACAATTCCTTCAATATTTATGAGAATTAGAGAGAAGGAAATTGAAATAACTTCCGACATAAAAAAGTCATTTTTACTCTTAATCTCATGCCATATTTTGACAAGTACGCGTCCATTTCCAAGAAAATCAAAGAAACCCTTTTCCACAGAAACTAACCAAGAACGTAAATAAAAAGATAACGCATGCGTCTTCGAAAAAAATGTATAATTTTCAAAAAATTTATCGTTTAACGTCGATTTCTAGCTTTATTTAGCGAGAAAATATATTTATTATTGGAAATCCCCCCATGACTTCATCCGTGAGCGCATTGATTTTTCCGTTAACATCCCCCTCTTCTTAATAGGTGATTTTCAAATATATTTTTTTCTTTCAGTGCGCATGTACACCCTCTAAGAGAGATTATTTCCAAGTTTTGACAAACTTTTAGTGCTAAATACCCCGTTAGAGTTTACATTGAATAAAAATTATTTCACCTCAGTGGCAAATTCAGCTTTTGACATCCACAACAAGAGGGCCATTTTATCAATAAGGCTGAAACCTCGAATACATAAAACTTCTAAATAACAAATGTTGAACTAAAAAGTAGTTTTTAAAAGTTTTCAAAAGTGATAATAAATTATTTAAGAACTATAACATTCCAAAATAATAGTTTAAGGATCCCCATAGACAGAAATCCCAACTCTAAAACGATGAAAGCGCCCTCTTTTGGGATGGGGGAATGAGCGTTTCTAAAAGAAAGACCAAGTACTCATGTAGTACTGGTTTTAATGATCGAAGGTAAATAGTTCCTTCATAAAAGATAAATTATATGCCTTTTTTTCTTAATTTTATCGACTTTGAAATAAAATTTTTTTTCCATGCTATTATTTTTCCAAATTTGCGTTTACTTTATTCCATTTTCTAAAGATTATGTTCTGCCAGCTGTCATGATGGAAGAAAATGACATCACAGAATCATACAAGCCTCTTCTACAACAGTTGAGAGAGGGATTCTGTTTGTTCCCAAGTGCAATCGGAGCTCGAGACAGGAAAACCCCCTCTTTCCCTTTCTATTTTTGTTCTTGGAGGGCCCAGTTTACAACCAGCTGTAAGACTATTTATATGACAACTGACCCCTCTCTTTTACTGCCCACCCCATCGTTCACTTACATGAAAATTGCCGGACATTCTAGTTATACAAAGAAACTGCTTTTTTTTATGTTGTTTCACTTCTGTCTGAGGAACATCAGTTTTTCATTTGTTATATCTACAATGACAATTAGATATCTCCAATGAGTATGAAATAAGGAATATTCCGAATTTTGTACAGTAATTAATTTTATAAAAATATAAGTTTTAGTTAAGGCAGAAACCTTTATATTTCTATACATTCAAAACAATTTTCTGTGATATTTCTCAATATTAAATTGCATCAAAATCCTTTTTTAAACAGTTTAATGACAAGAGAAATTTATATGAATAATGGAATGACAGGGCCGGCTCTAGCAGTTTTACCACCCGACAAAAATGAAAAATGCCGCCCCTCTTCACAACGTAAAAAAATATATAAATTGTTCATAAATACACGCCTATTAAACTTGAATAGTTCTTGCAAAGGTAAAGACAGCATAACAGTATATGTATAAATATTTATTAAAAACTAAAACAAATTTAAAACAAAAAATTTGAAGTGTTTTTTTCTGACTTTGAACTCTGAAAACTTTCTGATCAATTCTTTCAAATCAATTTGTTCAGCTATTTCATGTTCGATAGCGAATGTAGCTAAACCATTTAATCTGCCTTGAAGAGTTGTGGATCATAAGAGATTTTTAATAATTTTAATTTTGAGAAACTCCTCTCTCCACTTGCTACACTTATTGGCAAAGTAAAATTCTTAATGCGATAACAAGATTTGGCGCAAATTCTAAATCTGAAATAAATTTTAAAACTTCTATTGGGCTTTTTTTTGACTAATAAAGCTGAAACTGACATTATCTCATCTGCTAGATCAAGTGCGTTTATATTTACTGATTCTCCATCTGTCAACATCACTTCTAAATTTTTACAGTTTTTAACTAAATTTTTAGGGCTATATATCTTTTAAATCATATATATTGTATAAAAATTGAAAACAATTACTATGGGAACTCATTAAATTAAATCTGCATTCCAAGGCATTAATTGCTTGGTCAATTTTAAAAAAATTATAATTCTATCTTGAATTTTAATTTAGGATCTTCCACCGGATCATCTCTCGTGCTTCGTTATCAAAATTAACATTTTTGCGGCGAACTCTGTGACGTGGCTGCGTCACCTCAAAATTAGCAGGGATATCAATCTCGTCAGCCAGTTCTTTTGCATCACAGAGCATTTCATCAAAAGCCACATCCGATCGAAGATCATTAAAATTTTTTTTACAGTTTCTTAAGCTTTCCATAGCGGATGGTAGATCATAATCTTTTGTTTGCAATAGAATGCTTATCGGATTTATGAAATTTAAGATTTTATACCAAATAGTGATGGAGCATAGGAACTTAAATTGTTTAATAGAATTTAATAATCCAGAGGCCTTATCTCTTATAGAGTTGACAATTTCAGCATTATTATAAACGCTAAATAGATCATCATAGATACCTCCTAATTGATACCTTAAGTGTTTAATAGCCTCTATTCGGCTTTCCCACCGAGTCGCACTTACTGATTTTAAAGTTATGCCTTTTATATATTTTAATAATATGGCCCAACGAAAAGTTGATGGAAAAATTTTTTTTTTTAAACTATATTAAAAAAAATTACAGGCTTCTAAGGATGCCTTTGCCATGTCCTTAACAACCCAATTTAGAGAGTGGCTAGTACATGGTACGTCAATTGTTCATGGATTTAACTTCCCAATTCTAGATTGTACCACTGATTTCTCGCATCTCATGTTGGCTCCGTTATCGTAGGGCTGCCCCCTCATATATAGCAAATTTTGCTCCAATTTTTTAAGTTTATCAACTAACTATTAAATTTGAAAGTTCTTTTCCGGTCGATCTTCCAACTGGAAGGAAACCTAAAAAACTCATTAATTTTAACGGTAACTTCATTAGAATTAAATTTTTCAATACATACATATCTTACCAAAAATGTCATTTGCTCGATCTTACTGGCATCAGGGGTGCAATCTAAAATTATCGAATAATATTTAGCTTGTTTAATTTTACGAACAATTTGTAGTTTAATGTTCTCATGTAAAAGTGAACTTATCTCGTTTTAAATATTTTCCTCTAGATAATGTACTTTAGTTTCTTCATTTTTTAGCATTCTTCGAACATGTTCCTCCATTATTGAATCAAATTTAGCAAGTAATTGAATTATTTGTAAAAAATTAACATTATTGGAATCGTATAGTTTATCACTCTTACCACGAGAAGGACTACTAAACAATTTTGGGCAAGCATTTTTAATGTTTTTACAATGCATTGAAGCATCTCGCACCAATAATTAGTCTCCGCGATAAGTCTTTGCGCGTCGCTGTCAATTGTTTTACAGCAGTGTAATCGCTGATTAAATTTAAACCAAGACTTCTGGCTTTGAATGTGGTTCTTGGATGTTTCGTGCTCTTTTAAAATTTCAGCGAGGTGATTCCAACTTTTAAAACCTTCTGTGGCAAGAGAACTAACGACACCGTCAAAAAGTTTGCAACAAAAACAATATACAGAGTTTTTTGTAATGGAATAGATTAACCATTTACGCATAACCTTTTCATCGTTTTTTAAAATTCTGATATAATAGTGTGAGCTAAACCTTCGACCGGCGGCATCATGAGGAAAATTATACTCTATCAATGGCTTAGGGGGTCCTTCTTTTACCAAAAAACATCTATCGGCGTCTGATAGAATAGCTGGCTAAGTTCCTAGATCTGAGCTAAATATATCGTTAAAAGTATCTTGATCTTTGGTTTTGCCTGGAGAAGTTCCGAAGTTCCGAGAAGAGCAGTGTTACTATCTGTTCTGTTTATTTCAACTGCAACATCCTCTTCAGGAAAGTCTATATCAGATTCTGATTCTACATTGTCTTCCTTTTTTCTAGGGCCTTCTAAGTAATTTAGTAAACTTCCAGCTTGTTTTTTGAGTATCTTTCTTTTGTATTGGGCACCAGATAGTTTTTTGCACCCTACCTCAGACATTCTAAAATTTAAAAAAATATATATATTTAAATTAACTAAGGGAAGTATAAAGATAATTGATAAAGTGTTTTGCTTTTTTCACACAAAAAAATTTGAATTCATCAAAAATTGACCCATTTGAATTAAAAATCGATGTGTTCAAGATTTTCTAAAATCTTATTGTAAATTTAAAACAAAGAAAAAAGCCCTTATTTTACTTTCGTTTGAAAACTGTATTTATTTATGTTTAACAGATATAGAATTGATAACTCTATATAGTAGGATATTCTAATAAAGTATATTTTTCAGTATAAAAATTAGGAAATCATATTTTCAACAAATCTTTATACACATCTGTACATAGCACGCACAAAATATCGAATGAATTTATATAATTTTTAATCTAAGAAAAAATGTTCTACTTATACAACTCCCACAGAAAAAATACACACTTTGGATTAATCTTATTAATATAACACTAGAAAATAATAATCTTTATATATATATAATCACTAAAATTAACATTAATAAAAATACTCAAGAAATAGACTACAATATTTAAAATAATAAAAATGCATTATTTTTCTCAGTCAAATAAAATTCTGTCTTTTAGCTTCCTCAAAAAATGTCATTTCGAAATATTTTTCATACCATTTAAAATATAAACACATGTAATCTCATTTGGAAATATATTTATAATACTAAAATAATTTTACCAAATTTATCTCTCTTTACAACAAAGAAGAAAACATTGAAATAACTCACCTATTACTGATCTAATTCACAAACTTTAAATATTCCGAAAGAATTTTTATAAAATGCATTTTCAATACTTTAATCAGCATAACACAATTACTTACAAGAATATAATTACCAAATAGTATTACTAAATTTCTCTTGATGTATTAAAAAAAAAAAAGAAAAGAATCTAAAACCACATCTGTTATATTGATTTTACATAACGATTCAGAAAAATGGAATCAAAATTTACAATGAACAAGGCAAATGAATCACAATTTTTCTTTTTTAATTCTTGGAACAGTAATGAAGGTTGTGCAACGTCTCATTCCGAAAATGAAAGCCCTGTTGTGAAAAAAATTTCGCGCCAATAATATTTCGATTTTATCTAAAAATAAAATTTTTAAATCCATATCTCTTAACTATAACTATGGATCAATGTTTCACTTTTTTCCCTCCTCTGTTCCTTTCCTTTATTAAGTTATATTGATTTATTAGGCCAACACTATGTTTGATTTACCTAAAGAGAAAAACACACACAAGCTTGTCTTTGAAATCCTAAAACTTTATAAAAAAATAATATTTTAATTTATTTCTCACTCTCTATCTTATTCTCGAAACTTTTCTCAGTGTCACTTAAATAGAATGTCCCTTAATAGGAGGTAAATACACGAGGTCCATATTTAAAGAGAGCGGTACTAACATTAATTGTGCCTCATTTGGAGATGTACCTTACAGAAAGTACTACTGTATTTGTATATTATTTTAAATCTTAAAAATATACAAAATAATTTGAAATAAAAACATAATTACCTGTGGCTATTTAAAAAGCTAAATCTAAAAGATAGAGTCGAGCTCATTTCTTTGACAAAGAGTCTGTTGATGGTAAGGATTACAAGAGCTTGTTTTAACTTCAAGCAACTACTCAAGAGTAAAATAAAACATCTCTTGTAGCTCGCTATCTTCCAAAAACTTTTATATTACCTCAGACCCCCTTTAGTTAGCTGACGACGGACGCTTTATGGGTGTCCGGAATGTCCGTTGTGACCACAGTTCGAGATGGGGAGAAAGTTACAGGAGATGGTATAAACATAGATATATACACCACGGCCTCGAACCCTTCAAGGCTCAACATAAAAGAAAACTGACATTTAACGTACACAGAGAAAACAAACAAAATGAAATACCCCAGAATCACAATACTAAATACAAATATATAACTGGAAATCGCAAAAAAGTTAAATCAAATACATATTTAACAATAAATTCTGGCAGTAAGCCAGTCAAATATTTAAATGTGCATGTAAATAAGAGTTTTTTTCCAAGAGATATTTATAAATTTGAAAGATAAACAATAACTCTCTTTTTAGCAGACATAATTTGTTTAATTGTATATAAAAGCAGAATTTTGAAGAACTTTCCGAATTCTGCTCTAAGCGAAATGTTCTGTTTTGTGCACATTTGTCACCTTTAACGTAGTAATTAGGGTATCTAATTTCCCGATGTTTTTCATTCCCGGAAATACATCAAAATTTTAAAAAATTTAAAAACAAGCTATTTTTAAATAATATCAATAATTATTATATAAAATAAGGAAAATACCGGGGTTTTTTTTTTTTCCAATTTTCGATTCAGCTTTGACTTATACATTTTCAGATTTTTAAGCGTTTGTATTTGTATTAAAAATGTATGTCATAGTTGTTAATAAAACTGAAAACGGTTTAAATTAATAAATAGTATATCAAATATATTTTCTCATCTATGTTTCCTGCAAAATTTGTATAATTTTGTGAGGCAGACAGAAATTTTAAAATCTCTACCTTAATACTCCAATAAAATCTTTGAAATATTTTGATAAATAATTTTCAAATGTATTTAGTATCGAAATCTGTAGAAAGAAGTATTTCGAAGGAATGAATAATTATTTTGAGGAAAGAAATTATTACTAATTCGAATACTAAAGGATTTACTTAGTTTATAATAAATATGACATACTATCTTTATTTTGCAGATGCTGTTACCACCTTGATTTTTTTATTTTCAATTTTATAATATACACAGAGGAAAAATCTTTCCTCAAATTAAAAGTTATAATTTTTCTAATGAAATTATAATCTCTTTTAGGACTAAAGGCAAAAATTGTTACAATTAAAATTTTCATAAAAAACTCGCATTTAAAATTAATGTTCCTTGACTGATTCACATGTGTTTGAAATTTAATTAGTCGAAGAGGAATAAATTACTTCTCTAATGTTGCTCTACTAAGAGATTAATATTAATATACATAAATACTTGAAAATTTATTTGCTGCTGAAGTAACGATTACGTTCGTTAAAAATATTAATTATTATATTTAAGATATTTTATTTGTTCAACCGATTTCTTGTTTATGAAATTGCTGTATTAATGTTACATAAATATAAATAAATATTAATGTAAGAATCAATGAAATAGCTCATAATAAAGATAAGTATCCAAAAAATATTTTCAAAAAATTAAAATAACAGTTTTAAGTATTAATATATATTTGCGTTATCCACATAAATCAAAATCTCGGAACTTTGATCAGATAGGTAGGCTAATAAATGCGATTCTTTAAAAACTAAATACTTTTAGTTGAGGAAACGATGTTCGGTAGACAGGAACTGATTTGGCCAAAAAAGTTTCAAGTATTTACTCTTTCCCAAGCTGAAAAAATTCTCGACTCTTCCTGGGTGTTACTTTTCTTTTATTACACGTTTACCCCATTGCTGGGGTAATGAAAATTCCCCCGTTCACAGGAAGTTCGGGATGAACGATCGGAAAATGCTTCAGAAGGGACAGTTAACATTTATAGCAGAGGTTGAAATCCCTAGCACAGTAAAAAAATAGCTACTTCATGGATTATTTAAGCCCCGTGCCATTCCTAGGAATACAAAAAGTAGGGAAATCTGATAATTTCCCGGGATACCCTTTATAACAGTGCAGTGAAAATCTTGTCGAGATAAGCATATCTACCTGTATCCCGAGGTCGGGTGCCCATACACTTGCAAAGTCCAATCACCACATAATACAATGTTTTATTTTTTTAAGAGATATAATCGTTACAAATTTTACTAGCAATGGTCGGTTTTTCAGTCTAAAACAAAATAATTATGTTCCACGTTTCCAAGGTGTAAATCATTATAATTAGCAAATATTTTCAACAAAATTTTTCCGTAACAAAAGAAAAAGTATTTTTCAAATTCGGTCCAAATGCCGCCCCAAACATGTGTCTGGCCCTAGAGCCACCCCTGGGAATTAAAAGTGTAATGTGATTTAAATTATTCATTCCCGAAATATTTCAGAAGAACAGTTCTTCATTTCCAATTCAGTTCAATAACTTTCTTTAAAAACATTTTAAGACATGTAACAAAAAAAAATCTTATATAAATTTAACAAAGTACAGTGGCGTAACTACCAATGGGCTAGGTGGTGCCGTGCACCGGGCCCTTGAACTCAGGCCTTCAGTTACAAAAAATCGAATGAAACTGTGGTAAAGGAAGCTATATTTGCCATAGTTTTCGTTTTAAAGCTATTGTATTCGAGATTTCAATTTCAATTAATTTTTTCACCGATCATACTAAATATTTTTCTAATTTATCACACTAATGTGATATCTTTAATATCACAAACAAAAACCAGTAATATATTTTATAAATAACAATAAAAATAATTTAAATTAGCATTTAAAAACCGTGGAGGATTAGATACCATAATGGCTAAAGACACGAGATTACCAAGTTCAAAAAAGGTCATGAAGAATACAAAGAAATTGTAAGCTCAAGTGTCATTCTCGCTATCCGACCTTGACTTAGAACAGGGATGGCCAACTCAAATGACCTTGCAGGCCACTTCGAAAAAACATTATAATCCTGCGGGCAGCCAAACAAAAATTATATATCTTTATATTATATTTAGATCCATCACAAACATTTATTGGAATGAAAATTTAAAACTGAATAAATTATTGATTTCATTATTTTTCACCTATACAAGCATAGATAATTTAATAATAATGTAATGATCAAATATGTCTAACTCTAGCAATAGGCAGCACGATGGATGGAGTTACAGGAATCAAGTGGGATGCTGCGCTATAAAACCGCACACTTTTAAGAATGTATTAAAACAAAAGAAACGTAACAAAATAGAAAGTTATGGAATATATTTGTTACAAAACACTACATTAAAAACAAAAATATTGTACAAAATAATCATATTTTGTAATGAATCTCGAGGGCTGCAAAATTATTCAAGGCCGCGGGTTGGCCCCCCTTGGCTTAGAATTACGAAGTCTGTCGCAAATAACATATATGGCTCTAGAGCAGTGCTCTTCAAACTTTTTCAACTCATTGAATCCTATGAACTTTAAGGTGTTTTAGTGGGACCCCATTCCAATCAGAATTTTCCGTGATTTTTGGGGAAAATCTCTAATTCCTAAGATGTCAAACTTTAAAATTGTGGAGTGAGTGAGTGAATATTAACGATATACACTGTTCAGCTACACAAGGGCTTTTGGTAACGGACCTCGTAATTTTGAACCATGGTCAAGTAACGAGGATGACATCTGAGCTAGCACCTCATCTCCTACCTACTACACCACACCAATGGAAGGACGTTTGAGCTCTCGACAGATTTAACGTGCATCACTCCCCTACACGATGGGTCTTTAGTGGTGCTGGGCTTGAATTTTAAAATTGTGGAACCATTTGCCTGTGCATTAAATATTATATTTAAAGCAGTTTCTAGAGTGAGGGTTGAGGACCCTGTTCTACGTGTCACACCTAAGTATGAAACAAAGTGTTTACATAAAAAACTATTTTAAAGATTGATTACGTATACACTTTATTACAATATTAAAAATTCATATGGCAGTTTTTAATAGCTTGGCTAAATTTTTAAGGGAACCAACACATCATATACTTTAAAAAATCAATTTAGTTTTTTTTAATCATGCATTTATTGAAGATATGAAGCGTTATATGAAGATATAACTAATACAAAACAATAAACTGATAAAACAAAAAAAAATTCTTTATGATTTCATTATATATATTCATCATGCAAAGTATTTACATTACCTAATTAGCAATAATAGTTCATTGCATCAATTTATATAATCCAGCAAAAAGATTTATTTACAAGGTTTTTTGCTTTTTTAAAAATTTCCTATGCTTTCAGAATTGAAGCTGGGTTGCGTATTGACATCGATCTGGGATATCTTGGATCTGTAAGTTCTGGCAATAAGCAATTGAAATAAAAAGGTTCCAACTTTTTTAACATTTTATCATGCCAAAAATCATTGTCCCTGAATATTTTTTCTATTTTACATCCTTTTTTGTCCACATTACAAAAAAGCAATATTCTTTTTCTGTTACTTGCAATTGCCCCTGTACTTGGCAAAAGTAATTGCGATTTTTATTTATTTGTATCTGCACGAATTTATATATTTTCCAGAAAAGAAATTTTTTCAAGCTTATTGCTTCATCAGGAGTAATATCTTGGCAAGAAGTGGGACATTTCACCTCCACAATTCCATAGTCAACTAAACGATCAGGAGTGGCTGCTAAGTATTGCAGTTTTGGATGTATGAAAAGTCCGCAGGGACGAATTTTCAAACTCAAAGAGTTTTCTAAGCTTTTCAATGCCTCCCCTTCATGACTCTCTCCATATTCCATTGCTGAGGACCGGAAATGAGAATAAAGCTTTTTTTAAAAAAATTATTCCTTCGCAATTCGTGTGGGGAAGTTTTTTACAAATTGCGCCGAAATCCGAAGCTGTCAGTCGCTTTCGGCATTTGTCTTTCCATAAAGGACTTGTTCTTTGGTTTATAGTTTTCCTTTTGATATCTTTCATTTCTTCATCTGATAGACGAAGAGTAGAAAGAAGCCATTCTTTTTTTGGGGGAAAAATTACTCTCCGACAGATTTGGTTTTTGAGCACTAACACCATAATTTTTGTTGGATCTTTTGTCCAGGAAAAGACTTTTCCTACACCGACGTCGTGAAGTCTTTCTCTTTCACCTCAATATGTTTTCTCTTATTCTTTTGAATGATTTCACAAAATTTCCAGGACTTGTGTTATACATATTTTTATGCACACTAGACATTAAAGATCTGGAATTATGTGAAATCACAGCTCCACTACATCGAGCAAAATAACTTCCTCGTAAACAAAAATTTATTCTCTTCCCTTCAATAAATTTTGCCACAATGGAGTTAAATTTCTCAACATAGTTATTGTTTGCTGAAAATAGCAAACTTTTGCTGTTATCAGCCAAATTACTCACAACAGTACTTTGTACATGAGTCCAGATTCTAATAAATCTAGAATCCAGTTTTTTCTTTTTTTGTCATCATTGCAAAAACAATCAAGACATTTAGTGTGATCTCCAAATATATGGTATGGAGCGTTTAAAATTTGTTTTTGGAGGATGGAGTAGCTATTCAGATTCTTATTTTTAGCAATAGACAGAATTACTGAGAATGTGAATTTTCTCAAACAAAGAATATTTTTTCCTAAACATTTTCTTAAAATGATTGGTCCTGCTTTGCTGTCTTTTACTAAATCTTTTAATTTTAAGCAAAAATTTCTAAATAAGTGATTTTTACACTCTAATTTTTCAACCTGCAGTGCATCATAGTGCCTTGAATCTAAAATTGTCTTGTACTACAATACTATTTCCATCTCCAATAATTTTAGTATATTTAATTCCATACATTGCAACATTATTCATAAAACCTTCTTGAATAATGTTTGCTTCCGTGCTCGAGGAGCTACCATGCCAATTTTTACTATAGCAATGTCTGTCAGCCTGTTTGTTTGTAGCTGCTGCTCTAGAGCAGACCATACAGTATCTGTTTCTGACACCCATGTATATAACTTTTTTTGTTCAAAATCCCACTATTGCAGCCTGAAATCATAAAAGAAAAATTGGATAAGTAACAAAATTTTTTCAAGCATATGAGAAAGATAAATGGCAACGAATGAAACAAGAAAGAGATTCTTTAAAGTTAAATATCCATACTGTGGCACAATTCATTTTGGACTGCAAACTAAATAGTTATTTAGAAAATTATGCCAAAATTGTCAATATTGCATAACATATAATCTAATATGAAATCTGAAGGCAACTGAATTTTAAACATCAAGATGACTGAGTAGATATAAAAGCATAAAAAAATAAACTTTCCTATTGCTTGAAAATTATTAATGACATAGTACATAGAAACACTTGAAATAAATGAACAAAAACTTACAACTCCGGACAAAGATGAATAATTGTTCCTATATGATCGCTTTGACCAACAACTGTCAACATAGGAAATCCATCTGGTCCTATTTCGCCAGCCTGAACTGTGCTAATTGCTTTTCTTCTATAGCTGCACAGCACATTTCCCTTTCAGCAACTTTCTCCCAATCTGTAGCAATGGTATTGTGTTCTTTCTTATATGTTTTAGAGCTTAGTGGAGGAATACCTAATGTGGATAAAAATTCTTTCAAATTTGCAAAACCTCCACCAATTTTCATAATACCAGACACACAGCAGTATTTACCAGCATTTTTTTGTTGTGCGGATCTTCAGTCCAAACTACTTCTTGAAAGTTGCACATTTCACGTTTGATGCTTATGCCAGAATTCAAGCCTTTCCTCACTTTGGACATTATTTTCATATTTAAAAATGAACATTCAAAAGGACTATGATTGTTCATGATTTGAATTTGGCTTATGAAATATTCAAAATTCTTCCATTTAATAAATACGGTTCTGTTATACCTGAATTTGAAGTACCAGGAAGGCATATTTTTGCACAAATATTTGGACTTACAGGGGTGCATTCCTCATAGCGCATTCGCTTAGAATTCATTCTGAAAAAAATAAACATTGATGAGTTTTCTTGAATAATATATGAAAAACACATGTATAAATGAAAATGTAGATACTGCTTTCCAGACAGAAATAAAAATTTTCTGCAATGATATTTCTAAGTTGAATTCTCAGTGAAGGAAATAAAAATGGAATAAAAACATCAGAAGCAATAGTAAATAAATTGATTGAAGTTTATATGTTTTAAGAAGAAATAATTAATGTTCTTATAAATATTCTTAAAATTACGGTAAACTTTCCGATTTATTTTAAATCAACGTCATATAGATCAATGGTATTTCATCTTCGGAATATTTGAATCCTATTTAAAATGCGATAATCAATAAATCCATTTAGTATGTGGAAACTTTCACAATATTTGAAATGAACAGCGGAATAAGAATTTAGAAAAAAGAAATACACACTTTTCTTTCCAATTCCTGAAATTCTGTCCTGTATTCTTTTTTCGTATAGCCGAAAGAAATAATCTTTTGAAGCTGCAACGATGATCCATTTTATTTAATAACTGAAATAAACTGTGCAAAATAAGTTTTGAAACAGCTGATATTCAAATAACTTAAACTTGGAAGAAAACACGAATTTCGATTTTGGAGATATGCAAGAAAAGAATACGAAAACTGATTCAGTCTATCCTTACAATTCAAGATGCATTTAATAAATATTAATTGTTCATTTTAATGATTAGTAAAACAAAACTTTAGAAAAAAAATAATTTTAAGAAAGGTGGAATAAAAAACAGAGGATAGCTTTTGGTACAAAACGTATTTGTAGTTAATTTGAAGCACAGACTCAAACTTTCCTAAGAATGACATAATTGTAAATAGTGTCTTGAATGCGTTATATATTCTTAGAAAACAAGACCCATTTTGGGGAAAAAACATCTATGTTACACAATCCACCAAAGAGTCATTAATTACCACCTTTCACTAAATGGAATGCAAGGGAAATTTCATTTATTCCTTCCCCAAGAAGGCGGAGTTACAAGTTTACTCTCCCCTCTTTCCAAATATGCAATGCTGAATTTTTTAATTACTCATAAATAAATTAGTTTAAAAATTTTAAAGTATATACGTTTGAAAGAGCATAAAAAAATAAAGGTTCTCCATGTTTTACTTTTTTTATCCGCTTAATTGAAAATACTTTTATGATCGTTTTAATGCATTAAATGTAAATTTTCAATAAATATTTAGAAATGTTTTTAAAAAAATTGAAAACGAGAGAAACATTGATTTTTTTTTATCTTTTGGATGCATTTTATTCCATACAATTAAAAGCAATACCTTAGACTTAAATAAATATAAAAAACTCCATAGGATTAACATTACGCTCGGGTTTTCGTGGCGGCGTGTCAACGGGAGCCTTAATACATGTCTATATATAATGAATTATATCAAGATTTAAAAGTGCGAGATGTTTCGTACATAAAAAGATGAAAGCAAGAAATAAAATTAACAAAAAAATTTCTTTTCCTTCTATATCAACGTTAATTTATTACTGGGTATTATTTTACTTTTAAATCTATTATGTATATATTGTCTTAACATTAAAATTTTTTAGATATTAGTTATTAATTCCTGATTTATTCCCAGAAATCTCACTCCAAATTTTAACCAGGGACTCAAAAATTCAAAGGTCCTTATCAAAGATAAATAGGATACATAAAAACTATAATGCATACACAAAAGCTTAAATAAAACAAATAACAAATTTCAGTATTTAAAACTGCTAGCTATATTTTTTTTATCTCATTTTCCCTTTCAACATTAAAAAAAATTAAGTACAATAAAACAATACAAGTCTTATAATGTATATATAACAGTTTATTTCAAATATAAAACAAATACAATAATTTTGATACAATAGATAGATCATTTGAATTCATCAGAGCAAACAACATCACATATATATCATATATTGAAAGATACAAGGTTATTGTATAATAATGTAAATAGTTTAAAATACTCAAGAACTGCATGAAAAAAGTATACACATTCTCTTAACTCCCCAAAGTAAAAAATAAAACTAGTTACATGTTTTAAAGATCAGTACATATTTTTCAACACATAAAAATTTAATCTTGTTTTAGAAGGAAAAAAAAGTAAACTCTCAATATTTTAATTCAATATAGGATTTTGTTTCATATTTAAACAAACAAATATGCATTTGATTAAATATATATCAATTGTAAAATAATCGTAATTCCATTTCCTGACTTATCGAAATAAATACATCACAGTAAAAAGTGTCTAGTTCTCATAAATAAAATCACTTTCAAACTAAAAGGAAAGTTAATATTTAAACATATAAAAATTTTATTAAAAAAATGCTTCTGAAGGGAAAAAAGTCAGATTACTTTTTGTACATTAAAAAATGGTTGAGAAAAATTAAAAACTTTTTCCAAAAATACGTTCTCAGTTTGTTCAATGCCCTTTCAGTAAAAATAAATTTTTTAACACTAAAATAAGGAATGGAAAAGTGACTGTTCATTCACAAAAAACTGATACATGTATAGTTTATACCAGTAAAGAGAAGTATTGATGTTTGTAACAAGTATAAACAAAAATGTAAAATGAAAAATCTTCAGAAAATCAGAGAGAATAAATAAGATTATTCTCAAAACAGCTTGTGGGCTGAGTAATATAAATATTTTCTAAGCAGCCAAGAGCTAGTATTTTTAAGCAATGAAAGTAATAATAACAGAACACATAATACAAATCAACTGATAAAATGAGAGAATGAACACAATAAAAACTTAGAAAATGATACTTAACACATTAAAAGAACAAACTAAAAAAAAAGAAGCTTCTTTTAATTTTAGTATTTTACAAAGAGTTATTCATAAAGTTTAGTAAAATTATCATAGCTTAAGTTGCTATATTGATAATAGGAACAAATATGTACAAATTTTTATAAAACTTTAGTTCATAAAGCTGAACAAAAATTTTAAAAATTTGATATCAAAATATCATTTATAAAACTGTCAGGATTCATTTTAGTAGAATTGCAGAGGATTTTGATACATCACCCTTGACATGATTTAAAAGTATTTTGATAAATCAATAATCATTAGATTATTTAAAGAAAATTGGTCACACTCACAATTAGTATGTTACCGAGTCCAAAAGATTCACTCCAATGATAAAAAAAATATTTTTTAAAGATACACATTTTAAAAAGCCAAATACAATTTTAAATCACATTTTCAACAACAATATATCAAATTAACATACATATAATTAAACATTATATATTATAAACATAATTTAAGTTCATACTTGAAATTTTTTTTATAAATATATCATTCAATGATATGTACAGTTCAAGAATATTACAGTCCACTAATTTAGTAAGTGAAACAGTTAACAGTTGAAATGATTAATCAATGAATAATATGCATGACAAAATATACAATAAATTAATGAGTTTTGATGAACAACAAACTGTGCAATATTTGGTCTAACAAAATAATTATTTGAATTTTAAAAAAGCAATATAAAAAAATTGTTTTCAACAGGTATTGCTAAAGCATACAACCCATGAACAGAAATACACCTAAGTGGTTAACAGTTCGGTGTTACTTGCATTCAACAATTTGAACAAGACAAAAATTAAAATATAAAAAGGTTGCGAAATGTAAATGAAATTTTCTAAAATAGTAAAAGGCTGCATCCTTTTCCTCTAATATTTAACTTATCTGTTAATGCACTATGTTTGAAAAAAAATGCAAATTTGAATTATTTTTTTTATAAGTTAGATTCTAACAAGGAAAAAGTTTAAAATTAATTTTTAAAAAAAATGTTAGAAGAATCTAAAAAATACTGTAGATTGAAAATACATAGGAATATTTCTATACAAAATAAGATTCCTGCAATAAATGAGCTCCCATAAAATCCAAAAACAAAATCTTAGGTAAAGATCAGTTTAGTAAGGCTAAAGGGGGGAAAATGTTCCCCAAGCCTTCATCAACAACTAACGATAAATAAAACCAGTTTTATTTATTGCATTTTTTACTGTCACACATTTAGATGAAATCTACAACCTCAAAAACAAAAGAAACAGTCATATGAAAAGTTAACCAGAAATTTCAAGCCTTTAAAAATTACTGTAACAAATGCTATATTTTCAGAAACATAACACAAAAAAAATGGAGTTTGTTTTTTCAAATTAATATAAAAGAATAAATAATTAAATAAGGTTTTGTACATCCTGGCAGAAAACCAAGAAATACATTTACATCAATATCATGATTAAAAAAACAAAACAGTTAACTACATTAAATTAATAGATACACACTGTTGAGAAACATTCAAAACGCATTGTACTGCTGTGACTAATAAGTATCCAGAATGTTTCCTTAAAAAAATTATATTCAAAATGGATATCATTTGAAAATAATCAAATATTTTTACTACTTGTAGAAACTTGTGGCAATACTAGGGAAATTGATCCTCTGAAAACTTTATTTTAAATGACAGATTTTAAAAAAAAAGTCAAGTGTAACTGAACATAAAACATGCATTAATATTTTTTCACATGCATTGAAATTCTACTACAAACATATTTGAAATACTGTGAAAAAAAGATTTTAAAAAAACTGTAAATCAAAAACAACAATGTTTATTGGCACTCAAAAATCAAGGCAATGATTAATGTTTAGTTTAACTGTCATAGTGCTGCGTACATTTTAAATTTCTACTAACTGGCAAGAAAGTCAATAAAATTTACTATTTGAGTGTTTTGCACTATTTTTGCAAAACACTCAAATAGTAAATTTCATCGAAAGCAAATTGGATCGCGACACTTTGTGGTTTTGCATCCTGATAATGCACTCTTCACACCATTATTAACTGTGATTTTTTTACAATGCATTCAACAAATATGGTTGAATGCACAAAAAGCATACTCTAAATCTGACACTGCCTCTTTGTTCTTACCGTTTTCAGTATTGATAAGATAATTTACAATATAAAGAAATTTTAAATAAAAAAGGCATATTTTAAGGATTAGAAGCTTGCTAGTGAAAGTGCACTGAAGCCAGTGGATATCAATTTGAAAGCAAAGTAATAAATTTTGACCAAAAAATTGATACTTTTTGTTGCACAATAGCATTAAGGGTACTTTTTATCACAGCAATAAATCAAACTTTAGTCTTCTTGAACGAATTCGTCATCGAAAAGTTGACGAAGTTCTTTAGCAAGTCTGTGAATAGGTAAGCCAACAGCATTCAAATAATCGCCATCAACGTATTCAATTAAAGAGCCGCCAAGAAATTCAATTGCATAGGCACCAACTCGAAATCTAAGGTGGAGGAATAATATACATATTAGTTACCAAATTCTAAATAAAAACATTAGTCTCAGCAATAAAAAAGTAAATTAAATGTTTATGAGCAAAAAAAGTAGCAAGTTACGAATATACTTGCTAAAAATCTAAAAAGAACAAGAAATTTTAGGGGCATTAGGCAGCAAAGCAAAACTGAAAACCAAAAAAATGAAATTAAATACAGCTTCAGCTGCAAAAATTGTCTGACTTTACATATGTTCTATAAAAACTTAAATCTGTTAACAAAATGAACAAACAATGCACACAGTTGTGAAAAATTCCAACCCTTGAACTTAATAAGATGCAAAATATTTCTCTATTTATAAAAAGGTCTATAAAAATTCCTTTAGATTTTTTTTTATTTGCTGAATTTATATAATCTAAATAACTTTTTATTTCCTAAAAAAAAAAAAAACCCTCCAAAATGTTGCAATTTCATTCATTCAACTGTATTCTAATACAATTCTTCTATACCATAGGTTCTCAACGTGGGCGATAACGCCCCTTGCGGGCGTTTGAGGCTTTCAGGGGGGGGGGGGGCGTTGAGATGGCACGCAGGGACTTGGGCAGATTAACCAAAAAAAGACTAAAAAACACACTGATTTGTACTAACAAAAGTAAACTTTAATATTGTTTACTTTATGTTGATTGTATGTATTTAAATCATTCCTTATCACATGTACGAAAATTCTCATATTTCGGTAGTACGGGAAGTGGATGAAAAACTTAAAAGATTACATTACATTCAGACGTACATTAAATTGAATGATATAGTGCATTTTAATTTCTAAACAGCATGTGTTGTCTTTGTCTGTGAGCAGTAGGAAACATATTTCGTCCACTGCATTTCATTACTTATATTATCCAAGAAACAAATATGTTAACCACAGGAATTAACGCGATTCTTTAAAGGCTGAAACTGTCAATTTATATTTATTTGGAAAGCAATAGTTTATTATGAATTACTTCGTATCATCAAAACCCCTTCCTGTCTTTATAACAGGTAATCTAAAAATCTTTTATTCCATTCTTTTGAATGAAGAAGAAATTCAGTAGCGTTTCAATTCCAACAATATATCCTACCTATGACTAAAATATATAATATTACACATTTAAATATATTTGTGGCAATAGATATTTCAGATTCACCAGTAAAAAAAGTGGGACTTTAGAAAGAAAATGAAATTAAAAAAATACATTCTTTTAGTAATAGGATATTTTTTTAAAACTTAACTCTTGTTTTCCCCATGTACTATGTACACTCTTATTTCTTTAGAGTGGGAGGAGGTGGTATAGAAATATTCACTAAAAAAGGGGGTGGTGTTGAAATATTCACTAAAAAAGGGGGTGGTGTTGAAAGATTCACTATAAAAGGGGGCAATATCGAAATATTTATTAGAAAAGGGGGTGCCAGTTCAAAAAAGGTTGGGAACCTATGTTCTATACTTTGAAGAAGGGTAAAATAAAAATATAATGTTTAATGTTTTACAGAATAAGGCAGGAATATGCCTTTTTTCAGTTCTGTGTGGTACTTTTTATCTTCAAAGTAAATTCTAAAAAGCGAACTTTCTAAATCACATATAAAAAATATACACCTGAAATACTCAACAGAATCATTAGAGACTCACAAAACAGTTTAAAGAGTACTCCAAAATGTAAAAAAGCATCAAAAGCTGAGCTTCACGCCATAGCAGCATAAGAAATATCTACACTATTAAAATTCGAGAGGAAACGAACTTATCTATGTTAGGTTATCTTTTCATAAACTGCTAAAAGCAGAAACGCCCTCAAAGGTACCAGAAAATGGGAAATAATCCAAGAAATCCATTTTGACCACTTAAATTTCAAAACTACAATTAAAGATACTTATTTAAAATGTTAAAAAGAATGATTGGCCTACCCCTAAAATGCCATCTATCATGCAGATTCCGAAAGGACTGTGGGGGGGGGGGGATTATCCAACAATTCAGTCACTTTAAAATTGTCATTCTTCCTTCAGTGCTAAAATCACACAAAAAATAATTCAAAAATTGGATAGGCCGTTTATTTCGCCAGGTTGAGGTATAACTATTTTTTTATTTTTAATTAAAAAAAAAAAACGATATTTTTGCATTTTTTGAAGAATGATCAAATTTTGGCATGTTTTCATGTACAGTATGTTTTCGCTCTGTATCTCTCTCATCGTCATGATTAATTGAGCTTACCTCTTGAAAAAAAAACACCTTTGCTTAGAACTGGTATTTAAAAAAATTTTTTTTTTAAATGATGGAAATTTGAGTTAAAACATTCAATAATTGTATGAAGCTTTTCTTGTGTCAAACCTTATCCCTGTTTTGATCGATTTGCTTTTAAAAACTCAGGATTTAAATTCAGCGAGTTTTTCATTTAAAAGTCTCTTTTCAAGGCTTTATTTATGCAACTTCTTCCTTACATTTGTTTATAAATTAGTGTTTGTTATCATTGTGGGAAATTTAAAAGGTTTTACAAAAATTACTTCATACCCATCCGCAAATTGTGAATTCAATTTCCTTAGAAGTGACAGCAAAATTCTAATGTCTAGTTATGCAGATAGTTTTACAAATTTCTTGTCATTAACAATAAAAATATCAACTAAATACTCCTAAATACAAAGGAAAGATATGGATTAATTTCTAATAAGTGTTTCTTCTTATAGCTCATATTGCAATATTTAAATACATAAATATACTTACTCGCATTCCCCCATATTCAAATAATCTATTATTAAATCTTCTGAAAGTTCAACCATTTTAACTGAAGATTTTTCATAGAAAGTTCTCATTTTATATTCAGGTGGTTCTACAAGGAAAGAAGTGCAGATATAAAAATATTGAATTCCTTTCTCAGTTATAACAATGATATCCAGTAGAAGTATTTTGAATAAAATATTTTACCAACAATAAACTTCACACATGACTATTTCAATGGAAATTTATCCTTTTACTCATTAATTTGGCTTCTAAATTTTGATACAAGTAAACAATGTAATTTAAGTAGTTTTTTCTAGTCTTCTTTCATTAGTAAAGGAAATGAATTGTGAAAAACACGTTCTCTAAACTACTCAGAATACAAAGTCCATTAATAGCTTAACGAATTGAGTTACGAAAAAATGACTGTTTAGATTAATTGCTACAGGCGAAAAAATCCTAAATATAATGAAACCTTAGTAAAATTTCATTAAAGGAGATTTAGGGTTAAATTCAACAAGATTGAAGCCAAATGTGAAAATTTGTTATTGAAGGGCAAGATTCATCCTTACCAATAAAAGCATTTGTTTGATGCGACAGTTATTTTATGAATTATTAAATTTTAATTAAATCATCAAAATTAAATATATCATGCACATTTCTTAAATTTTAAACACTATATTTCACTACAGTTAAAAATTTAAACCTTTTAAAGTAAGTAGATCTATACTAGCTGTCAAGAAGACATTTAAGTTGATTAATTTGTAAAAATTCAATATTAGGTAAGCAGGGGTCTACCCCAAACCGAAAAACATGGCAAGGGGTCCGAGACAAAAAAATTTGGGGAACCTTTGGCATAGAGCTTGGGACATATTGTGTAAAATACAAGTAGAAAATCTTTTATTTTACTTATATTATTAAGCAAGTTATGTTTAACTCTGGTAATAGGGAATTTCTAATAATTCTAGAAAATCTAATGTACAAGAAAGGAAAAATCAATGTTATGTAAAAATTAAATACACTCATGTCCATTAAATTAAGGCTAATGAAGTTTAGGCAAAGAAAGAGACAGATGTAAAACAAATTTGATTTATTTGTAAAGTCTATTAAACAAAAGGTAAAGAGCAAAAAAGATGCTATATGTTTGGCATAATTAATAAAAATTGTGATTTTTACTCCCTGGAGCAAGTTTTAAAAAAGAGCCTATTTACAAAAAACAGTATAACAGGGTTAGTATGATGGTTAATACGGAGTATGTCTCCCGGACGATGCAATACAGGCCTTACAACACCTATGCATGCTGAGTATCAAATTATCAATCTGATCTTGGGGAATATTACACCACTCCCCCATCAAGCAATGCCCTCCGAAGTTCCGGTAGACAGTTGGGAGGGGGTTGACGGGCTGCAATTCGTCGGCCAAGCATATCCCACACATGCTCTATTGGATTCGAGTCCGGTGAGTATGCTGGCCAATCCATACAGGTGATATCCTCCGATTGAAGGCATTCGTCTACAATGTTTGCACGGTGAGAACGGGCGTCGTCATCCATAAACAGAAATTCAGCACCCATGGCGTCCCGAAACAAATGTACATGTTGTTCCAGAATGACATCCCGATAGACGTAGCCTGTCATCGTTACACTCTGAACATGCAGGTCAGTTCTGGAACCAAGAATAATTCTTCCCCAAACGAGCCATCCTGCACCACCGTAACGGTGTCGTTCAATGGTGTTCTCTTGGTGGTAACGGGTACCTGGCGCTCTCCATATGAAAGTCCGGCGAGAATCAGACTGAAAACTAAACCTGGTCTCGTCGGAAAACATCACCACAAGACCACTGTTGCGGTGTCCACAATACATGGTCTCTACTCCAGGTTAATCGCAGGCGACAGTGAGTTGCGGTAAGGGGAACTCATCTGACAGGCCTACGAGCATATAGACCAATGTGCCCTAAGCGTCTGTACACGGTCTGCCTTGAAACTGTCGTATTGGTAGCTGAAGAGAGCTGACGAGATAGGTCTGATGCTGTGCTTCGTCTGTTTCTTTTGGCAGTAACTGCCAAATACCGGTCCTCATTCTGCGTTGTAACTCGGGGGCGACCTGTGCTGTAACATCTACTCACATTACCATCCTCTTGGAATCGTTGCCAAAGCCTGGAGATGACACTCTGGACGATTCCAAGTTCCTTGGATACTTCCAGCTGGGTACGTCTACATTCCAGTCGTCCAATAATTCTACCACGTAAAAAATCATCCAAATGCTTCCTTTGTGCCATAACTATGCGGTTATTGCACTGAAAGGCTTTTAAAGAGCTTGTGAACAATTCTACTTCTTTGCCACCATTTCTTATATACCCCTCTCTTACACTCTCATCATTGTGACGTACTATCCGCGCCATCTGGTGGTTTCCTGTAATTTGCACATTCTTCTTCAAGATGTGTGTGATAATTTTACTGGTGAAATTTTTATTTTAGAGTTCAATTTCTGTGTGATTCTGAATTATCCTTAATTTATTGACATGTGTATTTATTGTTGAGATTCTTAGCCAATGTTAATGTGTTTAATATAAAATACTTGAAGTCAACAAAATTAATATCAGATTATTTAGTCAAAATGTGTCTCATAGTGAGAGGATTACACATTGGGGAGTAAAGAAAGATGTTGATATATATATCTAATTCGCAGATGTGTTAAAATAAAAGCTTGTCTTTTACATGGATAGTGACTTCCAGCTACCAATGGTTTATACATTATTCATTTATTTACCTGAAGAATCTATTGATATATCAATGGTATAAGATAGATGCTTTAATGCACTTTTATTTTACAATATTGTAGAATGGAATGGTAGGGGACTAAATGCAGACTTAGTATCTATGCCGACCATTTTGTGGCCATTGATTCCAATGACAAGAAAATGGGATATTTTGAGAATTCAAGAAATAGATAATTTTTAAGAATTCAATGACCAATGGATGAGAGGCTAATTGGAAATAACTTTGACTATGAGTTTGACCACTCTGCAACCACGGTCGTTCAAGAATATGATTCACAATTATAAAAGGAACTAAAAATATTTCAAGTATTAAAGAAAATAATTACCAGTGGAGTAATCTATACCATAGATTATGGATACACCAGTGAAAACTTCATGACACTTTCCACTCAACCTAGAACATATATTTTTTTATTATACTTCAGTAATCATTAAAATAGGCAACATCTCATGAATGATAGTTTAAACACAAATTTGTGATTGGTAATTAGCTTTAATAAATTTAAAAACGTAGGGTAGTTCCTTTCTAGAGATATTTTACAATATGTTTTCCACGCCCTTGCCTTGTTTAAATACAATGTGTTTACTATTCATAATTTAAAATGAACTAAAACATTATCTTATCAAGAGAAACAGAAGTGCTATTACTTGAAATTTACTTTGAAAAATTAAATATAACCTGAAAAATTTTAATTATTTTAGAAGCTCTGCAATGTGCATCATTATTTCGGCTGTTATAAATCTTGGCAATTGGAAAAATAAGGTTAACTTTGACTGATTTCAATATTTTGAATCAAATTTATTTTGCACACGAGTCATGCTGGGGCACAAAAAGTATTTTTCATTCCAATAAAAGCTATATTAATGGGGACATTACAAAAATACTGATAAAGTGCCTATATGCAGTGCCATAAAAAAAGTAGTGTCCATGTGAGGAATTAGGATTTTAGGACATTTCTACATTATAGGCCTTTTTAAGACATTACAACACTCAAAAACCTATTTCAATTTTTTTTTACACATACACAACATGACCCAAAAAGCTACATTTCTTAGTTATTTGTTTGAACCACCTTCAACTCAGCTTAACACATTCATTTGTAATATTATTTCAGTAAAACTCTGTATAGCTTCTTCACTTATTGCCCAGATTTGTAGTAGTTTTAATTGCATCTACACGTGCCGACCAATGTTTTCTATAAGCTCTTCAATACATTTTTATTTATATTGTAATTTAGGTTTAAAGTCTTTAAATCTGAACAATGGGTTGATAATGAGAAAAAATAGTAGAATTTTCGGACAAAAAGAAAATTGTTACATTCTACTGCTTGAATGTCAATTAAGTTAAAAAAATGTCCCTGCATTTTGCATGTATATAGCATATTTATTTCTTGAAGACAGGTTTGCATTACTGAAAACATTTGCATGACACATTGTTGTATGACTAACCTCTATAATCACCAAGTAAAGCATTGTTACTTTCTAAAAATGGAACCACAAGTTCCCCATCAGATACTCTAATATAATCCATTAATATCAACAAACTATGAGAATCTCTCAATGGGTCCACCATTTTGGAACATATAAAATAAATGTTATTTGGTTAGAATGGCTCGTATCTGGTGTAGAATCAGCAGAAACAGAATACTTAGTTTTCTGTATTTCAATGACCATAATATCCAAGACTTTTGATGCCATGACTTCTACGAATTCCACACAAATTGTAGCAGATAAAGATTACCTTTTCCAGAATTGCAGTACTTTTTTTATATTGTTTGTATGAAAATGGGTCAATTTAGAAGTTTCAAAGTGCCTAAATAATTTCTGTTATTCAAAGAACCTATAGTTTATTTTTGCCGTCTGATAAACAGTCCTCTTATCGCTAAGAACTTTATAACAGCCATTATTCTCTTTAGTACTTTTTTCTGTAATGATGTTCATCATTGAATTGTATAAGTTGGCTATCTACACAGTACTAGATAACTAATCAACTGTGGTGTAGTTCATCATACACTTTATGTATTCAAGTGTGCTTTCATCTTGTGAATGTTTACTTGCATGCTTCCAGTCATTGAATCTGTTACTGTTAAATATAGAATTAGTAGATGAAAACAAGTTTACTTACGAAACAGTATACTTTTCCTTGCAATGGAAAATGTATTAGCCCCTCGCGGTTTACAAACTCTGTTACATGACTCTTGATAAACAATGAAGAAAATCATCTTGTTTTAGTTGATTATTTCGTTCATTGCATACATCAGCTGATTTTTCAAAATAATGTTTGTTCAGACCTCTTTCTCAACTTAATCTACACTATTAAAATCCGAAGGTAAACAAACGTATCTATTTATTTATCTATGTACGTATGTCTATCTTCTCACGAACCATACGATGCAGAAATTCGCGGAAGGTACCAAAAGATCGGGAACGATCCGAGGAAGCCGTTTTGCCCATTTATATTCCGATATTGCAATTAGTTAAAAAAATATCAATTAAAAACCTTAAAATGTCTAATTGTTTTACTCCTGTGGGTTGCTTATTTTGCTAAACTTCAATTCCGTTTCGGCCGTGCGGAGATCCGCACTTTTTCGATCATTTTAAAATTGCCATCCAATTTTTGCTTTTCAAATCAGACAAAATATAATTGAAGAATGGGAAAGATAATTTATTTCGCCACGATACGGTATAATTCTTTTTTTTGCAAAATAATGATTTTTTTCGATTTTTTTTTTTTAAAAAAAAAAAAAAAAAAAAAGAGTTTAAAATGATGTGTTTTTACGATAATTATTTCTAAATTGCTGCGTATGAATTTATTTTCGTGGTTATGAAAACGTTATTCTACACTAAATAACTTCAAGCCTTTTTCTTTTAGAACCAGTCATTTAAATATAAAATGACCAAAACTTTTTTTCCTACGATTTTTTAAAAAATAGTCAAAATTTTTACTCAACATTCAATAACTTCGTCATTTATTAAAATTAACGTACGAAACTTTTGTGTTTGTAGAATGTTATCCAACTTTTGCGCGAAGATTGAAAAAGTTGCTTAAAAATGACGGATTTAAAAATTTTTTTAATGATTTTCGTAAAATACCGTTTTTGCGAGAAATAATTTAAGCAGTATTTTTGTTAATTTTTTCTTTAAAAATTTTCGCACTTTTCAATCAATGTGTAAAATTATAAAAATTTCAACTTGAAAATTATACCCTTAAAAATAATGAAATCTTAAAAAAAAAACACTCCCAAGATTTTTTGAGTTTTTTGCCCATGTGCGGTAGACAAATCGGGGAAGGTCATTGAAATGAGGTGGATGAGGCGGGGATTGTTCTCAGTGACGTAAGATAGAGGGAATTTCACTGTTCAACACAGTGACCAAGGTCAAAGTGCCTCTTCTTTGCATTAGGGAATGGAGTTATTGAGTAATGAAGAATAGGGGAATTCCCTTTTTTTTTCATGCTTTCTCTCAAGGATAAAGTTATTTGCTATCGATAGTAGTATTTAATTCATTACAGATAAATGTTTTAAAGTGTTCTAGCTTTTATTTTTTTTTATAACTGATAGTTTTCCTCATTCTTAAAGAATGACTTTTTTTAAGAAAAGAGGAATAAAATACCTTAAAAAAATATAATTCTGAAATACATTTTAATCACATAGTATTATTTTCTTTTTGAATGATTTTATACAGTGAATGTAAATAAATTTCCCGGCATTTTTATTCTTATATATTTTTAATCTAACATTAAAAAAACACAATGAATAAATGAATAGTCCTTTCAATAATTAACGGTGACAATTTTTGTATTTACTTTTTTAGAAAATGGATTTAAAATAATATATATTTTAAGAAACTAAAGCAATATGTTTTTCTATTATTCATTAATAGATTAATTATGTAATGATAGCACTGTATAATCTGTTTTTTCTTTGCTTAAACTAGAGATTATAGTTTTCTGAGACTATACCTAAGCTACCAGTATATAACGATTGATTGTAAATGAAAATACCCCACATACACCCAAACCCCTTGTATTATTTTAAGCTCTAAGAAAATAATTATTGTTAAAACAATGAAATATGCTTGGTTTTTTGTAATATACTATATCAGAACATTTTGTTTGTTTTAAATAAACATTTTTTTAAGTAAAAAAGCATTGTTTTCTGTAAATCATTAATCGAAAATTTTCAATCATTACATAAGGATTTCTTATAATTATGACAAGTAAACCATCTGAACTAAAAAGGTTCTTACTTTGCTCTTTTAAAATCAGTAATAAATTAAATACCAAACATTTATTTCGTCATGATTGGGATTCTTTTTTTCAAAACAATAATACTTTGCATATTTTATGATTTCTTCTAAAATGAATAAATATCAATGCATTTAAATGAAAATGATTTTAAAAAAGTTTATTGATCATTTAGAATCAGTGATTAAAAAAATAAAATGCTGAAAACTATCTTTTCTTTTAAGAATTGTAATTATTTTTTTTTACAAAACTATGATATTTTGCCTATTTTATGATTTTTTCTCATATGAATCAATATCGCTGCATTTAAATAAAAAGCCGAAAACTTATTTGAACGAATTTTAATAAAACATTCAAAATACTTAAATCAATCATTTAATAATTTTTTCAATTATAAAGATAATTGCATGAAACTTTTTTCCCGTGTGTCGAACATTTCAAAAAATCCTCACAATTTTACTTCAAGATTTAAAATAGTAAAATTTTGTAATTTGAAAAATTTCTACTTTTCTTTTTTCAAAATACAACTATTTTTAAAAAAGCTACATTTTCGTTTCCGGGGCCTAAAAAATTGCAACGAAAGAATTGAAAAGTGAGTGAGAGATATTTAAAGTCACACTGTTCACCTACTCGAGGGTTTTTGGAGATGGACTTTGACATTTTCAACCATGGTCAAGTGAGGAGAACGACAACTGAGCCCCCCCCTTCACCCGTCTCTCCTAATTTCCACACCACACCAACGCAAGAACAAATTTTGAAAAAGGGAGTTTTAATGACATAGTTAAAGAAATCACTCACATTGCCCGCATACACACAAGTGCTATCATCCTGAAAGAAACAGGAAATTCCCATGGGGATTAAGTTATTCACTCGGTAAAAGCCCGTGCAACGCCGGGCTAAGCAGAGAGGAAAGAAGTCAAAGTAATTTCAAAAAATAATATTGGAAGTGCCGATTTTGTGAAGAGAAGGGAAAATATTACACGAGAAAGACATGATATGCACTTGCGGGCCGTGCACTCACATCGTACGCGTCACACCCACACAAAAGTGCTGGCATCAGAAAGAAAGGAGGAAATTAACATGGGGATTTAGTTATACCCTCGGTAAAAGCCCGTGCAACGGCGGGCCATGCCAGCTAGTATAACTGTAATTTTCGTCAATATATGAAGGCTACAGCCCTGAATTGGTACTTCAGATAAAATGGCGTTTGTTTACAACAAAACGCAGAAATGTTAAATTTGCTATAATCCCAGCCAATTTGCTGCCAATGCTGAATTTCCTGAAACTTAACCTCCCAAGAATTTAGTTGGAACAATGAAGTATGGCAGTGGAGGCGTTCTTGTGCAGGGGTGTAAATCAGCATCAGGATTAGGTAATTTGGCATTTTTTGATGGTATTTAGAATCATGAGTTTCATTAAATACAAAGAACAATTTTTTAAAAAAAAATTATCTTCCCAAAATTTGGATATTGGAAACAACTTCATATTTTAATAAGATAATGACCACAAGCACGTTGCTTTCTGAAAACCTGAATTCTGAAAACACCCCCTAAATTATATGATTTAAGCACAGTAGAACATATTTGACGAGAATTTGAATTTAAAGTAAGAAAACATGACACATAAAAACAAAAATCACAAAAGAATGGAAGAACCTCGAAACACAAATTACAAAAAACTGAGGTAACCTATACCAGACATTCAAAACTTGTGGATGCTGAAAGATATCCTGCTAAGTACTAAATTATGAAAGAAATACAATATTCAAAGCTGTGTTGAGAATTTTTTTAAGCATACAAACACTTTTGTGGCGTAAATTTTCACTTGTTTTATTATTAATTTCAAAAATAATAGTTATATTTTAAAAATTTATGTTATTTTAATAAGAACAAGTTGCAGATATTTTTAGAAAACTACAATTCTGATGCATAACTTTTTAGTGGTTGGAAACACATTAAATTTTACAGAAAACTCACTAGTGTACAAACACTTTTTTACATTTGAGAATTTTAAAGAGAATAAGATTTGTGTGTATACGAAAAATTACTTACTTTCTTAATATCGGCAAAATGTCAAGAGGTTCTTTGGGCTTTTCAATAATTTCACTATCCACTACAACAATTGAATCAACACCAATAACGAGAAGTGGCTTTTCCTGTAAAATATATGTATTTCAATATTCAGACCAATTGTTAGTTAAGAAATAAACACATTTTTGTGGCTTTTCAAAAACTATTAAATCAATTCAAGTGAAATTTGGTATGAAAATACTTAAAAGTACTATTAAAAAGGTAACAAAAAAAATTAATGGCACTCACTCATGAAGAATTGATAATCCAAAAATGTTGCAATAAGATGTTATTTGTAGAGGGTTAGCAAAGATAAAACAAATCATCTGACATAACATGCACTTATCCATTACAGAAGGGGTAAGCAGAACTCAAACACCAATACAGCAATTAAAAAATTTATATAAATTTCAAAACATGGCACTATTTTTAAAAGAAGACCCTATGTCAATTTCTTAGGAATAACTGAATTGTTTGTCTTTTTATTTTTAGATGGAATTAAAAATAAATAGGAAATCAATGCTTTTCAACATGATTTACAATGCTTAGCCATAAGGAGTGCAATATATTTCCACAAAGTGAATCAACAATATAATATCTGGTAGCAGAGCGCATCAATGCAACTGTTTCACTTCACACATCCTCATGCTCAATAAACCAAATAGTGATGCACTTTGCTGTATGTACAGGAGCATTATCAGTCTGAAAAAAGGGATGGAACTAGGGAATATTGATTCCACCTTTGGATGAACATCTTAAAATAGGTTTGGATTGTTACCATATCCTACAGTTATTGGTTCTGAAGAAAAGACAAGAAATAACATCTCACACCAACAAAGATGAGCCTCCATATTCAACAGTCTGAACCAAGCAATCAGGATGGAATGTTTTTGTTGGACCTTACTTAATTCCTCCCTTTAGAACAAAACAAAATGAAAGACTATTCATTACACCAAATTGCAACTTCCCAAATTACATCAAGGTTCCAATTTAATGCTCTCTGCACTAACATGGACATTATAATGCAAGTTGATGTGTGATGATCCAGATGAAATATGCTTAAAATGGGATATTCTCGACGAATATTCAAATGAGCAGCAGTTTGCTCAGATATTGATTTTAATATTGAGCAATAGTTTAGGAGTAACACATTGCTCCTTTTGATACTTGGCCATAACTTTACACAACTCCTTGTATCTTTTGGGATTTAACACTCCAGGACATTTAAATCAACAATTAATTTCCGGACAAATTATGTTTCAGAAATCTGGAGAAATCTAAAAACTAATACCAAGGTCAAATAAAGCTTTTCCCAAATTAACTTTGAAGAAACAATTGCCTTTCAAAACCTACAGAGCATACATACTTGAAATACAAATGGTATTTTATGGGAGGCATGTGACCCTATGTTCTATAGGTAACAGTACTCTACACCATGCATCACATTTACAAATTCCAGTGCATCACACCCCAATGCTATGAGTTCACCATCAACTTTTCTCATGCTGATGACTTACACATTTTAATGAAGTAAAATGTCTGAAAAAATTTTCAGTGAATAGTTTTTTTGATTGTGCATGTACTAATACTGCACACCACATAAGTCTACTTTTGTACACAAGTTTTATTTTATTTTTATTGAATGTTGAATTTATTGTTCTATTGAAGAATATTTTGGTTTAAATTCTTTAATGTATCTTCTGACAGAAATAGCAAAAATTACTTTGGGCATTCCACATATGCTATATCACCCCAATTAGGGCAAATAATTATTTTTCGAAATAAAACTATCATTAATTGATATATTCTTTAAGGCTGATCCAACAAAAAAAATTTATTCTTCTCTCTCTTTGTAAGAATATATATATATATAACACTGGAAACAACTCACTTTTTTCATCACATCTTTAAGGGCATTGTCTAAATTTTACAAATCTGCTTTATCCAACAGATGGCGTTGTTTGCAACTCTGATGTAAAAAGATAAAGCTTGTTATCTAGTGACATATTGTTACTATAGCAATGGGATGTGGTTTAGAAATGATTGACAGATGCGGTCGGTAAGAGAGCAGATGCACTCTTTGAAAAACCAGATAGAGAAAAAAAAAAACTGTCGGCAAAAGGGGGGGGGGGATGAGGAAATTTATGTGAAAGAGTTTTCTACAAATCGTTTCAACATTTGAATAAGGTTTTTTTCTGCCGCACAAAATCGGGTGCGGAGACATTTTTTTTTTAAAGCTGTGCTAGTGGATCAGCATCAAAATGTGCATTGCACTTATAAGAATATATAGTTCTGGATTCTACTCAGAATTACATTTTTCCACAGAAATTATGAGGCTAAAAAGTCTAGATTTGTCAAAAAACATAGGATATATTTGCTTAATTTAGGTATAATTATTATGTGAGCTTTTTCCATTCATCTGGAAAATAATTGAGTGTAATGCACTTGAAATTTTGTCATATAAATTATTGTATTTCAGGGTAGACCTTTGAGTGCAACATTTTTGAGGGAATTCTATTGTAGAATTTTCCTGTTTCCTCATTTCGGATGACATTTATCCCATTTTGTGGAAATTGGTATTGTAATTTAGAAATCATGTAATTCATTTCAACTTTTCGGTAAAATCATCGTTATAAGGCTCCGGATTTTTAGGAAAAAAATGTTCAACATTGTCTCGACAAGTACGTCAACATTGTCTTAAGTATCATAAACAATGCCCATAAGATTAAGAATGGAAAGAGAATATGGGTGGGGGTTTTAATTTTTTGACGAAGGATTCGGTATATCTTCATTTGAAATTTAGGAAAAGTATTCCCAGAGTTTTAAGAGATTTTTCTTTATATTTGCACAGTCTAATGCTCTTTGTTTGATAGAAATATGCGAAATTTTAATCAGTTTCTTTGTGCTCATATCTCTTAAGATATAAATTGTATTTGAAATTGCCATAGAAGGATGCTTATAATGGAAATAAAGTTTAGATTTGAATCTTTGAAAAGAAAATGTCATTTTTCTTAGAAAAGTTTCACTAGAGCAACTTTTTTGTCAGTCCTTTTTATCAGCATTCCATTTCTTGTTTTACAAATTAATGCTATTTCCAATCAGGGGCATAGTTACCACGTATCAATGATACGGGGCCCCAAGCTTTGAGGGCGGGCACCCAAATGTGTAAGCAAAAAATCACAGGGGTGGCCTTAGAGAGTGCCCTCAAGGATGATACAGGGTCCACTCAGGACCAGCTCCGCCAGTGTTTTCAATACTCATGAAAATACAACACAAATTTTACTGCCTTCAATTAAATTATATTCATTGGATTAATTTTCAAACTAAGCCTCTTTTTTATTTCCTATGTGCAGCGTTTTCAATATATTTATTTATATAGTCTGTGTTTGTACTATCATAATGTTATTTTTAGTGTCGCTGATTATAAGCGGAGGATAAATAGGTGCATTTTTGTAATCTGCTCTTTTTTGAATTTCTACTGCTTTGACCTTTTAAAGTCACACAATTGTGATGCTTAAATTCCCCAGAGAAGCGGTGTGAGAACAGTAGTGTGCTTTAGAAATCTGATATCTCCACTATTAAAATTCGAAGGTAAGGAAACGTATCTATGTATGTATGTATGCACGTCTATCTTCTCAAGAACCATACAACGCAGAAATTCGTGGAAGGTACCAAAAGATCGGGAATGATCCGAGGAAGCCGTTTTGCCCATTTATATCCTGATATCGTAATTAGTTAAAAAGATATTATTTAAAAACTTTAAAATGCCTAATTGTTTTACCCCTGTGGGTTGCTTATTTTTCTCAACTTCAATTCCGTTTCAGCCGAGCGGTGATCCGACTTTTTCGATCATTTTAAAATAGCCATCCAATTTTTGCTTTTGAAATCAGCCAAAAAATAATTACAGAATCGGAAAGATCATTTATTTTACCATGATACGGTATAATTTTTTAATCATTGCTAATGAATTTATTTTCGTGTTATTAAAACGATATTCTACACTAAATAACTTAAAACTTTTCTCTTTTAGAACCAGTCATTTAAAAAATAAAATGCCCAAAACTTCTTAAGGATTTTTTTAACAAATAGTCAAAATTTTTACTCAACATTCAATAACTTCGTCATTTATTAAAATTATCAAAACGAAACTTTTTTGCAATTGTAGAATAATGTTATCCAACGTCTGTGCAAAGATTGAAATAATTGCTTAAAAATTAGGGATTTTAAAATTTTTTGTGATTTTCATAAAATACCGCTTTTGCAAGAAATAATTTAAACAGCATTTTTTTATTTAAAAGTACTTTGTTTTTACAATTAATGTGTGAAATTTCAAAACTTTAATGTGAAAGCCCTTAAAAAAATCTCAATTGTGTCAAGGTCATTCACTTTGCGTTAGCTTTCTGTTTGGAAGACGGGAAAGGTTGAGGTAGTTTTGAGTCTTTTGCTGACATAGTAAAAAGGGGAATTCCCCCATAACATTTCTATTTGGGGCAGGACAAAACCGATAGTTTTTTTTATTTCTAAAGATTGATTTAGTAAAGAACAGTGGAATAAAAGAAAAATATATCATAAAAAAACAGGAAATATTCAGAAATATATTTTTATAACATAGTATTATTTTCTTTTTGAATTTTATACTGTGAATTTGTAAATAAAGGCTTCTGAACATTTTTAATCAATTTTATCATAAAATAATTAAGTTAGTTTTGTATAAAAAAACTTTCGTCAGATACGTGTTAAAATAATTTAATTAACACAGAATGGAATGAAAAATTATAAAATTAATATAAAAAAATTTAATGTTTTTATCAGATAGTATTTTCTTTTTGAATGTATTCTTACTGAATGTTTTCAGTAAATGTAAACTTATAACTAGGTTTTCCCCCATAGTGTTTTTTTTTAACACTTACATATGTTTAATCAAACATCCAAACGTTTCAAGAGCTATCTGTAGAATTTTTTTTATTAGTATTTATAGATAATGAAATTAATATATTCTTTAAAATCAAAAGAATATTTCTATGATTTTATTATTAAATTAATTATTTGTTAATAAAAAGTATATCAGCTATTATTTTGGATTTAAAAAAAAAAACATTCTAGAGACATTTTTAAGCTGTAAGTAGTGATTGATTGATTAAAGGAAACCAAAAAATTATTTTATTATTTTAGATTCCTAAAAACTATTATTAAAAAATTATGACTTTTTTTTTACTCAAGCATCAAAATAGTTTTCTTTTTATTGTTTAAATTTATTATTTTTTTACTAAAGCAATATTGCTTTTCATATGTCATGAATAGAAACTTGAAGATAAATCTTATATCTGAGGAGAGTAAGGGGGAAAATAGTTCTACCCTCAAAAAAGCCACTGTAACACTGTGCTGTAGAGAGAGAAATGAAACCTGTTTGACATTAGTAAGATCTGGAAGATATTTCGAAAAAGGGAATTGTAATGACGTTAATATAAAGGAATCGCACACATATCAGGAACTTCGATAAAGGAAGGGGGAATTTCCACAGCAATGTTATGCATTTGAATATGTTCATGCAAAGCCGGGTTAAATGGAAAGGAATGAAACCCGTCTCACAATGAAAAGTGAATACATTTCGAAAATGGGAAATTTAATGACATTGTTATGGAAAAAACTCACATTGCACGCGCACGCACACACAGAAATGTTGTCGTCCTGAGGGAAACAGGATATTTCCGTGGTGATTAAGCAATTCACTCGGTAAAAACCTGTGCAACGCTGGGCTAAGCGAGGGGGAGGAGAAATAAGGAAGTCAAGTAATTTCGAAAAAGAATATTGGAAGTGCTGATTTTTGAAGGGAAGGGAAAATGTTAAACGAGAAAGCCCGAGCGATGCCGGGCCATGCACTCACACAGAAATTCTGGCATCATGAGGGAAAGAGGAAATTCTCATGGGGATCAAGCTATACACTCGGTAAAAAAAGAATATTGGTCATGCTGATTTTGTGAAGGAAAGGGAAAATTTATAAAAGTAGAGAAAGCCCGTGCAACGCCGGACCATACAGCTAGTTCCTATCAATTTTTTGATAAAATTATCTTCACAAGACTCATAATTTACAGAGGAAGATTTCTTCAGGGAATTCACAAGCATGTTTACGTTTGTTGTCTTGGACATCATAAACAAAGTCCATGGGGCTAAAAAGAGGGAAGGGAGTTGATTAAGAACAAAAGTTTGTATGGAATTGAACATTCCAAATTAATTTCTCCTACTTAAAATTCCTTGTTGAGTTTTTAATAATTATTTTTACAGCTAAATTTAGAAAAAATATCAAATTTTTTAACTATTAACTTTAAAATTTAAAATAAAATAAATAGTGCTCACAGGCTGAAATCCATACTAACTTTTAAAGAACATTTTTATAAAAAATCTACAAAATTTTTTCAATATTATCTCAAACAGAAAAAATCCTTGGGAGAAATATATCCTCAAAATTGAAAAGTCTGAGAAAAACACAATTAAAGTTTGTAAAGGCATAAAACAAAAACTAATAATGCCTCTAAAGATCTAATTTTAAGAAATGTTATTATCCAAATTATGTACACAGTATCAAAACACTACTTTATTTAAATATGTTTGAGGATATTTTTTTTTATATTTAAAATATGTTTTACATAAAATTTATAGCATTTGTTATGATAGCAGATTACTCAGCCTAATCTTAACATAATATTTTCACAAAAGTTTTGAAACACTTATAAAAAATAATGATACAAACTGAAATTAGACCGCCCCCCCTCCAGGTTCATACACATAATATCCAATTTTTTCTCAGTTTTAAGTCGGTGCAATTTAGGAAGCTTGATTTTTATTACATGACTTTAAATTATTTTACTATAGTATTATAAAGCATTCCGCAATATCATAGATAAATTCAGTTATATTTGCATACTTGTATACAGAATACTTGAACTCTGAAGTTTCACTGTAGTATCAGTTGAAAAAAAGGCTGACTTTAAGTCATAATTTTCAGTAGTATTCCACCACTTCCAAATATTATCTTTCAGTAACACAAGAATGTTTTGAGCCTGGCAATTTCTCAATAGGAAAAAATTAATGAAAACAAAAAAAGCTTCTAAAGTTTTTAACTGGGTGTAAAAACACAAATATTGCTCTTTAAAAATTAAAAACCTCGAAACATAACTGAACAGAAACGATTTTAGTAGTAAAAGTAAGAGTTAATAGCCATTTCACTGAACGAACCAATTATTCTCACAAATATCTCTTTATATACAAAAAAAAATTTCGTGATGCTGTAATAAGTTTATTTCTACTTAAGGTGAAGTTAACAAAAGCAACTACATCTTTACAGCAGAATGGAGCAAACCCACAGTTTGGACAAACTTACATTAATGATAGGGAGGCTTTGCATGAACATGCAAAAATAGTTAAATGTGATGATGTGTTGCAAATTTTACAGCCAATTATGAATAAAAATCCATATGAACTACATAATACAGGGAAATTACAGTTTTACAATTTGAGGAGTGATAGAGTTTCATAATTTGTACAAGAGGAATTGGTCTGCCATTTGGTGGATAGGGGAGGGGGGATACCTCCTTCCAGTTTTTAATTAGTTAAACTTTTAAGAATGGAAAAATGCTTTAAAATGAGAGCTTAGCTAACCATGCTCTCTAAACTGTCAAGTATTGAGATTCTCAACTCACAGAAAACTTCAAATATATTAGACATTATTTTGGCTTTGCCCAGTACTGCATTAAAAATTAAAAAGAAAAATTTGAAATAGTATAAATGTATTTAAAAGTTAAAGTGAATTGTAGAAAATTCAAAAATTTAAGTGCTTAAAAACAAAAAGTTTGAAAGGAAAAATATAAGAAATTAATGGAAGCGCTGGAATTTTAAAGCTTTTTCTATGTCCAACACTGTGCGCCTCAGGAATTTGGAATGCTTGTGTGAGGGATTAGTCTGGTAAAAATGACAATTCTGCAAATCTTTCACTCACCCAAGAAAGTATACACCCCACAATACCCCCCCCATCAGTTCCCAAAATAGATTTCAAACGCCTCCCCCTGCAATGCACATCATCAGCTGATCTCAAGGTTACTTGAACCTACTCTTCCTTCTTTCATTCCAAGGAAGAGGGTCCCCCCCCCAACAATGACATGGTCTCATGACATAGTCTAGGGTTACTTTAATTCTTTTACCCCTCCCCCTCCACTTTTCATGTAAAAAAGCTAAATTAGTGTTTCTGAAGTGATTAAAGTCATTCGTGTAGCAAAATATTCCTTTTTGTAAAATAAAGTATTTTTGATATGTATTTAAGCAGTTTATGCCCAATTTTCTTCTGAAGTAATGTTTATAAAGTTTTGTACATAGATTGCATACACGTAGCACCATCTGCAGTCATTATAATAAGGCTTGCCAACATAGCGTCTATTACATCTGGTGAATTCAGTGGCAGAATGAAGATGAGCCTTTTGTCTTTTATAAGGTTTTATTGCGGGACGACACCGACACGACACAAACATTAAACATATACGATTAAAACCTAGGTTGTATTATTAGGGCAACCGACCCTTCAAATACAGATTACAACTGTACCAAATGGTAGCTCACCTGCCACTGCCCACTTACACATAACAAAAACAAAAGTTTCGCGTTACAGAGCAGCTCTCTCTATACGACGTTTTCAACAGCATCCGAATATTCTGGAAGCGAATATATGTGTATTTTTCGTAATTTTAAAATTTTTTAGACTATTTCTGACATTTCTACATTTTATGGTGGATTTATACGAGTAATTTACATTCTCAAGAAAAGTTTTACTCCTGAATAATGTGATTTCATTGTGCTAAAGTGTTATTACATTTTCAATAGAGAGAGAGAGAGATTTGGAAGTCTCCCTTAAGTCATAGCGAGCTAATGTCTTAACAAGCATAAAATACCAAATATATAAAAAGAACTCAAAATATTATTTACACTCTTTCCATTATTATAGATGGTAATACATTAAATTAATGTTCATGTAACTGTTAAAATATACACTGTTCTCGTGTATGGAATATATCAAAAATATTTAATATAATTTAAAAAGCAATTTAATGTTACATTACAATTTGGAAACATTAAAAAAGCATATTTGAATAAAAATTAATGTTCAATTTATGCTTACACTTAAGGAAACTAAAATTTATATAATGTATATATAAATTAATGTATTTAACTAATGTAGAAACCTTATTAGTATTAATTTAAATAACATACTATAATTCTAAACTTAATATATTTTCCAAAAATATATCATACGTGTCCAGCAAAGGTGTGGTATTTTACAACTCCTAAAGCATTGTTCTTGGCAATTTCTTCAACATACTCAGGAGGTGGAAAATAATCAGGAATAATCACAGATTCCTCTTTATCTGGAGTCATTACTTCATACTGCATACCCTGCAATTATTTTAAATGTATAAAGTACAATACAAATATTTTGCATAGATACCCCATTTTTAATATATTCCATTCAACAAAACCTGATTTTTTGGTTTAAAAGAAATTTGTTTTTCTTCCTTCAAATTTATATTTTTGTGGAAAACGTATCAATTTTTTAAAATTTTAATTTTCAAACTCCCACATATGAAGGGAAGCAGAATTCTCATTTATTTTAAAAATTGAGTTTTTAGGTCAGAGGGAAATCTGAATGAGAATCCAATTTACTAGGTTAAAGCCTTACATTAATGTTGGTTTATTATGATTAGCAATGAAGCAGGTTATATTTTTATTAAAAAAGTAGAAATGAAAACATAGAAATCATGTTTCAAAATTGTAAGAAAATAACAGAAACTAAGTAACAATAATAACTGTCACTGTAATTTATTATTACTTTTTAACATATGTATGCTTATACAGTTTAATTTTGAGGAATAAAATTTAAACCAATCTGTAATTTATTTTTTTTATTTCATAAAGGTGTACAGATACTTAACACTAGAAATGTGAAAAAATATGAATGTTAATTTGAAATGTTATTTTATATTTGCATTTACACTCAATATAAAACAGTTATGAGCAAGTTGTTTAGATCATTATTTAATTACATTACTGTAGAAAATTATCTTTCAAAACCGATAAGAATACTTTAATTTTAATTTGACTTAAGTTACCAAATTTGGGTATATTTATTATTGGGAAGTTTATCATGTCGAAGAATTGATTAAAAAGCGTAAACTGTGCATAAAAAAAGCACAATTTCTGTAAAACAATTTATGTATTTCAAACTTAAATTGCTCTACCAAAAGTTAATACAGTTATATCTTGCACACAAAACAAAAATAAAAAATGCCCTACTTATTGCTCAGTGAAAATGAGTTTACAAATCAATTTCAAATTTTGTAACAAATTAGAAAGACACAAGAAAATCCGTAAAATAACTATTGTGAATATATAGATACTCATGATAATTTATAAATGTTATGAATGATTTGTGAGAAAGAAAACAATTAAGGTGAGAATGTCCACAGCTTCATTCAACATTAATTGTTTATTAAAATTGGATTTGTAGAAGCCATGGAAGCCTTTAGGAAACAGCGTAATTTTAAACTACAGTCAAGTAACAAGAATGATACCCGAGCTCTGGCACCCAACTCTTCAACTTTTACATCATGCTAACATAAATACACTGCTGGCCACTGTAAATGCAACACCAAGAAAGACAAGAGATAGCACAACCAAATTTATTTTGTAGATAACATGTTGACCAAGTATCAAATGATTAAATTTATAGACTTTTGTGAAGTGGGGTTCCTGCCAGAATCAGTAGCCAGAGTAGCCGCTATTGTTGAAGATCAATGTTGGCATTCATTCAAAGAGACTTTGGATGTGTTCTTGGGGTACAGCAGACCAAGCAGCTCCCACATGTTGCCAAAGTTGATCTGGTGTGGCTGCTGGGGGTGTAATCTGGGTCAATCATTGAGCAACCATGGACCACATGTTTTCTATCGGCGAAAGAACCGGAGAGTGAGCCGGCCAGGGAAGCAATTCAATCTAGTGATTGACGAAGAACCTTTGGACAATGCGTGCCACGTGTGGCCACGCATTATCCTGTTGAAATATGGCTGTGGCCAAGCCCTGAAGGTAAGGAAGGACAACTGGCTCCAACACCTCGGAGATGTAGTGCTGACTGTTTAAAGTACTGGCAATGTGTACTAGAGGAGTGCGAGAGTGATATTCAATACCGCCCCATACCATAATACCCGGTGCAGGACCAGTGTGGTGGTGCATAACGCAGCTGTTCAGCATCCTCTCTCCACGGTGTTTTCAGACTCGAATCCGACCATCGTGGTGTTTCAGGCAGATGCGTGACTTGTCAGTAAAGACAACTTCATTCCATTCTGCCACCCACATCCTTCTTTCATCGCATCATTGGCGGTGGAGACGTCTGTGGTTCTGCGTCAAGGGTAGACCAAGCAATGGATGTCTTGCAGACAGACCACTCTGCTGTAAATGGCGTCGAATGGTATGCGCAGACACTGGACTCAATGTGCTGTGCTATGGTTTGTGATGTGACTGAGCGATCCGTCACTGCCATGCACACAATTTGCCTGTCCTCACGTGAAGTGGTGCACTGAGGTGGATGCGATCGACCATGTCAGTTCGTTGTATCCTCCTGCATCCAACGGTCACATATCTGGATACAGTTGTTTGGTTTCGTCCAACACTACTACCGATTTCCCTGAAAGATAATCCACAATCTCGGTAGGACACTATCCTTCCTCTGCCGAACTTGGATACTTGATCAAAAGCTGATTGCTGTTTTTTACGAGACATAACTCATCGTTTTTTGAAAAAACCACAATTGCCGAACTTGAAATCGTCAAAATCTCCAAGCCTTAAATAGCGCTTTGAAGTGGTGCCACAGGCGTGCGTGATGTGTATCTGCACTGAAATTCTAATCATTTGCATATCTCACCTCCACTAATGCATTTTGTACATTTCAAGTTATTTGCATGCTTCCTTCAGGGTGTTGCATTTACGGTGACCAGCAGTGTAATAACCTTAACAGATTTAATGCATCTGCCCCTTTCTCTACCCCCATGAGCGGTCTTCAATGTCATTATAACTCCAACCCTGACTCAAAAACACAAGACAAGTTCTCAACCATGATCACAAAGCTGTGGTTGCAAGCTTCCTTTAAGACAGACAAATAGACTTCAAAAATATATGAAAATATAAATATAGAAAAAAGAAAGCAATAAGAAGTTGAAATATTATAGGGTACAGCTAAAACATATGAAGAGAAAATGACCAAAAGAATTTAGCTCCATCACAATATTATACCCAACTGAATATCACTTCTTGATAGTTCTCGGCTAATATCCCTACATGTCTGCATCCATCATATTGATCACACAATCACAAACTACATTCAGTGAAAAATAAACTTGCAGAATAAATTAACCACATTACTTAAAAAAATTAGAATGTTACAAATAATGTAAAACAGTCAAAGGAAAGACTTCCAGAAATCTCCAGATTATATATACATAAAAAAATAATGCTTAGAAGGATATTAATTTTTATTTCATAAACCTATAACTTTTTATCTAGATTTTAATCACGCATTTTTAATCTGCATGTATTTAACATTTATATGTATACAATTAAAGAAAGAACATTTACATGTATGAATAAAATTTTTAGATTTAACATCAATTAAAATTTAAGATAATTTATTTTTTTATTTAGAATCATAAAAATTTAAGAAAAGATTTATCAAAATTTTTATTTTTTCCCAATTCATTTCTTTAAAATTCTGGTGACCTCCAAAAACTAAAAAATAGATTTTAATCCAGTACACATAAATTTCTCCTCAAAGATTACAAATGACTTCTTGGGGCACCAATGACACAAGTCCCACATAAATATATCTCAAACATTTTTTTTTAAATCAAACATTTCCTGCAGTATCATGACCAAGTATTAGCTGTTAAACATCAGTGATAACTGATACATCAGTCATATCTTCCTTCTACTTGTTATTGCAGGAAATGATTTGATATTTTTTGTCATATCAGAACAATTTGATGATTTATTACTGCCCTTATAGAAGCAAGGCAAGCCTACAGAAAACGCTTCATGAGAACTGGGAAAATTATGGAAACTAACTACAGAAATATATATATACATGAGCAACATAAGAATAAAACTAAGAAAATTATAATGAACCTAATCTGTTAATGAAATTACTATGAACACACACATTCACCTCACATTTAAAGGCTATACTTAATAGATTAGAAGACATGGTTTTCAAATAAAATGCCTTTCAAATACATGAAGACAGGATGAAAATTAAAAAATTAACACTTGTGTTTTATATCATTATGATATTCATCAAACAAAAAATGTGACTAAATAAATTGATTTGTTTATTGTTACTTCTGAATATTTTTTGGGATTGTTTATCAACATTAACATAAGTTAAGGTGATTTTTCAAGATTGATGTAGTAATAAAAGCAATATTACTCTTACAAAATAAAGTATCTTTATCAAAAAAATTTTTCCAAGTTCTTACTGGGTTTTAGATAATTTTGTTCAATTATTTCTTTCAAAGGCAAAAATATGCAAATCAACAAAATTGATGTAAGTTTTACCTTAAAATGTTTTTACTTAGTGCTGTTCATATGAAAAAATTCTAGGAGTTTCTTTAATAAAAATTAAAATGAGAAAAAGCAAATACATTTGAATAATATTATCTAACATTTGCCCGTGATTCTATTGCATTTAGTACTTTTGCATTAACTTTACCTTTGCTTCACCAGAGCACATTCTATTTTTTTCATACAATTTAAATCTATTCATCAGTCTCCCTTACATCAGTACATTAAAATGTTTAACTCATTCTAGCTGGAGAAATTGATCTGTTAAATAAACTACATAATTAAGGAGAAATACATTAAAATGCTGATAAGATACATTTTAGATTTTTATGAAAATTCTAAAAAATAGAGCATTTTATAAAAAAAATTACATTAAAAAACACATTCTAATGCAAGTATAAGTGAAAATTTAAAATAAAATATAATGGGTGTTTATCTTACTTTTTCTAAAATCCTCTTACTTTTAAAATTAAAATTTTTGCTTGTGATAAGAATCTGAAATTTATTAGAAATACTTACAAGATTATCACGAAGAAGATGCCCAAGACGATTTGAGCTGTTGGCTAATATTACATGCATATTATTGATAAAATCAGCATATGGCTCAAGCATATTTAACCTAGAAATGATATTTCATTGGTTAAAAAGTCAATGTTAATTTTAATTTGTTTTACAGCACATGGTTAAAATGTTATTACTTTAACATTAAATTTCTTCGTTTAATCAGCTTATTAGTTTACTAGCATGAAAAAAATATAAATATTCTAACATCCTACGGGGATGAGGGGGGGGATTAGTCAACTACTATTTTAGTCCACCCCTTTGAGACAATATTCAAGTTTGAAAAATATGCTTTTGGCACAATTTTGAAGTTGTTATAATGGAAAATTGGATGTGATGTCAGAAAGGCATCGACAAGATCATACAGATGAATAAGATTTAATAAATGATCAAATTCCATTAAAATAATTAATGTAGTTAATCATATTTGTTAAATTATTATTAACAGAAGAAAAAGTATTCATCTTATTTTTGATGAGTTTTTTGAAAATCTTTTCACTGCTGAACACATACTTTTTCTTGTGCTCTTGCTTATATATATATGTATATTTTATACAGTTTTCTCTTCCTTTCTAATGGCTCTCTCCCCTCAAATATATCAATTACATGAATCTCAATTCATTAAATTTCTTATACTCACCCAATGCATATTTTTGTAGCATAGAAGTAGTAATTTTAAAGAACATTTTTACTGCTAACTATACACTTTTTATGATCTTGCTAACTTATACAGATGTTCTTACTTTCTAATGGCAAGTCCCATTTAAATATATCAAATTCTTTCACTCACCCAAATGGATATTTTCATAACATTGAACTGCAGTTTTTAGAACTAAGTTTCTTTAAGTTGATTACGTACCTTTTCTTGCAAACCTCTTTTCCTAATATACTTCCCAAAAAAAATCACTAATCTTAGTGGGTGTGCAGTCTAGGCACTGCACTCAGGCTGCCAAAGCAAGGGGCGGACATATAATTCTATTAAGCACAACTTTTACGAATTTCTCAAAATAAAACTTATAATAAATTGAATAAATATGTTGAATCTAAAATAGTTATTGAAAAAACAAAATAAATCTCAATTTCCCAATAGCATAGCACAGTTTAAGAAAAATAGAATGTTAGTGTACAGTGTGTGGGTCCACTGTCCACACTAATGTCTACTCTTTACAATCATCCATCATTAAACAGCAAAATTCATGGCAGGGCTGGCAATAACACAAAAGAAAAGGTTTTTCTTGCTTATTAGTTGCACTGGCAGCACACTGTGGATCAATGCTTAACAAAGGCGTCTCAAATATGATTTTTGAGAGTTTCTTAACGAAAATATCTAATATGGTTAATATTACTGAAGACATTGGAGTGTTTAAATTCAATATGCATTGGGGGAGAAATTAAAATTATTCAATTTAATAATAGTTTTACAATTTACAAAAACCAAACAGAAAAGAAGGGATTTCTGTATCCATTTGCATTTTTCTACATGTTTTACATTTTACTCTAATACAGGTAGATGAGATTATAACGTCAACGTTAAGTATCCGTCAAAATATGAAAAATTCTCTAGAGGGGCAGCACATTAGGTCCTTACACGCAGGTGAGCAGCCGGTACCCTAGGATTAGTCCTGTCCTTGTATACAAGGCAAGTCAAAATAAAGCATCTTTCTCAAGTAAAATTAACCATTAAAAGAAGGATTTATTAAATGAAGTTATGTAGCTAATACAGTTACAATAGAAAATTTGGCTAGGTTGCTATTTGGGTATGTCCCTATTATATATTGTCTCACCAAAGTGTGGACTAACATACAATCCAACTAAAAAATACAATGAATTTTAATAATATTTTAAAGATACAAAAAGTTTACTTATTACATCAGACACTATATACAGTCGGTCCAAAATATTTTGAACTGAATGTGTATGGTAAAACTTGAAAACATATTTATAGCTCAATACCAACATTATCTTTTACAGAAATATTTTCAAAATAAAATGAACCTTGCAATCTAGTTTAAATTTGCAAATGAACTACATTGTAGAATTAAATTTATAAACAAGATGAAATCAAAACATTCATAAATCATAACAGTAACTGAAAGCTTTTATTATTATACAGAATTCATCCCTTTAAGTATATAGAACTATTTTCTTTCAGTGAAAGCATAATGGTTACTGACTACTATGGGAGCCAATTAAGCACAGTATTTTTGTCAACAAATTACTGATTGCCTTAGCAAATGCAATTAGACACACAACAGTGTAGCAAGATGGAAAGTAATAATTATGTAATTTAGAATGTAATTCAAGCCTATTATAAAAAGATGCATCCATATATCTAATTTTACATAATTCCATTCTTTTAATTTTACATAAGAACTACACAATGGATTATTACAGAAATATATTTCATAATTCCACCATCTGCAGTAAAATTCTGCACAACAATCAGCAGCGGAATCAAGATTAATCTGAATTTTTAAACCTATAGCTTGATACTGATTGATGCATACTGAAATCTTACGAGAATGTCGAACATTATTAGTAAAATAATGAAATAATAAAAGCAAAATACATGTAAAAAATTGTACAATACTATTGCAAACAGTTTTTCCTGCCACAAATTGAATATGCTGGGCTTTTCTAATAGTCTCACAATCTTAAATTTTAATTATTTATTACCATGCTCATTAATTTAATGGAAGTATTAAAAAATTCTGTGCTTTCAGTAAGTAGATACTCATTTGAGTCTTAATATATAAATACAATGAAACAAAGTGGATAATTTAATATATCTTAATTGTATCAACATATACATCATCCAAATATATTCATATTAAGTCCCAAGTAATACATTTCTTCTAAAATTATACTCAATTTCTGTCACCTATTATTTCTGAAAGAGTAAGAAGAGAGAAGTGAAGGTATTCCTATACATTTTTTGCCTCATTGTGTTTTCAAAAAAAAAAAGATACAAGACTTTCAATTATTTACATATTTTCGTAATTCTACCCAAAACTAAATACCTAATTCAAGAACAAAATTTTTTGCTTAGTCAAATAAGTTAACTTTATCTATCTGGTTCCCAAAAGCTTTTGTTGAATGAGATTAGTCTTCATTTTTAAAATAAGGATGCGTTACAGAAAAATTCATTCCATGGAAAAACCAACACAAAACGCCGCAGAAAATTATATTCTTATGATACTTTTAAAGAGATAGTATGTGAACACGTAAATGTGGGAAATCATGAAAAACACATCTACTTTTCTATTTCTCAAATCAAAACAGCGCAAGTTTATTCTGCTATAAATGTTGATGTATTCATTATGTAGAATAATCGAATTCAAAACAATGAAATCAATTTCTATCAATATAGAATTCTTTAAATTAAGAGTTAATTTTACCTGTGAAACAATCCAAACAAATTAATACAACAAAGAACTTCCGTAAGCCCAACACAAACTTAATTATTAAAAATGGCTACCGGTCTGGTAAAATCGGTAAAAGGACTGATAATTAATCTCGACCAGGAGAGAGAAATGAAATGGTGATATTCACAGTACAGTTTTTCAAAACCAATCCATAATAAATTTGCGATATTCGCCTCCTTTAACCCAGAAACAGGCACACTCTCACGTTAATGGGGTCGATTATTCACTAGAGGGCGCTGCAATTGTAGCTATTATCATGTGGTTAACAACATGCGATCATGTAAGCAAATAACAGCTCATCGTATGAAAGTTGCGCGCTAACTTTCGAATTTGCAAACATTATTATTTTCTATTCTTTAAATTCTTTTTAGTACTTTAAATAGTTTTAATATATTTTCTACTATTTTAGTTTTTGCATTGTGACCAAATATATATAAAGTTTTAGTTTATATTATTAGATTTATGTTTAAAAGGCCCAGAGTCATACTTGACCAGCATTTTGTAAATTTTCCCTTCGCCAAAAGGCTTAGGGTCTAAATTTACTCTTAATGCGTTGGGACTCATAAATTTTTTAAAACTATTTTAAAAATTTTCAAAATTTTTTTAATATTTATTTTCTACATTATTCGACTTATAGCTTAACTCCCTTATTTTCTCAAGTAATTATCTAGCACCGTGCAGGGAGTCACGGTTTAAAGCTTATTTGAAGCATGGTCAGGAACCGGGAGAGTGGCCTCTTTCAGGGCCGGTTCTACGTATGGGCTTATTGGGCTGCAGCCCAGGCCCCGGTTTCTAGGGGTCCCCGTTCCCCGTTGAAGATAACAAACAGAAAAAGATTCTTACAATCAAAATAGTAATAAAATAATCAACCAGTAAAAAAATATATTTCTAGAATATAATACCCGAAATACCATACCAACTTCATTTTTATTTTCGAAAGCAAGAGTACAATTTACTTTTGTTCTTCCGCCTTACCACCGAATACATGGAAATTAATAATTAATAGACAGAGGCTCTATTACAGGATGGTGCCGATGAGCATCGAGCACTTATACAAGCGTAGTGACATTTTTTATGTAGTCATTTATTTTTGTGCAATAAGTACAATCAGGTTTTCTACCCAAAACCGGATCTTACAAAGGATTGAAAAACCATAGCGTAACATAGGCTTTGGGCCGCCTAGAACCTTGGGGCCCCCGCAATGCGGGGTTGCACGGGTGTACGTTACGCCATTGAAGTGAAAGGGAAAGGAACTTAGCCAAAGAAAACGGAGAAACACAATAAGCAAATATTAATGAGGAAAATATGCAAGATCTCGATGAGACCAGCAGTTTTCTAAAAAATATGTTGTTCAGACAGAAGACATCAGTAATGCCTCGACCGAAAAGTATTTACAAAATGTTGTGTTTGAGTTTAAAATATACGTTGACGTGGATTCGTGGCCTAAATCGCTAAGTAATAATTTTATTGACTGTATCATTTCACATGAAATGAGTTATTTTCAAAATAAAAATCCAAACAATATATATTCTGTTTCGGTAAGAGAATACAAAGGACAAAAAAGATCATTTTCGAATAATCATTTCATTAAAAAACTTAAAAATTGCCAAGTGCTGGACAGATCTTTTGGCTATGTTATTCAACTAGCATTGGTAACGTTTTTTCTTGACCTGCAAACTTTTTTCTAAAATAAATTCTTAATACACAACCGACTTTTCTGATAGGAAACACTGAACTACCTGTTTAGAAAATCAGAAAAATTATATTGAACATAAAAATTTAGTGTTAGTTCGGTTGACACGAAAAGAAAATAAGTCTATTTTACATTTGGGGACGAGACTTTGTGTGTTAGCAGTACTCCTTTAGCACAGTGGTCCTCAAACTTTTTCAACTCACGAAACCTTTTTCAACTTGAAGTTGCTTTCGTGGAACGACTTGAACTAGAAAGTGTTTTCGTGGAACCCAATTTCAAACACATATGTCGAAGAATATGTCTCAAAGTAATATTTAAAGTACATTTACATGTAACAGGTACTTCATGTAAAATCAATTAAAAAAAGTATTTGCATTTATTATTAAAAAAATTCTAATATAATTTTGTTAATATAATTTACTCATTCAAGTATCACCTATCCATGTATTATTATATTTAGTAACTGAGATATGTGCTTCCTTTTTTCCACACGGTACGGTTGAAGCAGGGCCGATCCTAGCAGGTGTGCAGCGCGTGCACCGCACGCGGGCGGCCAAGCCAAGGGGCGGCTGCAAGCCGTATGTGGTTCTATCAATCAAACAACATTTTTTACTAATTTTTCAAAATAAAACTTATAAAAAATCGAATAAATATGCTAAATTTTGAATAGTTATTGAAAAATCAAGTCCCGTTTTTCCGATAATACCGCAAAGTTTAATAAAAATAGAATGGTTGTACATAGTGTGTTGGCCGATTGTCCATAAACGTCTACTCTTTTAAACATCCTTCATTTGATAGCAAAATTCGTGTTGGATCCTACAATACCGCCTTAAAAAAGGTTTTTTTGGTTTTGTTTTATAGTGGCACTGGCAGCCCACTGTGGATCGAAGCTTAATAAAGGCGTCTCAAAAGTGAAAAGTTGCTTTACGAAAATATCTAATAATGTTTAAATTCAATATGAATTTGAGTAATATAAAGGTTTTAATTTAATAATAACCTTACAATTAAGAAAAACAAAATCGGGGAAAGAAGCAATTTTTGCCTAAGGTCTTACAACACTTATAAACAATGCTCGTTTTCCTTTTTAGTCAGTTATATCTCTATCAAAAGGTAGTTTCTTGTAGTTTTATTTGGTATTAAGTTATAAAAGAAAGAAATCTTGCAGCTTCTCTTTGGACTTTCGAGTAAATGATTCTTATTACAAAGCCTGTTTGAATAACACTTCAATATTCACATAGTGTTATTAATGTTAGCGAAGTTCTGAATTAAATTTTATGTTGTAGAAACTTAATGAAAGAAACTCAAAGAAACGCCTGTGTTGTCTTTCTTTTTCTTAAATTCCTTCTTCCGGTATTAAGATCTAAAAAATACCGAATGCCGGTAGTGAACTTTTGGTCCGATATTGCAATCCCTAGTGGCAACCCTATGTGCCATTAGCAATGCACAGAATAGCTCAATTGAAGCTGGGAAAGCTGGAAAATTGGAATCCATTAACGGAAGCTTTTCAGCACTTTTTCGCTGGTATGAGGTCAACTCTGGCTCTATTTTCACTCTTTCTTTCCTGTATAGTTCTATTCACACAGTCAGTCACATTAGCAAATAATGCGGCTACAGTTCTTTCAAAATAGAATCAGCTACACTCACAGACCTCCTATTGAGATGTTTTATAAGCTTAAGGTCAAAGCTGAAAGCGCTTTTATTTGACTAGTGATATGACACGTTTTCCCTGTGTTTATTATTTTTATTTAAGGGGACAAAATACGATTCAAATGACAAAAATCGGTCAAAAAATCAAATCTAATTTTTTTAGCCTAAATTATTCTTTATATATTTTTCTATATCCTCACAAAACTTGAAAGCTCTAAACTTAAAAAACGTAGAATTATGATAGCTTTTACGTTCGTTTTTATTCACATTCCTATAGCAAATCAAAAGTTTAAACTTACTTATCTCAGAAAGATAAAATATAACGAGTTAGTCTTCATTTACTAAGGCTTTTTTTCAATTGGGCCTAATGATTTGAATTTTTTTTACCTATTGCTAATAGTGCATGCAACAAAAGTTGGTATGCATTTTTGGATCAAAGCAATACTTTTTTTTGAAAAAAATAACTAAACTCAGAATTTATAAATTTTTTAAGGAATTTTCAATAAGAATTCATAAAAAGAAGCATTGTACGAACACCAATCATGTTTTCGCAAAAAAAACACCATACCAACTCTTGTTATACATGGTTTGACGTACTTTTAAACCAAATTTCATGCGTTTACGTAAATTGTTGTAGGAGAAGTAGCATTTTAAAATCATTTCAAAAGTTTTTTCCTTATAAAATTAAATAGCTAGCTTTTTATGAAATTTTGAGTGCAAAATCTGTTTTACATAGTATACACACATAGGGGAGGCAATAAAAAAAAATGGAAAATTCTCAAATTAAAAATTTTTTGCTTAAATTGTACCATGTCTCCTTAATTTGACATTTCTATTTTCTCTTCTCGTGAAGTACTAAATATGCCGGGAGATAAGTTTAGGATAAATTTTATCAACTTTCTGTTATTTAAAAAAGTTATCGTTAATAAGTTTTAAACAGTTTATTTAATATAAAATATTCGGTCAATCAAGATTTTTAAAATGTTATTAGAAAGTTGACTTAAAGTTAGCAGAAGATGCAATGACTGTATAATATTGCTTACTTTGAAATTTTCCCCCCAAGAAAATAGCAAAAATCAGATCTAAGTTAAAAACTATTTTTTTTTAATATTGATTTATGTTAGAAATAGTTTTCTCGGAAGATTTCATCGTAATTTCTTTCATTTTTTCAAACACTAAATGCCTGAGATATTTTTTTTTCGCTTTAAAAAAATATTTATAATTGTATACCTCTTTTAATGTTTGGTTTGAAGTATTATACTTCATAGAGTGTCGATACTATTTCAAATAATCTATTGGCCTTGGAGGTGCTATTATAGTTTAATTTTTCTGAAGTTAAGAGTGAATTAAATATTTATGAAAATATAATGAATTCCTTTGGAAAAAAAGATTTTTTTTGTTTAGTTAATAAAACATTTGAGAGACTCGCTACGTACCGCGGGTTATGTAACATTTAAATTAATTAAAGCGGTGTGAGTGGCTCCGGCTCTCCTGGATCATTTTCCACGTATGTCAGTGGTCGATGATTGACGATCACTTCAACTTCTGAAAGTATCGTTGAAAGTTCTTCAAACATTAGAAGGGCTTTGCCAAGTATTTTACGCAAAGGATCCATTATAGTCTTAACAAGACGTTCGTAAAATCCACCCCACCAAGGGACACGTTCAACTATGAACTTCCAGTGGATACCTTTATCTGCGACAAAATTTTGAAATTCACTGTCCTTCAAGATGTTGGCAAAATATGCTAGCTCCTTTTCAGCAGCTTTAAATGTACGAGTATTATCTGAGTATATTACTTTGCAATTCTGACGTCATGAACAGGGAAACAATTTCTAACTCCTATTCCAACCAAACTCAATTTTCTTATGTAAAATCCGACGCTGATTACGAATACATGTAGCGCTTTTCAAAATTTCAATTAGATCAAAAGTTATTGCAATAAAAATTTTTCACATTTTTTGGATATTTGGCAGGGGAGACGTCATGAACAGCTAAAAAATTTCTAACTCCTATTCCAACCAAACTCAATTTTCTTATGTAAAATCTGACACTGATCACGAATACATGTAGCATTTTAAAATTCCAATTAGATCAAAAGTTATTGGAATAAAAAAATTTCACATTTTTTGGATAATTTGCCTCTTCAGACGTCATGAACACCGAAAAAATTTCTAACTCCTATTCCAACCAAACTCAATTTTCTTATGTAAAATCCGACGCTGATCACGAATACATGTAGCGCTTTTCAAAATTCCAAGTAGATCAAAAGTTATTGCAATAAAAAAATTTCACATTTTTTGGATATTTGGCTCATGAGACGTCATGAACACCGAAAAAATTTCTAACTCCTATTCCAACCAAACTCAATTTTCTTATGTAAAATCCGACGCTGATCACGAATACATGTAGCATTTTCAAAATTCCAATTAGATCAAAAGTTATTGCAATAAAAAAATTTCACATTTTTTGATATTTGGCTCTTGAGACGTCATGAACACCGAAAAAATATCTAACTCCTATTCAAACCAAACTCAATTTTCTTATGTAAAATCCGACGCTGATCACGAATACATGTAGCGCTTTTCAAAATTCCAGTTAGATCAAAAGTTATTGCAAAAAAAAAGTTCACATTTTTTGGATAATTTGGCTCTTGAGACGTCATAAACACCGAAAAAATTTCTAACTCCTATTCCAACCAAACTCATTTTCTTATGTAAA